>CM053143.1:182108828-182636328 GCA_028571685.1 Heterohyrax brucei | reverse complement strand
ACTATAATAAGATGAAATAGTAACTAATCAGTAAGAAAAATAAGACAGTACCTTACCTAGGTGGTCAAAATTATCATCAATAAGAGTCAGACAGGCATCCCATATGTACTGCTAGACATAAGGGACCCAACATCAGTTATGCAGTATTCCGGACACCACACCCCTTCCAACCCCCACCCCGCCATCATCAAGCTGAATTTCGGCTCACAGTGAACCTATAGGACAGACTAGAACTGTCCCGTCGCGTTTCCAAGGTTCTTGAACTTTACTCAGGCAGACTGCTGCATCTTTCTCCCATGGAGCAGCTGGTGAGTTCCAACTGCCTACCTTTCAGTTAGCCATGAAATGCTTAAGTGCTGTACCCCCTGGGCTCCTTTCACTGGCCACCAGGAATTCATAAGCTAACCTGAATCTAATCATGAGAAAATATCAGGGGGGGGAAAAAAGAACAATGTTGAACTCTTCTTTTTTTAAAGATTGTATTCCTCAAAATGCCTAAATCAAAAAAGACAAAGAAAGACTGATTACATTCCATATTGAGGGTAACTGAAGAGATATGACAGCTAAATGCAATACCTCGTCTGTTATTCTATACTGCACGGCAGAGAAAAATGTTTTCAAGGATGTTATTGGGCCAGCTGACGAAGCTGAAATATGGTGGCACACTGGATAAAATATTGTACTGATGTTAAAAGTACTGAACTTGATAGCTATACTAAGGTTATGTAAGAGAATATTCCTAGTCTTACTAATTTAGAGTGAAGTATTTTGGAGTACAATCAAAACCAAATCAGTTTGCCATCCATCCTGACTTATGGAGACCAAAGGACCATGATGCATGAAACTTACTTTCCAATAGTTCAGAAAAAAATAAGTGTGTGTGAGTGCATGTGTGTGTATTCTTTGTACTATTATGATTGCTGCAACCTTTGTATAAGTTTGAAATCATCTCCCAATGAAACTTTTTTAAAACGAACATTTAAGAAGCAGTAGAATAGGATCTTTGTTACCTCCTGGTGCCTGCTGTGGTCCTGCGCCCAGAATGCTCACCCTGGGAGAGCAGCGTCTTGTTGATCTGGTATGTTTGGTGCCTAGACAGGAGGCTGGCATGAGTTACATGGTCAGTAACTGTGGGCTCAGTGAGTAAACAGACAAAAAAGGAAGAATCATTTGCAATTCAAAATCCAAAGGGGTCTGTCTTAGTCACCTAGTACTGCTCTAACAGAAAATACCACGAGTGGAAGGTTTGATGAGGAGAAGCTTTTACTAAGACAGTTCAGTAAGCTGAAAATCCATTTACAAATTGTAAGTCCATTCAGTAAAACAATTTATCACAGTCCAGTAGGCTGAGTCCACATCAGTGAGAGCATCTCGGCACAGGAACCTCGGATCCAAAGGACGTGCTCTGCTCTCGGTGCTTCTCTGTCGGTGGTATGAGGTTCCCAACTTCCTCAGCTCACTGCTCTCCCTTATATTCCACAAGCTTGTAGCTTGGGTCCTGCCTCACTAACACAACTGCAAACTATTCTCCATCATCAATATCACAGAGGCAGGATTCACAACACATGGGAGGAAGGGCACCATATTGGAACTCCTCAAATCAACACATACATAAATCGACACAATTCAATCCATGACGGGGTCCCTGAATTTACCACGTTTTATGTCATTGTGGAAACCCTGGTGGCATAGTGGTTAAGTGCTACAACTGTTAACCAAAATGTCAGCAATTCAATTCCACCAGACACTCCTTGGAAACTCTATGGGACAGTTCTATTGTGTCCTATAGGGTAACTATGAGTTGGAATCGACTCAGTGGCACTGGGTTTGGTTTTTTGGTTTTTGTTATGTCAGTGTGAATGAGCTGCAAACTTTTGACCATGTGCATTCATGGGCTTTCACATCTACATCTCTCAGATTCCCCATCCTTGAAAGCAGGCAGCACAAATGTGCTATGGATTGCTTTAATCTCTGCCAAGTCACCGCTTCTAGTACAGTGCCTAATATACAATAGTCCTTCAGTTAATACAGATGAGGTTTCTTCTGGGCAGTCTTCTACATTAAAAGAACTAGCTTCTTTTCCTGCGAGCCTACCACCCCCATCAGCATGGAGTACGCAATCACCTCTTAATCAACAGCCACGTGATTTCAGATAAATCAGAGGCAAATTAATAACAATAGCAACAGTTGAGAACTCAGGGTTCAAACCCAGTCTATAACGCTTCTTATATAAAAGAGATTATTTGCCAGGAAAAAGGTGACCAGAGGGCAAGTCCTCTTGGAGATCTCAGCTAGATTGGTGACACAAGTTTGTCCATCCTATGGTACCATGATCTGTGGCCTACTTAGAAGTTTCAAGTTCAGCCTTCTCTGGACAAAGCCCCCACTGCATCCCGTCTAAAATGTGATGATAGGTTAAGTACTTGATTGCTAGCTGAAAGGCTGGCAGTTCAAGTACATTCAGTGGCTCTGAGGTTGAAAGATTTGGTGATCTGCTTCCTTTAATACAGTAACTGCCAGGAAAACACTAGGCAGCAGAGGGAGCAGTTCTATTTTGTAACCCGCAGTCATTATGAGTTGGAAGCAACTCAAGAGTGCCACCACCACCACCAAGCCATCCACACAGTTTCCCTCTCTGTTTGAGAATCGCTCTGCCCACTGATTTCCTGCCGCTGCTACTTTTGATAATCCTTCAAAACTGTGTTCTCCGTCAAGAGCCGGAGGACCTTGTCCACTGCGTGGACCCTGACCTGCTTTCTGTTTGAGAAGTCCTAAAAAGCACACTTTAACTCTTCCCTTGCACTGGAAGCGGATTTTAAACCAGTTGCCACTCAGTCAACACTGACTTGTGGCGACCCTGTGTGTATCCGAGTAGAACTGTGCTCCGCAGAGTTTTCAGTGGCTGATTTTGCAAAAGCAGATCTCCAGGCCTTTCTTCTGCTGTGATTCTGGGTGGATTTGAACCTCCAAACCTTCACTCACCCACGGAGCACATCAGTTGTTTGTGCCACTCAGGGAAGGGAAAGGACTCTAAGGTTTATAAAAGAGGAAAATATTGCAAAGCTGTCTTGCACAAGTCAGTAGCAGAGCCCGTAACCACTGTCATGGATTGAACTGTGTCCCCCCAAAAAAGTGTGTAGCCATGTGGCTGGGCCATGGTTCCCAATATTTTATGACTGTCCTCCATTTGATGACTTTCCTATGCTGTATGTTAGAGGATTAGATTGGGACTATAATTATGTCCCATTATGAGATCACCTCCCTGCTCCACTGTAAAGGGAGTTTCCCTGGGGCATGGCTTGCACCACCCTTTAGCCTTTCATCCTACAAGAGATGAAAGGAAAGGGAAGCAAGCAGAGAGCTGGGAACCTCACACCATCAAGAAAGCAACACCTGGAGAAGAGCGCCTCCTTCAGACCTGGGATTCCTGTGCCAAGATGCTCTCTCAACAACAATTGATACAGCACAAGGACTTTCCTCCAGAGCAAACATAGGGAAAGGCTTCCCCTGGAGTGGATGCCCTGAATGAGGACTTGTAGCCTACTGGACTGTGACAGAATAAACTTCCCTTTGTTAAAGCCATCCACTCATGGTATTTCTGTTAGAGCAGCATTGGCTGACTACAACAACCAGGACCACAAATGCTGGAAAATAAGTGTTGGTGTTGACTCTTTGGCTATCCCTTAGCAAAACCACTGTAGCCCTGCCTTTTCTATCCTACAGGGTGCCTCCAGTCTCCAATCCCTCTATAAAGGAGAGAGTTTGTTCAATAAACATTATTGAGCACTTAACTCTGTCAGGCACAGTATTAAAATGTTGTAGAAATTGATTCACTTAACACTCACAACACTCTATGTATTGGCCATTAATTTTGGTCATCAAAATTTCCACTACCTTCCTTTGGTGGTTCGAGGGTAGATGTCTTATCTTCAATGTGGGAGACCTGGGTTTAGCCAATGAATTTCAGGCATCATCACCACCTGTCTGTCAGCAGAGACTCAGCATATTGGTATGATGCTGAACAGATTTCAGCAGAACTCCTGGACTAAGGCAGACTAGGAAGAAAAGCCTGGCAATCTACTACTAAAAATCAGCCTATGAAAACTCCCACAGCCCATCTGCAACTGATCATGGGGATGGTGTAGGACTGGGTTGTGTTTCTTTCTGCTGTATGTGCGGTTGCTGTAAGCCAGGAACAGAACAGTTGACAGCTGAAAAACAACAGCCTTCTAGTCACTTCCTGAACCCGCTGTGCTTGGTCAGGGCCATGTAGCTAGTTCTGATCACAACTTGCAAGCACAAATGGTATAAGTACCATACAAACTAGTCCTGCAGATTGAGTCCTGCCTCGTTAACATCGTAGAGGTTAAGCTTTCCATCAGACAGGATAATCACATCAGATCTCAAAATGCTACCCAACCACACAATACAGGGAATCAGAGCCTAGCCAAGTTGTTGCTAGGTGCCCTCAAGTTATTCCAGCTCGCGGCAACCCCATGTACAACAGAACTTCCTGGTCCTGTGCCATCCGCAGAATCACTGTGACATGTGAGCCCGTTGTTGCAGCAACTATATGCGTGTCATGGAGGATCTTCATCTTTTTGCTGACCAAGTGTGACGTCCTTTTCCAGGGACTAGTCACTACTGATAGTAGGTAGTGGGACCCTAACACAAACCATAGCAGATTGTCTGGGAGGGAGTTAACCTTGGTTGAGAGCTATGGCTGCTAACCAAAAAGTCAGCAGTTGGAATCCACTGTGCGTTCCCTGGAAACTCTATGGGGCAGTTCTACTCTGGCCTAAGGTTTATCATGAGTTGGAATCAACTCGATGGCAATGATTTTCTTGTTTTTTGGTTCTGTTAGCTGATTATCACCTAGTGGTGAAGCCTCCCTTTCCTGGTAGCAAGTGCACAGAGAGAGAGGTACAGCTGCCTGTGAGGAACCTTGGGGAGGAGACTGTAACTCTCGTTTAGGACACTCCCTCTACTGCTCTTTCCAAAACTTGTGTACATTTGTTTCTGTTACCGAGTATTCCTGTAACCAAAATATAGTTCCTCACAGTTCAGAAAGGTCAAGTCCAAGTCCAAAGTGTGGCTCCAGGGCAAGTTCCCCCTTTTTCTCTTTTAGTTTCTAGTAACCGCCAGCAATCCTCCAAGTTTCAGCCTTGTAGATGCATGTGGTGTCTTTCCCCGTGTGCGTTTCTGTGCCAGTTCTGCTCTTTTCAGACCTCAGATGTGATTTAGAACCCGCCCTACACTGATGGGAGCTGATTAACATAATAAAAGCCTGGTTCTCAAGCAGGGTCATAGTCACAGGTACAAGATCTAAGACTTCAAAATATATCTTGTTGTTGTTAGGTGCCCTTGTGTCGGCTCCAACTGAGAGCAACCCCCCACACAGCAGAGCTTCTTGGTCCTGTGCCATCCGCAGGATCACTGTGACATGTGAGTCCGTTGTTGCAGCCACTGTGTCCGTATCATCGCGAGTCTTCCTCTTTCTGGACGACCAAGCCTGGTGTCCCTCTCCGGGGACTAGTCACTACCGATAACATACCCAAAGTATTCAAGACAAGGTCTTACCATCCTCATTTCTAAGGAACATTCTGTGTATACTTCTTTCAGGGTGTATTTGTTTGTTCTTCCAGCAATTCACGGTGTATTCAATATTCTTCACCAACACCATAATTTGAAGGCATCAATTCTTCTTTAGTCTTCCGTATTAATTGTCCAGCTGTCACATGTGTGACGAGATTAAAAATATCATGGCTTGGGTCAGCTGTACTTTAGTTCTCAAAGTAAAATGTTTGCTTTTTAACACTTTAAAGAAGTCTTAGTCGGCAGATTTTGCCCAGTGCAATGTCATTTGATTTCTTGACTGCTAGTTCCATGGGTGTTGATTGTGGATCCAAGTACAATGAAATTCTTGACAACTTCAGTCTTTTCTCTATTCATCACGATACTGTGTATTAGTCTAGTTGTGAGGATTTTTGTTTTCTGTATGATAAGGTGTCATCCATACTGAAGGTCAGAGTCTTTGATTTTCATCAATAAGTTCTTCAAGTCCTCTTTCAACAAAAAGTTTGCATTGTCTACATAGGACAGATTATTATTGAGTCTTCCTCCTGTCCTAATACTGCATTCTTCTTCAGCTAGTTCAATTTCTCAGATTATATGCTTAGCACATAGATTGAATAAATACAACGATGCACACTTTTCTGACTTTAAACCACTCAGCATCCCCTTGTTTTGTTTGAAAGGCTGACTCCTAGTTTATGTACAGGTTTCTTAAAAGCACAATGAAGTGTTCTAGAATTCCTATTCTTTGTAAAGTCATTCATAATTTGCTGTGATTCACACAGTTGAATGCCTTTCATAGTCAATAAAACAAAAGTGAATATCTTTCTGGTAGTCTCTGCTTTCAGCCAAGATTTATCAGACACCAGCAATAAACTCCCTCATTGTAAATCATCTTCCCAATCTAACTTGAATTTCTGGAAGTTCCCTGTCAATGTACTGATATGACATTCTTTTAATGATTTCAGCATCACTTAACTTGCATTTGATATTTATGGTATTGTTCAATAATTTCTGTATTCTACTGGACCACTTTTCTTTGGAATAGACATAAATATGACCTCTTCTAGTCAACTGGCCAAGTAGCTATCTTCCAAATTTCTAGACAAATGAGAGCTTGCAGCATTACATTCATTTATTGAGACAAATCCATTTTTTGAAACATGTATTTTCAATAACATAATTCAATTCATTGCAACCCTGAAGTCAGTAAAGTTTTAAAATTGAAAGTAGCTTAGAAAATTGTTTCAAAGCTGTACAAGGTTATAAATCAAGGGTTAGAGGATGCTGAAAGGAGAGAGAAGAGGAAAAAAAAGCAGAAGTTGAATCCTTGGCCCGGCCAAGCACTTCACTCATTCTTTGGTATCATTCTGGTGAGGTACTCTTACTGTCTAAGGCTTCAGTTCCCATCCATCTGTTCTTATGATAGGCAAGATTTTATATCATTGAGCATCCATTCAATGACATGGGCCTGTCATGCTTTCTCACTTAGTGGAGAGCTGGGCTCCAGCCTCGGGTCTTCCAGTTTATGACTAAAGAAGAAGTAGTGTGGCAGTCTGCACAGGATATAACAATCCTCAAAATAGGAGTAGAAACCTGGGCACTCCAAGAGTGTGACCTGGAAATATCTTGTTTGCCCAGACTCACCAGTTCTCCGGTGTGGTTTTGACCCTCCACTATTGTCTACACAAGCAGCTCATGACTCACTATTCTGACTTCCAGGAGCCTCTTCCAGGACATATAAAACCAAATGTATTTCACCCTCAAGAGAATTAATTTCTTTTTGAAAATTCTTGTCTAGACTACATTAAAAATTCACATTTCTCCTCTTGGCAAAATTGACCTACTTTCCCGATTAGTAATGACTTTAGTGTTAATATTCATTCACCAGCCCCTCTTCCCTTTGCTAAAGCCCCTGGATGGAGCAAATGGTTTGTGTTCTACTCGTAACTGAAAGGTTAGAAGTTTGAAGCCACACAGCAGTGCTGTGGAATGTAGGCTCGGTAATTGCCTTTTGAGGAGCCCTGTATCACAGAGGGTAAAGCACGGAGCTGTTAACCAAAAGACTGGCCATTCAAACCCACCAGTCACTCTGCACACCAGTTGTTCTGCAGGAGAGGGATGAAATAGTCTGCTTCTGTAAAGATTACAGCCCTGAGAACGCTATGGGGCAGTTCTACTCTGTCCTATAGAATCACTATGAGTTGGCATTAACTGGAAAGCGGTGGGCATTTAGGGGGGACTGGATCTGCTTCTATAAAGACTATGAGCAAGAAAACCCTATGGAACAATTCTATCATATAACACTTGTTGTCAGGAACCCTGGTGGTGTAGTGGTTTAAGTGCTGCCTCTGCTAACCAGAGGGTCAGCAGTTCGAATCCTCCAGGTGCTCCTTGGAAACTCTAGGGGACAGTTCTACCCTGGTCTCTAGGCTCACCATGAGTTGGACCCAACTCAAAGGCAATGACGTTTGGGGAGGGAGAGAAATACTTGTTGCCATGAGTTGGAATTGATGTCATAATGTTTATTTTTATTTTTTTTAGTTTATCCACCTTGCCAACTCCTACCGGACTTCTTTCCCTGATTCACATTATGAAGCCTCGATTATTGAAGTGCTCCGTGGCCCAGGAGTATCTCCCTAGTAAGTAGGTTTCTCCACTCACTCCAAGAGGGAAGCTGAAGAGTGTCTTGGGCGCTAACAATTTGGGCGACCTGCTGGAAAGCCACGGCAGCGTAGCAAGATAGCTGTTGCAGAGGAAAGGGGACTGACTATTCCTAAAACCATAAAGACTGGACCTCAATCTAGAGTTGCATTTGGCTTGCTGAGTAAACTTGCACACATACACAAAAATGCCATGGCCTTGAGACCTCCTGCCCTCGTGTATAAGAATGGAGACACTGAGACTCGTAACAGTCAGATGAGCTTACGGAAGCAAAATCACTTCTTATGCTGCACAATACATACAGATACATGAGATTCCTGCTATTTTTTGATCCACACCCTTCCAATTTTCTCCTACATGAAATGATTTTTCTTTCCACGTTCAGAAATACTAAATCAACCATTGGTTTCCTGGTTTATGAAATCTGTTGACAGAGCATTCAAAGGCAGATGCAGACAATCAGAGACAAGGACTTCAAAGGGAAACACCAGCACCCAGTGTTTCGGGAGCACTCCTCCCTGCCTGCCCATCCTCCCCTACAACTGCTTTCAGGTTCCTTTCACTAAACATTTGTAAGTTGATCCCCTAAACCCACTGCCCTTGAGTTGACTTCAACTCATAGCAACCCTGTAGGAAAGTGTAGGACTGCCCTATTCGGTATCTAAGGCTGCAAATTGCTACCGAAGCAGACTGCCACATCTTTCTCCCACATGAAGGAGGTGAAGAAATAATAGCATCAAAGGACTGGAATTCACAACAAACTCTTCCTGCCACACATTCCTTTACCTACTGTATTTACTGTGATGGGGAGAGACACTAACTGAAGATAATAGTAAGCACTTATTGAATGCTTCCAATGTGCCATAATTTTCTCTAACTCCTGTGAAAAAGGCTTTAGTAGGCCCATTAGTATAAGAAAACAGAGTCTTCAACAAATTAGATGATTTAGCCAAAGTCACACCACTAGTAGAAAACAACAACACTGCCGATAAGTTGACACTGACTTACGGCAAAACTGTGTGTATCAAAATAGAATTGTCCTCTATGGGGTATTCAGTGACTGATTTTTCAGAAGTAGATTGCCACGTCTTCCTTCCAAAACGCCTCTGGGTAAACTCCAACCTCTGAGCTTTGAGTTAGCAGATTTGTTCATTAACCATTTTTACCACCCAGTGACTCCATTAGTAAAAAGAGAAGACAGGATTTGCTCCAGAAGAAAGGAAAGAGAAAGCCTTTGCTGTTTCTACTCCACTCTACTGTGCCCGTGAAAAACAATTGAACTGATAAAATAGGGTTATTGGTGTTTGTTGCGTTTGTCAGCAAACAGATTTTCAATTCGTAGTGATGCCATGTGACAGAATAGAACTCTCTCATAGGGTTTCCTAGGTTGCATAGCAAAGATGTAACTTGTGGGACTAAGGTACACCTACCTGACCCAAGCTATAGTGTTTTCCATCAGCCTGTTTGTATGTGAAAGCTGAATAAGAAGGACTGAAGAAGAACTGATGTTTTTGAATTATGGTGTTGGCAAAGAATATTGAATATACCATGGACTGCCAGAAGAATGAACAAATAAATTTGTCTAGGAAGAAGTACAACCAGAATGCTCCTTAGAAGCAAGGATGGTGAGACTGTGTCTCACAAACTTCGAACATGTTATCGGGAAGGACCAGTCCCTGGAGAAGGACATAGTGCTTTTTAAGTAGAGAAGGTCAGTGAAAAAGAGGAAGATTCAGCAAGACATATTGATACAGTGACTGCAACAATGAGGTTGAGCATCATGACAATGCTGAGGTTGACACAGGACCAAGTCATCTTTCCTTCTATTGTACATAAGATTGTCTTAAACTGGAACTTACTTGACAGCCTAATGACAATGATTTTAAAGAGAGCAAATTGCTAGGTCTTTCTCCTGTGGAGACAGTAGGCGAGTTCAAACTAACAACCTTCAGTCTTTGATTAGCAGCCAAGTACTTATGCTCCTTATAAAAATAGAGAAACTAAGAAAATGTTTCCAAGGAAAAGGGCATCAGGAAAAAAAGTTGTGGGCTGCTAAATACAGGCGAAAACTTTCTTTGATGCTTATGAGAGTGGGGAGGGAGGGAGAAGGGAATTCACTAGCTAAATAGTAGACAAGAATTATTTTAGGTAAAGAGAAGCACAATACCTAATATAAAGGGGTGTCAGCACTGGAATAAATGAAAAGCTGTTTCCTAAATATAAACAAACACTTCAAGGGATGGAATGGCAAGCAGGGGAAGTGTCTGGGGACAATGGTTTTAGGTGACATCTAGGTCAATTGTCATAAAAAATGTATTAAGAAAATGTTCTGCATCTCACTTTGGTGAGTGGCATCTGGATTCTAAAAACTAGCAAGTGGTCATCTAAGAAGCATGGATCAGTTCCAACCCACCTGGAGCAAAGAAGAATGAAAACCACCAAGGACGTAAAGAAAACATGAGCCTCAGAGACAGAAAGGGCCATGTATACCAAAGACTACATCAGCATAAGGCCACAAGAACCAGATGACACCTGACTACCACCAACAACTGCCCTGAGAGGGAACCCAACGAGAGTCCCTGATGGAGAGGCAGAAATGCAGGGTGCAGATCTCAAACTCTAGTGAAAAGACTAGACTTGATTGTCTGACAACCGGAGCATCCCTGAAAAGTATGGCTGAGGGCTTCCTGTTAAGCCAGAACTGAAACCGTGCCCCAAACCAACTCCTCAGACAAATACTGGGCTGAACTATAAGACAGAAAGTGATACTGGCAGAGTATGTATCTTGGCTTAAGTGGATACATGAGACTAACTGGACAGCTCATGTCTGGACGAGAGATGAGGTGGCAGAGGGGGATGGAAGCTGGCTGGATGGACACGGAAAATACAGGGTGGAGAGGCAGAGTGTGCTGTCGCAGTGCAGAGAGTGCAACTAGGGTTACACAACAACGTGTGTAATTTGAATTGTAAACTTTCACTTAAAAATAAATACACCACTGCAATCAAGTCGGATCTGACACATAGCGACCCTAGAGGTCAGAGTAGAACTGCCCTATAGAGTTGCGAAGGAGCACCTGTCAGATTTGAACGGCCCACCTTTCAGTTAGCAGATGTAGCCCTTAACCCACTATGCTACCAGAGTTTCATATAAAGCACAGTAAAATCTTTTTAAAAATGTAAAGAGGCTAATGATCACTCACACATCACACCATGTTCAACATACGCTCAAGGATATTTTCACCTCACCTGTCATTTTATTGCATAGAACTTTGAGTGTTGTAATGATGCGACCTGCTGAAACACCTTCCATATGTATTTTGAAAGTTAAATATATTAAAAACGCAATTATTTTTTTTTAAATGTAGACTACTAATAAGAATACCCTCATTTCCTAAATGGACTATTATTGCTTCAAGACCTTTTAGGTTATTAGCAGAATTCATTCTCCTGTGACTGCAGGACTCAGGTCCTCATTTCTTTGCTGGCTGGAGCCTCTGTCATCTCCAGAAACTGCCCACATTCCTTCGTGTGTGGCCTCCTCCATGGTCAAAGCAGCATCATTACACTTCAAATCTTTCTTTCTGTTTTGCCACCAGCCCAAGGAAACTCCCTGCTTTTAAGGTTTCATGTAATTATATCAGGAGCCCTGGTAATGCAATGGTTAAGTGCTCAGCTGATAATGTAAAGTCCGTGGTTTGAATCCACCGGCTGCTCTGCAGGAGAAAGACGTGGCGGTTTGTGTCCCCTAAGATTTGCAGCATCGGAAATCCTATGAGGCAGTTGTACTGTGTCCTGTAGGATGGCTATGAGTCAGAAATGACCTGCTGGCAACAGGTTTGGGGGTGTTTCTATCAGGCTCACCCGGATAATCTCCCTAATTTAAGATCAACTGTTCCATATAACAAAATATAACCCCTGGAGTGGTATGTTGTCACATTCACAATTTTAGGGATTAGGGAGGGACATCAATGAAGACTCCCTTGGTGGAGTGAGGGAAAAGTAGGGGGCAGACCTCAGGCCCCAGTAAAAAAACTAGACTTGATGGTCCTGCCGATGGATGAGTCCCTGGAAGACACGGGCCCTGGCCCATCTGTTAGCCCAGAGCTAAAACTATTCCCAAATTCACATTTCCATCTTCAAATTCAGCCAACCACACTGCTGATTCCCATGCACATTAAACCTCAAGAAATATTATTTTAGCAAGTTTATAATAGTAATTCACACTTCAGTAGTTCTTAATATACTGGCACAAGAAACTGTCACAATTTGGTTAGCAAATATAATTCATTTTACAATGTGTATACAAACACATTAAATCATTTGTTTCTTTAAATAGCTTAGGTGTGGTAGAAAATATTTCCTTTCTCAGGATGAAGCTGAAACTCGAAGAGCTTCAGAGCTTGGTCGAAGGCCGTGTAGTAAATGCACAGAAGAGTTGGTATTTGAACCTGAACTCTGGCTTGAAAATCTAAAATACGTCCTACTCCCATTCTTCCAAATGCTTAGAGAGACTGGTTTTGGTAGATTATAGAAAAGGAGCTCTGATATCAAGTTCAAGTTCATTTTTACTGAACCATGAAAGATGATACCAAAAACCGGAAAAAAAAAAAAAAACCTCAGTTCCAGCAAGACAATTCTGACTCCTAGCAACCTTGTGGGACAGAATAGAACTGTCCACAGAGGGTTTCCAAAGCTGTCAATATTTCCAGAAGCAGGCTGCTATGACTTTATTCCATGGGTAAGTGACTAGCAGGTTCAAACCACCAGCCTTTTGATTAGCAGCCAAGTGCTTTAACCACTGTGCCCCCAGGGCTCCTTTTGAAAGACTGAGAAAATGACTAATTCATTTAGAAAATGTTCAGTGGTTGAGTTGCTACTGTGTGTCAGCCTTGTTCAGTGGTGGACAAGGCTGACTACAATCCCTGTGCTCACCAGGGTGGGGTACTGACACTTAGAAAGATGACAGAATGGGCACTCCAGGAGCTGGTGGCCAAGGGTGATGGTGATGAGCCGCAACCGGGACCAGAAGGCTTAGGAAATCTTTCTGGGGTCATTTGCAGTCTATGGAAGCAAGCCCAAGTAAAGGCATCCAAACAGAACTTCTGAGGAAATATTTTTGATCAGGGTCTTTGTTATAAATCCTCCTCAATCACACAAGCACCATGTTCGACCTATGTGTAAGATAAGGAATAGTCACCTTGGGGACAGGAAGTGTGGGCTCTAGATCTGGACTGGAGACTGACCTTGGGCACAACACAGAGCTGGACTGGCGACTAACCTCGGACACATCACGTAGCTAGACTGGCATTTGATCTTGGGCACATCATGTACTATCTCGTAGCCTCAGTTTTTTAAAAAATGTCTGTTAAAGTAAAATAACTCTGTGAACCTTCTATTCAAGACTGCTGCCCTAGAAACATCAGTAGCAGGTAACGGAGAGTTCGTGAAATGAGAGGCCAGAATCCTGGAAACCATCTTGTTATAGAGTGGATTCTGGGCTACCCTCACCCCTCAAAAATGGTGTGTTGAATTCCTAAGCCTTATACCTGAGAATGTGACCCTGTTTGGAAATATGGTCTTTAAAGTTATTATTGGTTAGGTTAACAGAAAGTCAAATGGGAATAGGGCTGATCCTAATATTACATGACCAGCATCCTTATTGAATCCTGGTGGCATGGTGGTGAAGAGCTCAGCTGCTAGCCAGAAGAAGGGCAGTTCAAATTCACCAGCTGCTCTGGTGAAACCCTATCGGACAGCTCTACTCTTTGCTATGGGGTCACCACAAGTTGGAATCCAGTGGACAGCAATGAGTTTGTTTAGGTTTGGTGTCTTCCTACAATAGGAATAACACAGAGAGACAGGGAGACAGAAGAAGGGTGCCATATGACACACTAGCTGCAAACCAAGGACTCACTGGAGCTACCAGAAGCTAGGAGAGAGGCATGGAATGGTTTCTCTTTCAGAAACCTCAAGGGATTGACAGAACCAATGCCCTGACTTAAATTTCAAGCCTAGGAACTGAAACATTTCTGTTCTTATAAGCCATCCACTTTGCACCATTTTGTTGAGAGCAGTCCCAGTACACTAAGACACTTGTCCAGCTCTGGTGATCCCAGGCTCACTGTCAGTCTCCAGGATAGACTGGAAAGCTGGACCCAATCCACTAAGCAAAAGAAAGGCAAGTGGGTGGCCTCAGACAGGGCCAAGAAGAGGTGACTTAGTAAAATTCTTTTATTGACAACTTCTTGCACAATGCCACCTCAGGCCTGGAAGGCAGGCTGAGGTCAGTAACTGACTTGTATCCTGTTCAGCTACGGGGCTCAAGTCCTGCCAAAAGCACCACGGCGTGGTCCTCACTGTCCAACATCACCTACTTCCTCTTTGACATCTGAACATCTCCAGCAGAAAACTTTTGGGAACTGCAGTTTCTGAAGTATGATGAGTCATGCCATCAAGTTAAACGATGCCACCTGCATACTTTGTTTCATCTGGAAGGCTTTTGAAGTCGGTTTGTTTTCTTAAAGGGATGTGAACAGCTGGCCACCAGATAGCAGTTACTGCCCCTCGATTGTGCTGGCAGCTCCCATACACTGCTGTCAAGTCAATTCCGACTCACAGTGACCCTACAGAATAGAGTAGAACTGCCCCATAGAGTTTCCAAGGAGCACCTGGCAGGTTCAAACTGCCAACCTTTTGGTCAGCAGATGTAGCACTTAAGCAGTGTGCCACCAGGGTTTCTGTTGACACCTTAAAGCTGGGATAATTTAACGACCCCTTCTCGTTTGGGTGGGTGCTTAGCTATTTCCAGGATGTCTGTTACTGTCTTGTGGCACTGAAGTCCAGGGCTGCAAAAACTTACTGAAAAGAAAGAAAAAAAGGGAAAGAAATATACTCCCCAAAGTTGGGGTGACTCAAGCCAACAAAAACTTTAGAATTTTTGGTTTAGATCCCTGTGAATACACTAAAACCCAGAATACACTAAGATGAATAGAATAAACAGTATGCAAACCTAAATAAAAATCCAAACCCAAGGCTTCTGAGCCAGCTTCAACTCCCAGCGACCCTGTAGGATGGCATAGAACTGCCCTGAGGGTTTTCTAGGCTACAATCTTCCTGGAAGCTGACAGCCACGTCTTTCTCCCAGTGAGTAGCTGGTGGGTTCAGACTGGATCTTCCAGTTAGCAGCTGAGCACTTTAACCACTGTTCCACCAGGGATCCCTTAACAGACAGACAGATATATAAAAATGAGAGCATCATACAGATAGGATTTTTTTTTTTTCTTTTAAGCTACCGAACCAGTTTACTTCAAAACCTTCTGACACGTATCAGGAATATATTTGTGGTACAATGGAATGAGGAAAACCTAGTGGCGTAGTGGGTTAAGTGCTGTTGTCTGCCAAGGAAAAGATTAGCAGTTCAAATCCACCAGGTGCTCCTTGGAAACTATGTATCAATTCTACTCTGACCTCTAGGATTGCTCTGAGTCAACTAGACTTGATGGTGGTGTGTTTGGTTTTTTGGTTTACTATGGATAGAGGGCAACACATGACACACCTTAAGATCAACAAATGGTTTTGATTTCTGCCTTATACGAAGCATTAAATTTTCTTAAGAGGGTATAGAAGCTGAAAGAAAAAGTGAGAATTCTTAGGATAACAGTACAAATTACTTCCAAGAATTTTTTAAATCAATTTGTCTAGTTATAATTCACATGTATGTATGTATACATTAAATATACTATATAAATATATGTGTATTATATATATGAATTATAACTGAAGAAAATTGATTTAAAAAATTCTTGAAAATGTACAGTTATTGTAAGAATTTGTATTCTTTCAGCTTCTACACCTTTTTCAGAAAATTTAATACCTTAGTATAATGCAGAAATCAAGACCATTTATTGACTTTATGTATATACATGTGTATGTATATATGTGTGTCATGGATTCAATTGTGTCCCTCCAAAAATGTGTATAGCAATTTGGCTGGGCCATGATTCCCGGTATCTTGTGATTGTCCTCCACTTCATGATTTTCCTACACTGTAAATCCTAATCTCAGCCTGTGGTTAATACACTGGATTATGTTAAGGAGGATTAGGGTAGGACTGTAACACCTTTCCTAAGGCTGACTCCATACATCAATGTAAAGAGAGTTTCCCTGGAGTGTGGCTTGCATCAGCTTTTATCCTACAAGAAATGAAAGGAAAGAGAAGCAAGCAGAGAATTGGAAACCTCATGCTATCAAGAAAGCAGAGCTGGGAGCCGAATAGGTCCTTTGGACCTGAAGTTCTTGTGCCAAGATCCTCTCAGACCAAAGAAAGATAGATACAACACAAGAACTTTTCTCCAGAAACGACTGAGAAGGAAAGTCTTCCCCTGGAGCAGACACCCTGAGTTCAGATTTGTAGCCTACTACACTGTGTAAGAACAAACTTTCCTTTGTTAAAACCATCCATGTATGGTATTTCTGTTAGAGTAGTACCAGAAGACTAAAACAATATATACATCTACCAAACCGTTACTTCAAATTTATTCCAGCTCTTAGTGACTCTATAGGACAGAGCAGAACCGCCCCCCAAGGTGTCCAAGGCAGTAATCTGTATGCAAACAGACTGCCACATCTTTCACCTGAGGAATGGCTGGTGTGTTTGAACTAAGGATGTTTCAATTAGCACTCAAGCTTTTTAACCATTGCTTCTAATGAGTTTGCAGCAAATGTCTACCAATGTGATCACCCCCACAATCAAGGTGTGAAATATTCCCACAGCTCCCAAAAGTTTCCCTGAAGCACCTTGATGTCAACCCCTTCCTCCAGCTGCAGATAACCACTGATCTGCTTTCTGTCCCCACAGATTGGTTTTCAGCTGGTCTGGAATTTGACGTAAATGGAACCAGACAGTGTGTTCTCTTATGCATCTGGTTTCTTTAGCTCAGCACATTTTTGAGATTAATCCACTTTGTTACACATATTAGCAACCCATTCCTTTCGTTTTCTGAATCTATTATATGAATTTATCATAATTCATTCATTCACCTATTGATAACATTTAGCATGTTTCCTGTTTTACTGCTGCATAGTGTCTTGTCACAATTATTCAAGCACTTATAGACGATTCATGGCGACCCTAGAAACCAGGGTAAAACTGACCTCAGAGTATTCAGGGAGTGCCTGTTGGCACCTGGCTGGCTTAGATAGGCAGATATTTTTGTTGTTTTCAACTTGAGGCTATTATAAATTAGGCTACTATAATTGTTTTCATTCTTCTTGGGTAAGTAGCCCAGGAGCTGAATTGCTGGTTTCATAATCATGGATATTTAGTAATACACAAAAGTGCCAGACTGTTCTTTAAAATGGATGGTGACACCATTTTTCACTCTCACCAGCAATGTATGAGGGTCCTGACTCTTCCACATACTTGTCAACTCTTGGAATTGTCAGTCTTAAATTTCCGGCACTATAGCAGGTGTGTCGTGGTAGCTGATAGTGTATTTCCCTGATAGAAACCCTGGTGGCTTAGTGGTTAAGTATTATGGCTGCTGACTGAAAAGTTGGCAGTTCAAATCCACCAGGCATTCCTTGGAAACTCTATGGGGCAGTTCTGCTCAGTTCTATAGGGTCTCTACAAGCCTGTATTGACTCTATGGTAAGGGGTTTTGTTTTTGCTTTGTTTTTTGATGACATGAGAATTTAAGAGAATGTTTAAGGTAGGAAGAAAGGAGACATGGAAATAGGAGCAAGGACTGAAGGCTAATGGGTAGAGTAACTACGTACTGAAATGTGCATGCAACAGTCCTGGCTTACACCTAGTATCCTGGTGTGAAGGATCCCAGAGGTGCTGTGGTTAAAGTGCTTGGATGCTTACAGAAAAGCCCGCAGTTCAAACCCACCATCCATTTCAATGGACAAAGATGTGGCAATCTGCGTCTATAAAAATTTAGAGCCTCGGAATTCCTGTAGGCAATTCTACTCTGAATCAACTCACTGGCATTGAGGGGCTTGGTTTTCATCCTGGTGTAGCTCTTAATAGTGCCCTTGGGTTAAGTTTTGCCATCCCTGTGAGATGCGATCTTCTCATGAAAGCTTCAGCAAGTCTATTTCTAGCCAACAAGTTTGAGACTGGATTTGTGTTTTTAAGTTAAATCCCAAGACTAGATGTTAACCAATGAGACCCTATCATATACATTCATGGGGCAATTATTATGAACTCTAATAACTTTGCAAAGCATATCACATACACGCTTCATGTTATTGAACTATAAGCTTTCTTCCAAATCCAGCTTAGTAT
Source organism: Heterohyrax brucei (assembly GCA_028571685.1). Classification (NCBI taxonomy): domain Eukaryota; kingdom Metazoa; phylum Chordata; class Mammalia; order Hyracoidea; family Procaviidae; genus Heterohyrax; species Heterohyrax brucei. The sequence goes on along the minus strand of CM053143.1, from coordinate 182,617,799 downwards.
TTTGGATTAAAGAATGACACTTAAAATGTAAAGGTTGGTGCAAATTAAAGAACCACTACCGTATATGGTGTCATTGTTGGCTATCGAGTCAGTTTGGATTTCTGGCAACCCCACCAACAAAACAAAAACATTTAAAGGTCTTGCAGCATCTTTGTCACTGTCAATAAGTTTGAGTCCATTGACATGGCTGTTGTGCTGCCTTCCAACCAAGGAGTCTCATCTTCCAACACTACAATCAGCCAGTGATCTGTTGTGATCCTCAGGGTTTTCACTGGCCACGTGTTGAAAATAAATCACTGGGCCTTTCTCTCTGGTGTGAGACCCTCACTGAAACCTGTCCACCGTGGGTGACTCTGTCTGTATTTGAAACACCAATGGCAGAACGTCTAGCCTCAGAGCAACCTGTAAACCACCACAGTACAACAAACTACCAAACAGATGGTGGCTACTATTAATAACTGTATTATTTAAAGCTCTGGCCAATTTAAAAATAAGTGTGAACATTTGTGCTTTTAACATATCTGTATGACATTTTATTTTGACCTTGTGGGCACTAAAAAACACGGTCCACAGTCAGGTATATGTTTATCCTTGCAGACAAAATAAGAGTAAGGCCAAAAGTTCAGTCCTGAGACCCAGTCCAAGCAATAATATTTTCCTGGTCTCCTTGCCATTTTCTTCTTTGATTCTGGCAATAAACTCATCATCAGTGTGATACCATTTCAATGTTATATGACTGTTCTCTTCTCTTGTTTGAATTCACAGTATGGTAACATCCTGTCCCCAGCATTCTATCTGGTAGCACTTAACGACTGCTTGAAAATGGTAAAAGCATTTACGCATGCTTTAAATTTGCTTCATAACTCAGAACACATTTTCACAGTGTAACCCCCTCAGATGTTGCTTTCATGTGGTAATTTCTTTCAGAATGTAAGTAAGTTTGTGATGTCATGTAAGGCACCATGGATAATACTCACAGAAAGTTACAAAGATACCTGAGACATGGTCCCAGCCTTGAGAAAGTTCTGTTCTAGTGTATATTTTAAAAAGGCACATATTTAAGAACTATGTGACTTCAGCAGAAAATGATACGTGTCCTGTAAGATAAATGACTGCATCTTGAAAGTGATGAGAGCCCTCACAGGCAGGCCTTTTATCAGCCAGAAGAAGTATACACATGAGAATTAATAACCAAGTGATGCTTTTTTAATAGCTGGTGAAGCGCATCAGTTGGGGAAAAGAAAAGGCGATTTTCTCTGATGCTTCATTTACTGACTACTCCCATACCTACAAGCCTTCTGCTTCAAAGTGAGTTTTGCCACTCCCAGCTCCTAACTCCGCAATCTACGAAGGCAAATCCCGAACTGCCTATTGGATTTGTACGATCAAAACTCTAAAACAGAAGAAAATAATAATAGAGCCACCCTGTGAGAAGATGTCTTGATGATGAATACATGAAAACAATAAAAATAAGTTGCCCTTGAATCAATTCTGACTCATGTGAGGCCATGTGTTTCAGAGCAGAACTGTACCACACAGTTGTCAAAGGCTGGCCTTTTGGAACTAGGTCACCAGGACTTTCTTCCAAGAGTCCGCTGATAGACTTGAACAGCACAATCGTTTGGTTCGTAGCTGAGTGCATAACTCTTTGTGCCCCCAGAGCTTCTTGATATATAGGAAACAGGAAATTGGAAATGTGCTCCGTTCACCTGAGCAGAGGAAGGGAACGAGTAGGCAAGGGGCCCGTCCTTGTCCAATCTGTTAGACAGATCCTTCCCTGACCCACCACAGGGATCAGAAGAGAGTTCAGCCAAACTAGTCGCAGGCTTTCAAGACTCAGTTCCTATCTGCTAGTGAACTTCATGCAGCCAATTTCCATTTCAAACAAATCAAATTGTAACTCCTTTCCCTTTAGTGGGAAACAAGGAAGAGAAAATGAGAGAAAGGGAGTAATAGTGTCCTCTTTCTCTCCTGTGATCTGCAGATGCAATTTGAGCCTGGAGGTCTGACTATTTTCTCCTCTTTGTCTAATCATCATTATCTTAGAAGAGACACTTCTAATGGTATCACAGTATGCTCCTTCTACAAAGACTGGCAGTTTGAATTCACCAGGCGCTCCTTGGAATCTCTAGGGGCAGTTCTACTCTGTCCTTAGGGTTGCTAGGAGTCAGACTCAACTCAATGGCACTACCACTTAGCTGTGGTGGCTTGCACGTTGCTGTGATGCTGGAAGCTGTGCTATCAGCATTTGGAATACTAGCAGGGTCTCCCATGCTGGACAGGCTTCAGCAGAGTTTCCAGACTGAGACAGACTGGGAAGAAGGACTTGACATTCTACATGTGAATAAAATTGGCCAGGGAAGATGTTATAAATAACAGCAGAACTTTTGATATAGTGTCAGAGGATGGGCCCTTCAGGTTGGAAGGCACTCAGACTACCACTGGGGAAGAGCTGCCTCCTCAAAGTAGAACCAACTTTGCTAAATGAATGGAGTCAAGCTTTCAGGATCTTCCTTTTTTAATGTGGTGCTACATTAAATGGGAAGAAGTGGCTAACAAGTACATGTTAGCAACTGGAAAGTGAAACTTACAAAATATGAATCTAGAAAAACTGACATTTGTCAAAGATGAAGTAGAATGTCTGAAGATCAATCTCCTAGGCATTAATTAGCTGAAATAGGCTGGTATTGGCCACTTTGAATCAGGCAATTCTAGGGTCTTTTATACCATGAATTACAAATTTAAGAGGAGTGAAGCGACATTTATTGTCAAAAAGAACATTTCAAGACCCTATCCTGAAGTACAGTGCTGTCAGTGATAGGATGATATTCATACTTGAAAAAGAAGTTCAGTTAATATGACTATTAATCAAATTTACATACCATTAATGTCAAAGATAAAGAAATAGGAGATTTTTACCAAATTCTGCAGTCTGAAACTGATTAAATATGAAACTGATTAAATATGCAGTCAAGATGCACTGATCATTACTTACTTTGGGAATACAAAAGATGGAAACAAAGAAAGATCAGAAATTGTAAAATATGACTTTGGTGATAGAAATGATGTCAGATCACATGATAAAGTTTAGTAAAAACAATAACCTATTCATTTGGAAATACCTTTCATCAACAACATCTGACTATACATACAGACCTCACAAGAGGAAATACACAGTAATTAAATTGACTACATCTGTGGAAATAGATGATGGAGAAGCTTAATATTACCAGTCAGAAGAAGGACTGGGGTTGACTACAGAACTGACAATCAATTGCTCACGCACAAGTTCAAGTTGAAGCTAAAGAAAATAAGTCTGCCAGAGCCAGTGTAGGACCTTGAGCATATTCCGCCTGAATATAGAAGTCATCTCAAGAATAAATTTGACTCATTGAACATTAATGATCAAAGACTACACCAGTGGTGGGATAACACCAAAGACACCATACATGAAGAAAGCAAAGGTCATTAAAAAGACAGAAAAGAAAGAAAACAACCAAAATAGATGTCAGAAGACACCCTAAAACCTAGTCTCAAATGTACAGTAGGTACAGTGAATGGAAAAAATTGCTGAAGCAAATGAGCTGAATAGAAAGTTTCAAAGGGTGGCTGGAGAAGACAAAGTTTTTTAATGAAATACGCAAAGACATGGAGTTAGAAAATGAAAAAGGAAGAATGTATTCAGCATTTCTCAAGATGAAGGAACTGAAGGAAAAATTCAAGCCTCCAGTTACGATATTGAAGATTTCGATGGACAAAATACTAAATGACACAGGAAGTATCAAAAGAAGCTGCAAGAAATATACAGTTATTGTATGAAAAAGAATGTATCAACATTCAACCATTTCAAGAGGTGTCATGTGATCAAGAACTGACAGTCCTACAGGAAGAAGTCTATGCTGCCCTCAAGGCAGTGGTGAAAAACAAGGCTCCAGGAATGGACAGAATGCCAACTGAGATGTTTCCACAAATGTATTCCAAGTTGGAAGCACTCACTCATCAATGTCAAGAAACCTAGAGGGCCAACCAAATGGAAGAGATCTTTATTCATGTCCATTCCAAGGAAAGATGATCTGATAGTGACATGGATTGAATTCATCTCCCCCAAAATATGTGTCAACTTGATTAGGCCATGATTCCCAGTGTTTTATGGTTGTGTTCCATTTTGCGATTGATGTAATTTTTCTATACATTATAAATCCTAATAGCTGCCTGTGATTAATTAGGCATGATCAGATTATGTTAAAGAGAATTAAGGTAGGATACGATACCCTTACTCGGGCCACATCCCTGATCTAACATAAAGAGAGTTTCCCTAGTGTGTGGCCTGCATGACCTTTTATGGTACAAGACTTAAAAGGAAAGGGAATCAAGCAAAGCGTGGGAGGCCTCATACCACCAAGAAAGCAGTGCTAGCAACAGATCACATCCATTGGACCTGAAGTACCTGTATGGAGAAACTCTTAAACCAGGGGAAGACTGATGACAAAGACCTTCTTCCAGAGCCAATAGTGAGAAAAAGCTTTCCGCTGGAACTGATATCCTGAATGCAGACTTCTCGCCTACTAGATTGTGGAAGAAGGAATTTCTCTTTGTTAAAGAGATATGTTTGTGTCATTTCTATTATTCCAGAACTAGATAACCAGGACAAACAGAAAGTAGAAATTATTCAACAATATCATTAATGTCACCAACAAGAACCAAACCTACTGTCATCTAGTCTATGCCGACTCATAGCAACCCTATAAGACAAAGTAGAATTGTCCCACATGGTTTCCAAGGCTGTGAATATTTATAGAAGCAGATTGACACATCTTCCCCCTTTGGAGTGGCTGGTGGATTTGAATCACTGACCTTTTGGTTGGTTAGCAGCTGAGCGCTTTAACAATTGGGATCTGATGATGAAATGATTTGGGGAAATAGAAAACAAAGTGAAATAATCAATGACATGTATTTAAAATCCTGAACACTTTAGGGGACTGTGCTATTAATAACAGAATTGGTAAACTCAGGAAGGAAAGTTGGTTTGAGGGAAAAACATTTTACTTTTAGAAACATTAAATTTGAGAAGAAAGCACTGTCTTCAGTGAGTGAGATCTAACAGGCATTAGAAAATCAAGAATGATGTCCAGAGAAGATCAAGGCTGGTCATGCAGATTCTAAAGAGTAGTTGATCAAATCATGAATAAGACCCTGAAGAGAGAGGAAAGATGAGTGCCAAGCAAACCCCCAAACCAAACCAAACCCAATGTTTTCAAGTCAATTTCAACTCATAGTGACCTGAAAGGACAGAGTAGAACTGTCCCATAGAGTTTCCAAGGAGTGCCTGGCAGATCTAAACTGCTGACCTATTGGTTAGCAACAGTAGTACTTAACCACTATGCCACCAGGGTATCTGAGCTCCAAGCGAGGTGCCTCAAAATGCGATGATGTAGGTTGGACATGTATACAGAGGCCAAGAGCGGGGAAAGGACTTCCTGGAACTGTAACCCAAACTCTTGATGTCTCGGTCACCTCATGATGGTGCCCGTGAGTCATTTACCATTAATAGGAATATTGACCCACTGGAGGACAACTGAGATGGTAACCTAACTGAAATATTTCATAAAGAACAACTGAAAGAGCTGAAACCATTGAACCTGGAGAAAGGAGCATGAAGTTGGGGATTATGGGCTTTGACAGTTGCTTAAAGATACTTGAAAGGCTTTTATGCATAACCAATGGAGCAGGAGTGTGTAGTTCGGAGGCTCATTCTATACCTTGTGAAGCTGTAGGCCTCCATTTCTCTGGGAGCAGCCAGCCGAAGTGCAGTAGCCATCCACAAGACTATGCAAAAAAAAATCATGCATAGTGTGAGAGAACACTTCTTCCAAGTCTGTGATCATACAGTCTACAAATAGAGCCTCTGCTTCTCTGGTTTTGACCATCCGAAGCCAGCTGCCCTATCACCTGAAATGATCTTCAGGTTCACACACTGTGCGTGTTATGGATTATATTGTGTTCCTCACAAATACACATTGTAAATCTCCACCCCCTTTGTCTGCGAAGAAACTCTGGTGGCAGTAGTGGTTAAGTGCTATGGCTGCTAACCAAAATGTCAGCAGTTAGTGTACCAGGAACTCCTCAGGCACTCTATAGAGCAGTTCTACTCTGTCCTGTAAGGTCACCATAAGTCGCAATTGGTCTAGTGGCATCGAGCTGGCTGGTTGGTTGGTTGGTTGGTGGGTTGGTGGGTTGGTGGGTTGGTGGGTTGGGTGGTTGGTGGGTTGGGTGGTTGGTGGGTGGGTGGGTGGGAGGGTTGGCTTGCTTTTGTATGTATATGGTTGTGACTCCTTCTAGTAATGGCATTTTGTTTGTTATGTTAATTGGCCATACCAGTGTAAAGTGTGTCTGAGATTCAAAAAAGCAGATTAGACACTAGAGAGACACTGAAACCGTTTGAAGATGATGGAGGCAGACCAGTTTACAAGCCTGGGAATTCCAAGAATGACTGACTAGAGAAGCTGAGACAAGGGCTTACACTCAAAGTGGACAGAGAAAACATTCCCTTAGAGCCAGGGCACTGAATGCAGACTTCTAGCCACCTCATCTGGAAGAAACTAAATTTGTCTTCATTAAAAAAAACCACCTACTTCTGGTACTGGTGTTATAATGACGCGATGAAACTTGCACTCATGGTTTCTGCCTCTTCTGTGTCTCCAGTGTCAACTGTGATGAGCTCCTACGAGCCGTCTGTGCGTTATCTAACAGGATGAGTGGGTGAGTAGCTTTACCTTGAAGTCTGGGTTGGGTCATTTCCCACCCCTCTCAGGAAAGAACATTGCATTTGATCCAAATCTCCAAACTTGAGCAACATCTTCCGAAGGAAGATGAGGTTTCTCAATCAAGTTCATTCCTTCCCTGGCTTCTTCTTGAGTGTCTTCACATGTTTAATAGAATTCAGCAAAGATTTTATTATAAAATCCAGATGAAGTCACCTGGGTTTCAGGGTAAAAATTGAAATGTGATGCTACATACAAGCCAAGAAGAAGAAATAAAATTAACCATAGAGCACAAAGTTTAATATATGAAAGATGTTTGAATGTTTATAATTACATTCAGATAAGGACACACATGCTTTCCAAGAATAACAGTTTACATCCTTGAAGAGTTTAGGGCAGTTCTATCCTAATCTCAAGCACAAAGAAGGCTAGAGAAAATATGCAGCTGAGGCATATTCTCTTTATTTGGCACAGAGGATGTGTTTTCGTCAGCACTTAGAGCTCAGCAAATGATGTGTTCAAACTACCTAAGTTCAAATCCCAAAATTCTGATTTGAAAGCTTACTGGCTGTGTGACCTTAGCTTAGTCATGTCACCTCTCTGTGCTTTAGATTCTTTGTCTGTAAACTGGGAGTAATGCTTGTATCTACCATATAGGATCACTGAGAAGATAAAATGAGTTAATGTATTTACAGAGCACACCGAACAGTAACTAATAAATATATTAAAAAAATGAACCAAACCCTGGCAACTCAGACCTATAAAACAAAATATAACACACATGAGGAATGCTTCTTGGCTAAAGGGAATGCAGGGCTAAAGGGGAAGCACTTGGCCAAAAGCAAAGACAAGAAGGTAGGAAGGGACAGGAAAACTGGACGAATGGGTGTACAGAACCCGAAGTAGAAAGTGGGGTGGCAGCGCTGACACACTGTGGAGATTGGCCCAGTGTCACAAAATAATTTGTGCATACATTTTTCAATGAAGAACTAATTTGCACTAGAAATTTTTACCTAAAGCACAACAAAATTAAAAAAAAAAAAAAAAACAGAAAACAAAAACACTGCCAACCTTGCAACTCCATAGGTCAGAGCAGAACTGCCCCATAGAGTTTCCAAGGCTGTAAATCCTGATGAAAGTGCCTCATCTGTCTCCCTCAGTGTGTCTGGTGTGTTTGAACTGCTGACCTTTCAGTTAGCAGCTCAGCACTTAAGCCACTGTGCCATCAGGGTTCCTAATAAATAAACACTCACTGTTCATTGCCAATGAGTCAGCTTCATTCATGGCAACAGGAGAAAATCCTGCCCACTTCTGCACCATTGCCGTGGTCACTGGTGTTCTCCAGACCGTTCTCGTGACCACTGTGTGTTCTGAGTATCTTTTAGCCTAGGGTGCCTTTTTCCAGCACCGTATGAAACAACCTTCTATTGTTATTTACAGGGATTTCTCTGGCTTATTTTTGGAAATAGGACACCAGGCCTTTCTGTACAGTTGGGCAGCTCCCTTGAATCCTGTCCGCCGTGAGTGACACTGTTGGCATTTGCAGTACTGGCGGCATAACTTTCTGCACCGCGGGGACCTGCAAGCCACCACATACAGTACAACAAACTGGCAGATGAGTGGTAGGATATATGGTTGTTGTTAGGTGCCATCGAATGATTGTCTATGCATAGCAACTCTGTGTACAACAGAATGAAACACCGTCCAGTACTGAACTGTCCTCACAATCTTGGCTGTGTTTGAGCTCTTTATTGCAGCCACTCTGTCCGTCCACTCATTAAAAGTCTTTCTCTTTTTCAATAACTCACTACCAAGCCTGACTTGCTTCTCCAGGGATGGTTTCCTCCTAATAACGTGTCCAAAGTACATGAGATGAAGTCTCATTCTTTACCTCTAAGCAGCATTCTGACTATGCATCTCCAAGACAGATTTGTTCATTCTTTTGGCAGTCCGTGGTATATTCAGTAGTCTTCACCAACACCATAATTCAAAGACATCAATTTTTCTTAAGTCTTCCTTACTCACTGTCCAGCTTTCACATGCATATGAGGCAGCTACAAAGATCGTGAGTCAGGTACACCTAAGTCCTTGAAGTGATGTCTTTGCTTTTTAACACTTTGAAGACATCTTTTGTAGCAAATTTTCTCAACGCAATGCATGTTTTCATTTCTTGACTTATACTTCCAAGGTCATTGACTGTGTATCCAAGTAAAATAAAATCCTTGACAACTTCCTCTTTCCTGTTCATCATGATGCTGCTTATTGGTCAAACTGGGAGGATTTTTGTTTCCTTTATCTCGTGTGCAAACTCTATTGAAAGGGATTACGTAGTGCTCAATAAATGTTTGTAAGTATTATTGCTGGTGCTTTAAGAATGTTAGATAAGAAAGGCATCCGACCCTTTTAAAAGGACTATGAAATGAAGGAAACCACATTTCTAGTGGGAACCACTCCAGCTCCAGATAGCGGAGGGAGAAACACAGTGTAGGAACGTGGAACTGTTCAGAGCAGCTCAAAGCCTGTAGGAAACCCTTAGGAAAGCTTAAGTAGAGGGCACTTTTCAGAAGGGTTAGTTCTTAATTGACATCATGGGTCAGTGACCCATTTTCATCAAAGAAGCAGCCCGAAACCATCAGCATCAGGCTGCTGCCCTTGTTCTACACGCACAGAAGGTGAATGTTCGGGTGAGTGGAGGTTATCTAAGTGGAGGTGAGTGCTAGGGAAAGTGCTTTACTTAAAGTTGGAGTTTGTAACTTTCTTTATTCCTGGCTTTGAAGGTTGCTTGTGAAATGAAACAGTAATCCAATGTATTCTTAATAAATACATGCATTTCCTAAATGCTGTGGGTAACTTGTGTTTCTATTACCTCTTTCTCTTACCAGTCATTCCAGAAGAAACATACACACAAATCCTGTGCTAACAAACATGCCGTTCAGCTCAAGGGAGTTCCCTGAAATTCAGTCTTAGCATCTGCTTTTGTCACTTGCTGTCAAGTTGGTTCCGACTCACAGCAACCTCATGTGCAACTGAATGAAACATTGCCATGTCCTGTGCCATCTTCACAGTTGTTGTATTTTGCGTGCTTTCCAACCTAGGTGGCATCTCTTCCAACACTGTATTAGACAATATTCCATTGACATCTCTAGAATTTTCCTTGGCCAGTTTTCAGAAGTAGATCACCAAACCTTTCTACACAGCATCTAAGAGAACAAAGAGTAACAACTAACAGTAATTCATGGTCACTCTGTGCCAGGTGTTATTCCAGATGTGTCATGAATTAAACTGTGTCCCCCCTCAAGAGTGTGTGCAGCAATTTGGCAGGGCCATGATTCCCAGGACTATGTGACTGCCTTCTGTTTTGTGATTTTCTTATGCTATAAATCCTAATCTCTGCTTGTGGTTGATAGATTGGATTATGTCAAAGAAGACTAGGGTGGGATCGTAACACCCTCCCTAAGGTCACCTCTCTGTTCTAATGTAAAAGGAGTTCTCTGGAGTGTGGCTTGCACCACCTTTTATCCTACAAGAGAAAAAATGAAAGGGAAGTAAGCAGAGAGTTGGGGACCTCGTACCACAAAGAAGCAGTGCCCAGAGCAGAGCATGTCCTTTGGAAAGGACACCAAGGTCCATGTGCCTCAGAAGCACCCAGTCCAGGGAAAGGTTGATGACAAGGACCTTCCTCTAGAGCCAACAAAGAAAGTCTTCCCCTGGAGGTAATACCCTGAATTTGGACTTGTAGTCTACCGGACTACGAGAAAATAAATTTCTGTTTGTTAAAGCCATCTACTTGTGGTATTTCTGTTAGAGCAGTACCAGACAACTAAGACAAGATATATTAACATGAGGTCAGATGTTTTCTTGCCTGATATTTTAAAGTAACAGTAACAATTACAGTCATTGAGCAATGCAATTCTCAGTCATGTGGGGCTCGTCTGAGTCAAAACTGACTTACCAGTACTTAATAACATAACAGCAAAAAGCTAGGCAGTCAATATTTGTTTTAGTCATCTGGTACTACTCTAACAAAAATACCACAAAGCGGATGGCTTTAACAAAGAAAAGTTTATTCCTTCACAGTCTGGTAGGCTACAAGTCCAAATTCAGGGTGTCTTTTCCAGGGAAGGAAAACCTGGTGGCTTAGTGGGTTGGGTGCTATGTCTGCTAACTAAAAGATTGGCAGTTCAAATCTGCTAGGCGGTCCTTGGAAACTCTATGAGGTAGTTCCATTCTGACCTCTAGGGTTGCTATGAGTCAGACCCGACTCGATGGCAGTGGGTTTGGTTAAGTTTGGTTTTTTCCGGGGGAAGATTTTCCCTCTGTCTGCTCTGGAGGAAAGTCTTTGGTCAGGAAGCATCTTGGCACAAGAACTTCAGGTCTGAGGGATGTGCTCTACTCCTGATGTTGCTTTCTTGATGGTGTGAGGTTGCCAATTTTCTGCTTGCTTCCCTTTCCTTTTATCTCTTGTAAAATAAAAGGATGAAGGGTGGTGCAAGCCATGCTCCAGGGAAACTCTGTTTATATTGGAGCAGGGAGGTGACCTTATGAAGGGATTTACTGTCCCACCCTAGTTCTCTCTAACATAATCCACTCTGTTAACCAAAGGCAGAGATTAAGATTTACAGCATAAGAAAATCATAAAATGGCGGTCAATCACAGAACACAGGGAATCCTGACCCAGTCAAATTACTACACGTATCTTCTGGGGGACACATTTCAACCTGTGACAGCATTCTAATTAAACAGTAGAGGAATGAGAGACACAGGAAAGGTGAGTCACTAGCTCAGGAGTACTCAGCTATAAGGGACAATCAAGCTTCAGATCTAGACACTTAACTCCTGAGTACTTATTTAATGTACATTTCACTCCATCCTCTCCAAGCCAGTTTTCTCATTTGAAATAGAAGGACAATAAAATGTAGTTTTCGTATTTTATGTCAGAACAGAGTAAAATAGCTCTTGAAAATGTTGGCATGTTGTCTAGTGTCAATAAATAATAATTATTATTGATACTCTGATGTCAAAGTCACTGCCATCGAGTTGATTCCAACTCAGAGTGACCTTACAGGTCGGAGTAGAACTGCCTCATAGAGTTTCCAAGGACTGCCTGGAAGATTTGAACTACCGATCTTTTTGTTAGCAAATGTGCTACCTAACAACTGCAACACCAGGGTTTCCACTGTTAACATACACTGGGTTAGTTCTGGTCCTATTTAACCTCTACAGAGAGAAAAGAATCAATAGAGATTAAGAGAAGAATTGTCTAGGGAATGTTATCTGCCAAATAAGGGAGATATTGACTCAGATGCTTACTAATATGCTCTTACATAAAGTGGGTCCCCTTCACCCCACCAAACTTGAGAGGGAGTAAGTGTTATGAATTGAGGTGTGTCCTCCAAATATGATATATTTCCATAGGTAGCACCCTTAGTACCTGTAAATCTAACCTTGTTTGGAAATAAAGTCTTTGAAGATGTTTTCAGCTAATATTTGAACATATATGAGTAGGATGGGACCTAATCCAATCGAAGCGCTAAAAAAAGAGAGAGAGAGAAAATAGACAAAGAGACCCCAAGGGGGAAGACAACCCTGTAAAGACGTATCTAAGAGTGAAGGAAGGCCACGGGATACCTGGGGTTCATGAAAGTTGAAAGAGACAAGGAAGAATCTTCCCCTAAACAGAAAGACACAGCATGGCCCTGCCAACTCTCTGATTTCAGAATCCTAGCCTCTAGAAGTATGAGACAAGAAATTTTTGTACTTGAAAGACACTCATGTTGTAGTTGCTATTGTTCTTGTTAGGTGCCACTGAGGCAGTTCTGATTCATAGCGACCCCATGTACAACACAACGGAACACTGCCTGATCTTACACCATGTCCACAGTCGTTCTCATGCTTAAGCTTATTGTTGTGGCACTGTGTCAATCCGTCACATCGAGGGTCTTCCTCTTTTTCATTGATCCTTCACTCTATCAACCACAATATCCTGCTCCAGGCACTGATCCCTCCTCACAACATGTCCAAAGTACATAAGATACAGTCTTGTTTTCTTTGCTTCCAAGGAGCACTCTGGTTGTACTTCTTCCAGAACGGATCTGTTTGTTCTGTTGGCAGTCCATAGTACATTTAACATTCTCCTCCAGCCCCACAATTTCAAAGGCATCAATTCTTCTTCTTTGTTCATTGTCCAGCTTTGGCATGCATATGATGCAATTGAGAATACCACGGCTTGAATCAAGTACACTTTAGTCTTCAAGGTGACATCTTTACTTTTCAATACTTTATAGAGATCCTTTGCAGAAGGTTTTCCCAATGCAAGTTGTGGTAGCTGTTACAATAGCCCTGAGAAACTAGTATATTAAGGTATTATATTTGGGGTTTTTTCACTTATTTTTAAAGAGTACTTATGATACTTCTTTGGAGAACACAAAAAAAAATCTTGAAAATTGCTACTCATTTAAGGTTAGGACACTAGGTCCTTGTAGCTATTCATTCATCTAAGCATTCATTCAACAAATGTTTGTCGATGCCTCCTATATAGAAGACGTGACGTGCTCATCATGAGCAACACTGTGGAATCGGCTAGAAAAAAACTGTCCCCAGACTGAGCTGGTATGTGATGCTATCTTCCTAGTCAACTCAACTAACCGTGAACTCTTGTTTGGTAGCTCTTGGGAATATTAAACTGGCGTCTTCCTGAGCTTTCTGGCTTATTTCAATTCATTGTAATGGAGAACTTCAGAAATTGAAGAACTAATTAATATGTAAACATGGTCTCCAAATTACGTAGCCTATTAAAAGACAATTTTTAAATTTTAAATTTATACAAGTGCTCACAAGTAGCATTTAGCTAGATTCACTTTGAAAGGGCTGGAAAGTGGATTTTTGTGGTTAGTATAAAAATAGCTATTATTTATTGTGCCCTCATTGTTGTGTCAGGTCCTATTGAACATTCTTTATCAATTGACACTAGCTGGCACAACCCTGCAGCTTGGTGGATAAACATAAGTTGGCTCATTATTCACCACTGTCTAATGTAGGTGAGGTGGCTCTTCTGGACAGCAGCCTTCTCTGAGATCCTTCAGGATCTGGAGTTCCTCTTAGCATGTGGCTCCACCACCTCAGCGTCTTTTGCTTCCTGCCACATGGACAGGGTGAGAAAAACAGCATGAAGCAGATACGTTAGCTCTTAACTAACACAACTTGGAAATGCCCTTGCATTACTTCTTAGTTCACGTCCTATTGGCCAGAAATCAATGTCTTGGTTAACCATACTGCAAGGGAGGCTGGGAAATGTAAAACAACATATGTATATGAGTGAGTACCAAAGGTGTCTTCCATAGTTTACTGGTCACTGAGTATCCATTTGCTTCTTTCTTTCTAAACATCCCGGTTGCATAGTGGTTAAGTGCTACAGCTGTGTTTTAGTCAGCTAGTGCTGCTCTAACAGAAATACGACAGAGTGGATGGCTTTACCAAAGGAAAGTTTATCCTTACACATTCCGGTAGGTTACAAGTCCATATTCAGGGTGTCTGCTCCAGGGGGAGATTTCCCCCTTGTCGGCTCTGGAGGAACGTCCAGTATTGCATCAGCCTTTGTCCTGGGAGCATGTTGGCACAGGAACCACAGATCTGAAGGTCGTGCTTTTCTCCTGGTGCTGCTTTCTTGGTGGTGTGAGATTCCCAATTCTCTGCGGGCTTCCCTTTCCTTTTATCTCTTATAGGATGAAAGGATTAAGGGTGGGGCAAGCCATACTCCAGGGAAACTCCCTTTACAGTGGAGCAGGGAGGTGATCTTATAAAGGGATTTACAGTCCCACCCTAATCCTTGAACATACAGCATAGGAAAATCACAAAATGGAGGACAATCATACAATACTGGGAATCATGGCTCAGCCACGTGGCTACACGGATTTGGGGGGTGACACATTCAATCCATGACAAGCTGCTAACCAAAAGGTCAGCCATTCAAATCTACCAGATCTGCCTAAAAACCTCTATGAGGCAGTTCTTCTCTGTCCTATAGGGTTGTCGCTAGGAATTGGTGTTGACTCAATGACATCAGGTTGTTTTTTTTTTCTAAATACAGAATACACTATGTCTCTCCAAAGGAAACATACCCAGATTTCATCCAGCCCAAAATTTAGGACTTCTGGGTTATGTGAAGTTCTCTTCAGAGGTCTGGTTGTGGCATCTCTTGATCCAGTGACCTATGGACTAAAAAGATGTGATCTGTGGACCAAAAACACAACTCATCTATCACACATAAAGCCATCTGTACACACACACATACACACACATGCATGCATAAAATATACAAATAGTATAATAGCAATAGGATAACCAGAATATGAATATACATTCCGTTGGGGAGAGAATGGCATGAAACAGGGGCACAGACACACACCAGTTACAGAGTCCAGTGAAGTTTATTTGATGAGAAAGTGGAGTCTGAACTGAGATGTCACTCAGCCTGTCCCCTGGCCAGTAGGGCAAATTTTTATAGTTTCAAAGTTCCATTGAGTTTGTGTGCAGTGAGGGGATTTATGGTTTGATAAGGATAGAAAGTTATGGCTAACATTGCAGAGAATGGGAATTCCAGAACACCTACTTGTGCTCTTAAAGAATCTATACATGGATCAAGAGGCAGTCACACGAACAGAACAAGGGAACACTAAAAACCATCAACACCACATGGTTTAAAGTCAGGAATGGTGTCCATCAGGGTTGTATCCTTTCACCATACCTTTTTAATCTGCATGCCGAGCAAATAATCCGTGAAACTGGATTACATGAAGAAGAGCGAGGCATCAGGATTGGAGGATAACTCATTAACAACCTGTGTTATGCAAGCAACACCACCTTACTTGCTGGAAATAAAGAAGATTTGAGATATCCACTGATGAAGATCAAGGACCACAGCCTTCAGTATGGACTGCACCTCAGGAAAACAAAAATCTTCTCAACTGGACCAGTAAGCAACATCGTTGTAAATGGAGAAAGGATTGAGGTTGTCAGGGATTTCATTTAACTTGGGTCCACAATCAATGCCCTTGGAAGCAGCAGCCAAGAAATCAAAAGATGAATGGCACTGGGAAAATCTGCTGCTAAGGACCTCTTCAAGGTGTTCAAAAGTAAGGATGTCACCTTGAAGACTAAAACACATCTGACCCAAGTCATGGTATTTTCAGTTGGATCATATGCATGCAAAAGCTGGACCATGAACAAAGAAGACAGAAGAATTGATGTCTTTGAATTGCGGTGTTGGTGAAGAATGTTGAACATACCATGGACCTCCAGAAGAACAAACGGATCTGTTCTGGAAGAAGCAAAAACCAGAGTGCTCCTTGGAAGCACAGATAGCAGGACTGTGTCTTACATAGTCTGGACGTGTTGTCAGGGAAGATCAGATCCTGAAGAAGGACATCATGTTTGGCGGAGTGGAAGGTCCACAAAAAAAGAGGAAGACCCTCGACAAGATGG
Organism: Heterohyrax brucei; assembly: GCA_028571685.1. Taxonomy (NCBI): domain Eukaryota; kingdom Metazoa; phylum Chordata; class Mammalia; order Hyracoidea; family Procaviidae; genus Heterohyrax; species Heterohyrax brucei. Next base: position 182,601,558 of record CM053143.1, on the reverse strand, counting down.
ATTGACACAGTGGCCGCAACAATGGGCTTAAGCATAAAGATGATTGTGGACGTGGCACAAGACTGAGCAGTGTTTCATAGGGTCGCTATGAGTCGGAACGGACTAGACTGCACCTAACAACAGCAACTAACAAGGAAAGAAAGAAAAGAAGGGTAGTCAAGAAATTCTGGTAAGGGAAGTGGACCTACGGTCTGATAAGGAAGAAATGTTTGTTTCTTCTTCTTTTTTTTTTTTAGAAGTGTTGTTTAGAATGGGGAGGGAGTAAGGTTTATTTATGGTCAAAATTTGACCAAGAGGGTGGAGGTGGCAGGCACAAAGTTATTTACGGTTTTATGGTTATACCATGCGGGACACACCAGGCTGTTTTCAGCTAATGACAATGTCTGATCATTGGGTAAGATGACTTCACTGAATTTCAGAGACAGAGTTCCCTCAATGACCTCCTTGAATTTCAGGGACCAGGTCCCCTCACATTCAGAAAAGGGAAGAGAGAGAGCTACATGGCAAACATGATACCAAATATAGCCAAGAATAGTGAAGGGCCACTATCTTGGGCACTGAGGTGGCTCTTGATATGGTTTTGCTCTTTGGGGAAACCGCCTTGTTTGTCCTTCTTTCCATCACTGGCTCTTCCCTCTGCAAGGCCTCCCTCCCCTAGTCTTTGCCATGGCCATCTCTCGTACGGGTGCCGGGGAACCTACAGCCTGCCTTCTAATGGTGAAAGAATGGGGCCCGAGAGTTGTTTCCAGTCTTGAAAGATATTTTCAGCACTGGCTGACAGTTGTTTGATTTTGTTTTTGTTTTTAACAATATAAGTCCTTCAAAGGATTAGCAGGTTTCTGCTGGCCAACAAATATCTATATTCTCTCACTATCCCCTTTGATTTCTTTTTGTAATTTGGTCATAACTTTTCTGAACTCATCCCACTCTTGACACACTTGAACAAATGTAATCAGTGGTAACCAACAAACACAACTAATGTCATTTTTTCTTCTGTTTGCTTTTGTTTCCCTGTCCTCTTTTCCTAGGGCTATAAGGTGACTTGGTACATAGATGGCCTGCTAGTTATGGTACTCGCTAGTTTTAGCAAATATTTTACCACTAAAGAGTATGAAACTTGATTTTCCCCAGCCTTTGGAATCGGGTTTCCTTGCAATGTGCCATCTGACTAGCAAGCCAATGTTACTGCACTTAGGTCCTGTGCCCATCACCAACTCTGGTAGTCATCAAGAAAATGCTGCTGCTGTCATATGCATCCCTAAAGTTCAGTGACTCACAAATAGGTTTTGGTCAGCACTTGAAAAGTAGAGAAGTTCAATTCATTTTTATTGCTCAAACATAACATTCTGTGTATGTATGCAAATCAGTTGTTTTGACGCACCTAATGATTCACAGTTAAAAAAACCAAAGCTCAGAGGAATTAAGTTACACATCTGTGGTCATACAGTTGGAACTTTGTGTCTCTAGGACCCGAGTTCAGGCCGTGGCACTGCACATATCCTGGCCCACAGACTTGTTTGCATAGAAACCAGAACAAAAATGTACTTACTCAGTGGCAGTCGGTTTGAGGTTTAAAGTAGCTACAGGAACTCTGATGGGTGATAGTTCAGTGCTAGGGCCACGCTTGACCCTTCTTTCTGCATTCAGACACTCAGCCGTCAAACTCTGCTTCCCCGTATTTTTAGGTCTTTTTTTTTTTTTCGCCTCGACAGTATTTCAGAGGTATCATTCTCTGTCCATTGCATCAGAGTTCTGTTTGTTGTTGTTGTCGGTTGCCATAGAGTCAGCACCCGACACACACAGCGCTGCTTGGTCCTGCGCCATCCTCATGAGCAGATGCAACAACATCTTGTGCTCCACAGGGTTTTCACGGGCTGCCTTTTAGAAGTAGATCTCCAGGCTTTTCTTCCTAGTACACCTTAGCCGGGAAGCACTGCTGAAATCTGCTTAGCATCGTAGCCGAACGTAGCGTTCCCCTCACAAATGGGTGGTGGCCATGCACGGAGCAGAGGGTGCTGAGAACTGAACCTCGGTCCCCGACATGGAAGGTGAGAATTCTACTACCGAACTAACACTGCTCCCTGGAGTAATTTTAAAAAAACGCCGTTGAGTTGATTCTGACTCATAGCAAGCCTATAGGACTGGGTAGAACTGTTCCATAATTTCCAAGGAGCACCTGGTGGATTCAAACTACTGACCTTTTGTTAGCAGCCATAGCAGTTAACCTTACACCATCGGAGTTCCTGTAGTTACTTTAAATCCAAAACCCACTGTCGTCGAGTCCGACTTGTAGCGACCCTATAGGCAGTAGAACTTCCCCACAAAGTTTCCAAGGAGCACCTGGTGTATTTGAACGGCCAACCTTCTGGTTAGCAGCCACAGTACTTAATCACAACACCACTAAGGTTTCCACAATTACTTTACCAAACCAAACCCACTCCACGGCTATTGAGTAGCGTTCTACTCATAGCGGCCCTATAGAACAGAGCAGAACTGTTCCATAGAGTTTACCTTAGGGAATGCAAAAAACACAGTGGAAACCTATCTAAGGTTTTAGAGACAAAAAGTGAGGTTTTCATCATGAAGGTACTTGATAGGTTTTGCCTGTGTCAACATTTCTATTCTCCACTGAGTAGTGTATTTATTTAACTAATAGTTTCTATAGTCATTTAAGGGGGTTCATAATACCATAACTATCCATTTATGTCTAGGAAAGGCATATATTTTCTTACGTTCACTGTTCTGTATCAGTCTGACACATTAATCATCTCTAACAGAAATACACATACACAAACCAAAAATGTCAAAATCTGATTAGTCAGAACATACACATTATTTTGTTCATTTACTTGACCATACTTTATCGCTGTGTGTGTGCGTGCACATGTGTATTCACTGGCAACTGGGGAAAGATAATGGAAACAGTAAAATCCGTAATATTGGCTACAAACTGAACGTCAAGGGATTTATTCAACAACACATTCTTCAGAGCACGTATCTTTCTGAAAGTGAGTGCTTTATATACAGAATGAAGGTTAAAACAAGACTCATGCAACTGAGATCACTTTAGTTATTTTCCTCCTTTAGGAAAACATACATAATTTAAAATATCTTAAACAGGTAAGTTAAGTAAAAATGTATGGACGTAATACCATGAGCAAAGTGAGGCTTAGACACAAATCACTAATACCACTGTTCTGTAAATTGAGGAATAAGGTGGACTGATGCAATTTGGTTTTAAGGCATCTCTTTAAAAAACAAAAGCAACAGGAAGTAGCTTGGTGAGAAGCATGAAGGATAAAGGAGAAAAATAGAACTGTTTAGATACCTGAGACCCTGACTTTTTTGATTTGCCTCCGTCTGGAGTTCACGGAAGAACATTGCCCACCCTTACTCATTTCTAACTAGAGTGTATATTAAGCTCTTTGAAATGTGAGTATTATGGAAAGGATCGCAGTTGCTTTAAATTATAGAAGTTGGCAAGTGCCTGGGAGAAGGCGTGGGCGGTTGTTTAAACTGAGAAAGACAGTTGCAGTACGTGGTCCAACAGCATGAGCTCCAAGCTTCAAACGCATTCTCCTGCTCAGACGAGCACTTTATTTTTCATCAAGTTATTTTTTGCATTGTTTTGAAGCAGCTCCGAATAATAAATGCACATTTCTGCTTTAAATTTTTAATGGTTTCTGAATTCATGGGACAACCAGAACAAGGACGCCTCATATTTGGGGGGAAAGTTTGATGATCAGCCATGCCTAAAAAAGGTAAGCTACTATTTTCCTCTGTATTTTTTTTTCTCTCTGTTTTCCTCCTGTTTGCTTTTTATCAAAAATACGCACTGAAAGAACCTAAGACAGCCACTTGTAAAGAGAGGAGAAACTTGTAGAAAGTATGTCAACAAATGATAAATCAGCATTTGCAAAACTTCAGCAACAGTGCCTGGCTCCTGCTTTCTATTCCGTTTGATGTGTGGACCTTGGTGAAATAGCTTTGACGACATGAAAAATGCCACTTCGTTTGAAACACTGATGGGAATACTCAAAATCTTCAATCTGATGAGTCTAACATTCACCAGTGTGCTGCTAGGCTAATGTATTGCCCCAGTCAAAGTATCTATGTTTTCTTATCACATTATATGCAACTCAACTTCCGGAGCTGTGATCCTGTCAGTTCAAAATGTTTTTCCCTTGGAAGGGGAAATATCCTTCTCAAAATTCTCTTAAGCAAGGTAACTGTGAGTTCTTAGAAACTCGTTTTGCAGACTAGGGTTTGAAAAGTTAAATCAATCAGTCGACTTTCCCTTTTTAATACACTAGAGGAGTTTGCAGGTATTATGTATCTGGGGAAGAATGAACTCAGGGCAACTCAACGTTGGTTAATTCAAGTCACAGTTAGCAAGCTGCACTGTTATTTGAACGCAGTGGTTTTGCAGTCCCAATTGTGCCATATATAAACAGGTAGGGAGTGGCGAGGTTATAGCTATTTCCCTGTTCTTCCGTGTATTGGTCATTTGAGACATGTGTTGTGGTTTCAGACCGAGGAGATGTTGGTGTGGGATGTGTGTTCCTTATTTCCCCGAGCAAGTCTCTTATCGGTATTCCCATCTTTCTGAGGCAGAATTCCAGGTGCAAAAAACCCCCTAGATATCAGCAGAGATCTGCGGATTCTTCCGGCAGGCTACAATTTTGCAAATTCTTCCAGCAGGCTATGATTTTATCTTAGCCCACATTAATTCCTGCGTGCACGCCGACATACTCACAGGCAGAGGTGAAAACAACCTGTGCATTTGATTGAACTCAGGAAATCTCGGGCGTCTTAGGTAACCCCAGTCTCTAAAATCCGTTTGTACAGAAACCGTAGCAACCCAGCACGCCAGGCCTGGGAGAGCATTGCCAGGTGCTAGCCCGAGGGAAGTTGCTCTCTGCTGAGCGAGGCTCTGTATATACCTCCCCTGTCCTACCAGCCATTACTCGGGGTCTGACAAAGTTCTTCTTTCTGGGTCACTTTCTAGCTATATAAGGTGGGTTGTGGCTGTCTGCTATGCCTTTTGTGACCTCTGCAAAAGGGAAGGGATTAAGGTGAGAGGAAGGACTCTACAGCAAAGGCTCAGCCCTTGCAGGGTGGTGGAGGGGAACCATGGTTCTCCTCCATCCAGGGCTGTTAGTGAAGCCGGAGAGGAAGCCGTAACTGCCAATGCGTGATTCTCCCATTATGCTGCATCCTGTCCTTTCTCCTTCTCATTCTATCTGTGCTGGCCCACAGGACATCGAGAGAAGGGCAGCGAGGTGGCCAGCCAGGATTACTCCCATCTCCTCCTTCCCGGTCCTCTCCACCGGTCCCCAGCCCAGACGGGAAAGCCCCCACCCTCTTTGGAAGGGGGTCCTCAGAGCCCCACCCCATGACCTCATCCCAGGCAGCGGTCGGTCTGGCTGAGATGGCCAGCGGTTGTACGGTGCCGGAGTGTACCCTGGGGATGGGTGCGGCCGAGAAACGCTCAGCGTGGCACGAGAGGACGGCCGGGGAGCGGAGCGAGCGCCACTTCCCATCATGGGTTTCCATGGAGGCTGGCGGCCTTTCTAGAAGCCGATCCGCCAGGCCCCTCCTCTGGGCCTGAGAAGGCCCCAAAGAGGGGAAAAAAACAAAAAGGCCATTTGGGTTGCTAATAAGAGCCCCAGGCCAGCTGACTCACTTTGTCATGAAACCTGGACAGAGCCCTGGAAAGGACAGGTCAGGGTTGTCCCAGGATGGGCGCTGATGAACCGCCCAATGTGACCTAAAATGCCTCCTCACCTCAGAGGGGCAGGAGAGAGGGAGACAACATCTGGGCCGCGGGTGGGGCAGAGGGGTAACCGCTCAGCTGCTGCACTCAGGAGCCACGCTGCCTGACTGGCTTCAGGTGTGACCCAGCTGTAGTCCAGGGTGTGGACTGAGGCCTGCGGCAGTATATTGGAATCTGAGAAGCCCAGGACTCAGGAATCAGCTCACTGAGGGCCTAGGAAACAGACACCTCTGTCATTCAGTATCCAGGTGCCACTTGTCAATTCCGACTCAGGGTGACTTCATGTGTGTCAGAGCAGAACTGTGCTCCAGAGGGTTTCCCGTGGCTGAATTTTCAGAAGTAGATCACCAGGCTTTTCTTCCAAGTACCTCTGGGTGGATTTGAACCTGCAACTTTTAGTTAGTGACCAAGCACGTTAACCATTTGTACTACCCGGTGGTGCCTAAAACCCTTACTGGGTATCCGGTTGTGCCAGGTCTTCTCCCAAGACTCTTGACCACCGCCCTTAACAAAGATAGAGCAAACCTAAACATCCAAGACGGATCAGAGACTGTTGCTGCTGTTGTTGTTGTTACCTGCCAGGGAGTTGATCCTGACTCACGGCAACCTCACGTGCGCAGAGTAGAACTGCACTGTAGGGTTTTCAGAGCCATGACCTTGGAAACAGACATGAGGCTTGTCTTCTGAGGCACCTCTGTGTGGGTTCAAACTGCCAGCCTTTGGGTTAATAGCACAGCACTTAACCATTTCAGTACCCAGTCACCAGAACATAGACTACAGTGCAGAAAATGTAGAGAGAAAACCAAGAAGGGCTTTGCAAATCGGCCTGCTGAGTTCAAGAACATTTCCCAGGAGAGGTGAAGACCTGAGTACTGCCAACAGTTGAGATGCTCAGCCGCTAACCCAACAGTTGGAAGTTCAAGACCCTGCTAAGGCACCTCAGAAGGAAGATGTGGAGGTCTACTTCCAAAGAATTAGCCATCAGCAACCCTATGGAGCATAGTTCCACTGCGAAACACATTGAGTTTCCATGTGTTGGAATCTATTCCATGGCAACTAGAACTCAAACAGCAGCAACTGGAGTCATAAAATTTCAACTAGAACCCGGAGGATGAGTTAAATACCAGCAGAGAGGCCAAAGGGGCCAGGGAGTCCAGAAAGAGGTTGGTATACAAAACTGCCAAAGTGTATAGATCACCCCTGCTCGTGTAAAACAAGTAGCTTGGAGGTGGCTGGGCTCTACTTCCCAAAGCAAATTCCAGAGAACACTAGTTGCATGAGTTATTAATGAGAATAACCAAAAAAGTTCCTTGGCCACACAAATTTGGGACAGAGCTCAGGGTCTGGAATTGCAAATGTCTAAACTCAATTCCAGTCTTGAACTGCTCTATGAACTTGAACAAGCATCTGTATCTTCGTGTCACATGAGTGCAATAATTATACCCATCTGACAAGATGGTTCTGAAGATTGAATTGGAGAATTCATGTCAAGGGCTTGCTATAAATTGTCTGGCAGGTAATGACATCTTAATCAATGTTAGTTCTTCTTCTTGATATTGTTAGTGACTTTCAAGCTGGCTCTGACTCATGGTGAACTTACTTTATACCAGAAACATTGCCTCATCCTGCATTGTCTCCAAGATCTTTGATATGTTTCAGCCTGTTGTCAGTGCTCTTCTTTGTTGTTCTTGTTTGTTGTTAGGTGCCATTGCGTAGGTCCTGAGTCACCGTGACACTGTGTGCAACCGTATGTCCGATCCTGTGCCATCTTCACAAATGCTATGCTTGAGCCCATGGTTGCAGCCACTGTGTCAGTCTGTCTCACCAAGGGTCTTCCTTTTTTTTTTTTTGCTGGACCCTCACTTTACCAAGCACGATGTCCTCTTCCAGGAACTGAACTCTCTCTGTCCTTGTGTTTAAGGAGCATTCTGGCTGTACTTCTTCCAAGAGAGATTGGTTTGTTCTTTTGGCAGTCCACGGGGTAGTCAATATTCTTCGCCAACACCACAGTTGCAAGGCTCATCTTACTAGCTATTAAGTACGGATTTCATATTATAGGACTTCTCCCAGCTTGTAATTTGTTAATGACCATGAGTGAGTCACTGGAGTCTAATATTTTCCAAACTCACTTGACCATGGTACCATTAGTTTCCAAGAAGTTTCACACAACTCACAAAATGCATGCTCAAAAGCGTGAAGTTGAGTTGGTCAAGTGAATGGAGGCAAATGGCCTTGAAGCACAAGAAATTTCCCAGATTTATATGAAATTTACCAGTCTCCACTGGCTGCTTCACAAATGGACTTCCATATCCTAAGGAAACAGAAACCCAGCGGCTAGGGTTCTCGATGCTAAAAGAGCTTGACTTTTTCTTCTTGTAACTATTAGCAAGTTTTAGAAGCAAAAGAAGACAACACAGCAAATTCTTCTCAGTAATTTCACTCCTAAAAGTTCAGCCTCTAATTGAGACTTGAGGGTCTGCTGTGTATAGGACAATGTAAAGACAAGCTAAAGCACGATCCTGCCATCAGGGAGTTTGCAATCTAATGGAGTAAATGAAACATGCACCCCAGGACCTAAAATGCACAGTTAGGTAGTACAAAGCAGAATGTAAAGGAAGTCCAAATGAATGGGAATTCAGAGAAGAAAAAATAACCAGTAAGTGTAATAATGCAAGTAATAGCTAGCATTCTCTGACTTTTGCCATGGATAAGAAACTGTGCTAAATAAGTCATGATATTATCAAGCAGTATACAACTTAAAGCCAGTCCAACTCAACCCTTTGCTGTCAAGTCAGTTCAGACTCATAAGGACTCTATAGAATACAGTAGAACTGCCCTACAAGATTTCCAAGGAGCGGCTGGTAGATTTAAATGTTTTAACCACTGTGAGCTCCTAACCACTGTGACAGCAGGGCTCCATTTATAACTTACCAGGTCATAAGGTAGGTGGTGACTTGCCCATTTCACAGATGAGAAAACTGAGCCTCTGAGAAATTCATTAACCTGCCTACAGTCTTATAAGAAGTGAGAGAGAAGGGATTTGAACTCAGAACCATCTGATGCTCTCAATCTCTCACTCATGGAAGATTCCAGGAACAATATAACATGTAATCTAGCCTAGAAGGATGGATAAGGAGGTGGGAGATGTGCCATCCAGATAGAGAGAGGGTAACATTAGCAAACCTTGGATGAGAACAGTGTGGGGAGTTGCCAAACAAACTGCATGGGTAGAAAAAAGGAGATGAGGTTGAAACACTAGTTGGAATCAGATCACAGAACGCTATAAACACCAAACCACAAAGTGTGTATTTTTGAGTGGAATAATCACTAAAATTTGTAAACAAGAAAGTAGCATCATGAGAACAATGACTTTGGATGGTTCATCAGCGTGCAGAGAAAGAGAGACAAAGCCTCCCATTAGGAAGCTGTACTGGTCCAGGCAAAAGAGGACCAACGCTGTGGTTCCCCTCACGGCTTCGCTCAGCAGTTAAAGGGTGGCTGTGCACATCTGGCCCAGGCTTCTAAACCCACTGTCTTGAGGCAGTGTTCATCAGAATCATCTTTCAAAACCACAGCCCTGACACATCACCCTGATTCAGCCCTATAAAATGGGAGATGGGAGATGGGAGTGGCCAGAGGGGCTGGTTGACCTTTGAGGGCTCTTCCATCTTTCAAACTGCACAAAGATAAAACTGGAAGTAATTTTTTCATTTTTAAAAAATATTTTATTGTGCTTTAAGTGAAAGTTTACAATCCAAGTCCATTTGTCATACAAAAACTTGCACACACACTGCTATGTGACTGCTCTCACCACTCTGCAACAGCACACTCCTCTCCTCACTGTGTTTTCTGTGTCAATTTAACCAGCTCCTGTCCCTCTGTACCCGCCCCCATCTCACCTCCAGACAGGACTGCCCAGTTAGTCTACTGTATCCACTTAAGTCCAAAGGCACACTCTTGGCCAGTATCATTTTATGTCTTATAGTCCAGTCCAATCGCTGTCTGACGAGTTGGCATCAGGAGTGGTTTCAGCTCTGGGCTAGTAGTCTGGGGGCCATGTCTTCCAAGGACCCTCCAATCTGTCGGATCATCAAGTCTGGTCTTTTTAATAGAATTCTAGTTCTGTGTACTCAAACTGTAAGTACTTTTATGGAAATCCTTAACTACCCGGTTCCTAGTCCATCACTAGATCCAGGCTTCTATTTAATATCAAGCAGGCATGCTTCCAAAAGGATTTAAGAGCCTACCAAAGTTTTATGGGTTTACAGATACAGCAATCACAGAATAGTGGTGCTGGCATGCGCCGATTGGAAGAGAAAGGGGTGTTATTTTAATATATCCCTTCAAGAGAAACATTATCCATCATCTTGGCTGACTGCCTTTTGCAAATTTCAACTATCTCTTGTGATTTGAACTCCTCAGTTGGTGCCACATCAAGATCTTACACTGTTTTGAATGTGTATTCAAAGCAGTTGTCACTTGATGCGCCTTATGATATCATGCATCCCCCAAATAACAGGTATGCTTCTAGAGGACAAAGACTCCCTTATCTGTGGCTATCCTTAGATTCTCCAGATCACCACCCCATGGGACAGAGTAGAACTGCCTCACTGAATTTCCAAGGAAGGCCTGGCAGATCTGAACTGCCAACCTTTTAGGTAGCAGCTGTAGCACTTAACCACTAGGCCACTATAGCAGGTCAGGGTCCTTAACCTACAAATACAAGTTTGCAAGAAATGTCACATCTCTGTTTTCTTTAACTCAAATCTGAAGCCAAAAGGCATGTGTGGGATCTTACAGGAGGTAAGAGACAGAGTAGAGTCTCAAACCCAGGTCCGTCGGATGTTTAGTAACACTAGTTTCAGTTCAGAAGCTTTAATTTGAGAAATTCCTGGGGCTCCTGCCCTATCACCGCTGACATTGCCACTGGGCAGACATCCGGAGAGTCTGCCTTTCTCACTAATTATGTGCACTCTTCTAAATTTCCAGTTCCTTTGATGTATGTGGGTTCTGCTTTCAAAGCTGCCTGGGGCCTAGGAGTCATTGTCAAGGCCAAGAATCTGGTGTTCAGGCCAGGCAACCCTCCCCTGTGTAGTCTGGCCACACTGGGCAAGTGTTTCCACTTCTCACAGATGTGTCCGTCATAAGTGTTTTCTAAGGCTTCATCTGTTAGGGCTTCACTCATCTGTTAGGAGCCAAGAAGGGAGATTTTATCTTGAAAGGTAAGTACCAAGAAGCGAGTTGTCCAAGAGCAAAGAACTAGAACAGATTGCAAACTCCAAGATGTTCGTCTTTCAACTCTAAGTCAAAGGGAGGAACCTAGCCCGAGTCAATGAAAGCCTTGTTATACAAAAGGATGAAGGTCTTCACGTACCACCAATAACACGAAGCCATGGCTAATGCAGGGCCAGGTACACCGACAGCATTTGACAGCTGCCATTAATACATCAATAGGTGGACGTGCCCAAAAGAACTTGTTCTTTTAACTTCAAAGGGATATGATTTATCTACAAAAACATTCTATGTAGCAGTTTTTTATCCCATTTCTCTCTAAAATCTAACTCACCATCAGTGGACCCTCGACTGAGGGATTCTTTAAATGTGTGGAAATTACCAATCCATTTATTGCAGATGTCTGTGTCAGTTTCTAAAATTATTAGTATCTTTTCTTAGTCTTTACAGTAAAAGCCATGTTCCTTGGCCTATGAGCACCCTACTCAGCCGCTTTTATGTCCCACCGTATAATTCATTATCTGTGCATAGCGAACTTTTTAGTTTCTCTAGGTAACATGGAAAGCTTGGTGGCATAGTGGGTAGGTGCTATGTCGGCTAACCAAAAGGTTGACAGTTGAGGTCTGCCAGGAGCTCCTTGGGAACTCTGTGGAGCAGTGCCACTCTGTCCTATAGGGTCACTATAAGTCAGAACTGACTCAGTGACAGTGGATTTAGGTGACATAGGTCTAAAGAAAGAGTCCATTCTCTTGCTTGTGTATAAATTATGTTGACACTCCAGAAAAGTACTGACATGCAACCATTTTTTTCATTTTCATAAAAAAATTTTGAAAAGCAGTTTTCTATGGGCCAGCCCAACATAATCTTCAGATTTAAAAACAGCTCCCAGAGGTAGCATGTGCTCCAGGCTCCTAAATACCAGTGAAATGTGTTGCTGCTTCTCCTTTTTGTCCCTGATACTGAGATGGGATGGCATGTCTGCAGACGTTTAGGATTTATTCACACCATAGATGCCACCATCAGCGTCACTGCTGGCAATAACAAACAATTCAGAGCTGATAAACCAGGCCCTCCCATTAAAATACCACTGTTTCCTAGAAAGTTCTTTTTAATCATGCCAAAATATATTCTTCTTAGCATCTTTCGGTTGGCCCTTATTTCTCTTTTAGAAGTAGCAAGAGAAATCCCACCTTTGTCTTCTGGCATTTTAGGTGCCTGAAGACTCTCATCATGCACCTTCTGTACCCTCTCCTGGGTGTCCCCGCACTGAGAGAGGGAGGACTTTGCCGGGGACACATGGCACTTCATCTATGGCATCCAAGCCCCTCTTAGAACAGACTTCCAGGTGTGAGCACCACATCCCGGAAGAGTGACACGTTCATTGATAGAAGCTGCCTAGAGTTCTGTGTCGAGAAAGAATCCAAACCCAGTTTCGCGTTAGCAAGAAAGCATGTAGGATTCAATTACTGATATCTAAGGGAGAATCAGACTTTTATCACTGTTGCTCTAAGGATCCCCAGTGGTACCATGGTTAAGAGCTCAGCTTCTAACAAAGGTCGGCAGTTGGAATGTGGCTGCTCCTTGGAAACCCTTTGGGACGGTCCTACTCTGTCCTATACTGTCATTATGAGTCACAGCAGACATGACAACAATGAGTTTTTTTAGCTGTAACTAAGGAAGCCTTGGTGACCCAGTGGTTAAGTGCTCAGCTGCTAGCTGAAAGGTCAGCAGTTTGAAACCACCAGCTGCTGTACTAGACTTGTTTCTGTAATGATTTCAGTCTCAGAAACCCTACAGGGCTACTCTGTTGTACTCTGTTCCACAAGGTCACTAGGAGTTGGCATTGACTTGATGACAGTGGATTTTCACTCTAAAAAAAATTGTCTTCAAATCAACTGCAGCTCTTGGTGACCCCACTGTGTCAATGTAGAACTGTCTCCCATGGGGCTTTCAGCGGCTGTCTTTTTCCAAAGAAGATCACCTGACCTTTCTTCCTAGGTGAATCTGGATGGACTTGAACATGCAGCCTTTCAGTTAGCAGACAAGCACCTTAACTACTAACACCGCTAAGAACCCCAAAGCATAGCTGAAACGCAAAAAAAAAAAAAAAATCTGTTCATTCTACTCAGGGTTTGAGGAAAATTAAAAGACATGTGCAAAATAAAACAGCTTAAATGGAAATAGAAAATCAACATCATGAGAAGGAGGAGGAAGAAAATATGTGAACCTCAAAGGCCAGTCTGATTACTGTGATAGAGTGTGAAGTTTCACTTCTTCACAACCAAATCCAGTCTTTTCAGACTTAAAGTGACCCATAGATTCTCTGGTGTGTTCAGGGCAAAGGCCGGAGGAAAGAAAATGAATTCTCTTTCTTTTGCATTGACCCAGGTCCTGCCTTAGAACAAACTGTTTCTCTATATCCCAGTTGTTGGCAACAGGCTGATCTCTCCCTGAACATCCAGTTAACACCTTACCCAAGTCCCGCTTAGAATGTTGTTTTATGTAGTAAAGAGGAAAGTCTTATATTACAGGCAATGTACAGCTGAGGTTGTTGCTGGTGTGTGGCGAAGGGAAACTGAGGTTTATGGTTAATCAGAATGCAGGTTTAAGACATAGCTGAAAGACTTATGGGAAGAGAGTATTAGAGGAAGGAAAGAAGGAAGAAAGGGAGGTATAGGGAGAGAGGGACATCGAGGGAGGGACGGAGGGACACCAGGGGATGGAGGGAGGGAGGCAGGAAGGAAGGGGGGCAAGCAGAGGCTGTGAAGTAAGGAACAAACAAAAGGAGGGAAAGAAGGAATGAAAAAGGCTGAATTTCTTTTGGCTATTCCCTTCTAGTTCCAGTTGATAAGACTCCAACTCACGGTGTCTCCATTTGTCAGTAAAATCATATTCCACAGGGTTTGCAATGGCTGATTTTTCAGAAGCAATCACCAGGCCTGTCCTCTGAGGCACCCTTGGGTGAAGTCAAACTCCCGGACTGCTGGCTAGCCCCTGAGTGCATTAACTGTTTGAACCACATAGGGACGTTTCCCTCAAGATACTCCCTTCCCTCACCCCTGCCTACCCTGTATCCTTTCCTGTGGTCTTGCTGCCTTCTCCCTAAGCCCTGGAGATGAACTCTTATCTCCATCTCTGTTTATTGTTTTAATGGAAATCCAGTCCCTTATTTTCAGCACTTTCTTCTAATCACAGAAATATTACCACAAGTTCTTCATTTTGTTGCTGTCCCAGTCATTGTCCCCACACTTTCAGCAACAACAGGTCACTGCCAACAGCTGTCCGAGTCATTAGCTGGGGCTGTGGTGAAGCTGAACTGGAGATGGTGTGGGTGACCACGAAGGTAACAAGTAGAAAAACCAAAGCATAAGAACAAGTGGCAGGACCTCGGTGTAGCCACCTTGGAGAAGGGAAAGCTACCAGGAGATCTGAGATATTTTAGTTTCTCCATCAAGTTGGACTTCTGAAGTCATTCCCCAAGAGTTGGTGTCAACTAGATAAGATTCTGGGATATTTGTGGTTCAGTAGCAGAATTCTCACTTTCCATGCAGAAGACTTTGATTCGTTTCTCAGCCAATGTCCTGCAGGTACGGCGTCGACCTCTCCGCCTGGGGAGGATTGCAGGTTGCTCTGATGCCGAACAGGTTTCAGTAGCATTCCCAGATGGGCTAGGAAGAAAGGCCTGGACATCTACTTTCAAAAACTCAGCCAGTGAAAACCGTATAGATCACACTGATCTGATCCACAGCTGCTCACAGGGATGTCACAGAATGATGCAGGAGTTCAATCTGCTGTGTGTGGAGTTGTCATGAGTCACGGGCTGCCTCAGTGCAGCTAACAGCAATGGAGGATTCTAACCCAGAGAACACAAAAATGTAAGCTGGCTTTTTAATCAGAAAAGACTGAGTTCAAATCTCAGCCCTGTCATTGTCTAGTCTTGTGCCTTTAAGCTATTCAAATCTCCCTGTCTTCATATCCTCACTGTTAAAAAAAAAGATTATAATAATGTCCATCTCGTTAGTGTTGTTGTGTGGATTAAGTGAACTAGTATGGCATTAAACAAATTGTAGCTAATATTGCTACTTCTGCTGCTTTTAGGGAAGTGAAACCAAAGAGAAGTTAGACCTACTCCTCACTTATCAACTGTCTCGTTACCCAGTATTTCACATTTATAGCACTGGTACAAAAAATTATCTGCTCTCTGACCATTTTGTGCATTCATGATGCCTGTCTGGCAGTAACAAATGCCAAGGTGTAAGGCAAGAGTAATGTTGGCTTAATGGTTAAGTCTGTGTGTCAACTTGGCTGGGCTGTGATTAGTGGTTTGGCAGCTGTGTAATGATGTAAGCTGGCAGTTGTGCAGTGATGAAATTTGGCTGTTAAGTAATGATGTGATTTAGTATTTATGTAATAATGTAATTTGGCCATTGTACAATGATGTAGTCATCCTTCATTTTGTGATCTGATGTGGTCATCATCCCTTTTCGCAGAGCACTGATTTTCACATAACAGTCTAGTCTTTGGACCTTGACCACATCATTAAGTGAGGAGTGGGTAAATTGGGTCATAAGGTATAAGCTTTTCTTTTCTTTCTTTAACCTACTCTTTCCTTCCTTCCATTGTTCTTCCTCCCTCCCTCTTTCTTCCCTCCTTCCCTTCCTGCCCTTTCTCTTCCTCCATGGCCATCCATCTAGAGTATGAACCTGCATTTGGTAAGTTTTCTGATTAACAAAAGATGACAGATTTAGTTAGCAACATCCCAGCAATAACTTCAACTATAAATTGTTTACTTTTACTGCACAAAACATTATAAACAGAGTTTGAATGAGACTCTGCAAGATATTCCTAAATGTTTGGCAAGTTGGAAAAACAGACTTTACAAACAATATCATGTAAATAAACAACAGTGGGGAATTTATCAGTGGCTCTCAACTCTGGCTGAGCCTTACAATGAATGAGGGAGCTTCTAAAATCCCAAATCTCAGGCTGGACACAAGACCAATGACATCAGAGTGACAGAGGGTGGTTAAGCAGTTGTAAATAGTACTGACAGTGCTCCAGGATGACACAGTGAAAGTTGAGACCCACTGTTTTAGAGGAAGGGCTGAGCGCTGCTGTGGAAAGCTACAGAGTTGACGGGACTCTGTTCCATGTGCAGAGTGGGACCACATCACTAACTTTCTGGACTAGAGAGTGAAGTTGCAGAAGAGTTGTGGAGACAGAAGTTAGGCTGTGAAAGGAAAAGCTTAAGTGAGTGTAATTTACGGCTTCAGCAAATGCAGTGGAGCTTAGAGGGGAAGAATGGAAAGAGGAATTGGAGAAGTCAGTGACAGCAATACAGTGGGACATGTGGTTAAGCATTGGACTGTTAGCCAGAAGGTTGTTGTTTGAACCCACCCAGAGGGGTCTTACGAGAAAGGATTGGTGATCTACTTCTGAAAGCTCACAGCTTGGAAAACCCTGTAGAGCACTCGGACACATAAGAGGCCACACCATGAGTTAGAATGCGCTAGACGACAACTAGCAACACATCAAGCACAGCTGAGCCAGCGACGAGTCTGCATTATCTAGTATACTCGCAATTCAAATTTTTTAAAATCATGATTTTTTTAATTGTCATTACATGAGTTGAGTAGATTACCTCTTAATACTTTCACATTTATTAGAGTATCTCAGGCAAATGTCCCCTCAGCTTGAGGTCATACCATTTGTTTCATTTTGACTGCCATTCGTTTGATTTCTGGCAAGGGTGTCAGGGTTGTTGTGTGCCAGCAAGTTGACTCTGACTCAGAGTTAAACTGCCTCTAGGGTTTCTTAGGCTATAATCTTTACGGGAGCAAATTACTGGGTCTTTTCTCACAAAGAGAGGCGGGTAGGTTTGAACCATCTACCTTTCAGTCACCAGCCAAGCATTTAACCATCGTGCCCCCAGGGCTCCTTCAAATAAACCTAAACAAACCAAACTAAACCCACTGCTGCAGAGTCTATTCTGACACATGTTGTCATTGTGAGGTTCTGACTCATACCAACCCCACGTACGGAAGAACAAAAACTGTCCACTCTTGCACCATGCCCGCAAATGTTGTTATGCTGGAGCTCATTGTTGCAGCCACTTTGTCAGTCCATGTCATTGACCCTCTACTTTACCAAGCATGGTGTCCTGTTCCAGATGCTGATCCCACCTGAAAACCTGTTCAAAGTCTGTAAGATGTAGTCTCCCCGTCCTTACCTTTAAGGAGCCCTCTGGTTGTACTTCATCCCAAACACATCTGCTTATTCTTTTGGCAGTCCATGGTACATTCAATATTCTTCTCCAACACCATATTTCAAAGACATCAATTCGTCTTCAGTTTTCCTTATTCACAGTCCAGCTTTTACATGCATATGATGCAATTGAAAACACCATGACTTGGGCTAGGTGTACTTTAGTCTTCAAGGTGATGTCTGCTTTTCAACACATTAAAGAGGTCTTTTGCAGTGTATTTTCCCAGTGCAATGCATCTTTTGATCTCTTGACTGCTGCTACTATGGGAGTTAGTTAACTGGGGTCACAAGTCAAATGAAATCCGTGATAATCTCAGTCTTTTCTCCATTTATAATGATGCTGTTTACTGGTCCAGTTAAAAGGAGGTTTTTTTTTATTCCTTTATGCTGAGGTGTAAATCCATATTGAAGGCTGTGGTCTTTGATTTTCATGAGCAAGTATTGCATGTCCACTTTGAGCAAGCAAGTTTGTGCCATGTGTATAATACAGGTTGACAATGAGTCTTCTTCCAGTCTGGACAACCCAGTCAGATTGTTTGCTCAGGATACAGATTGAATAGGTGTGGTAAAGGGACACAACCCTGACACACACCTTTCCTGACTTAAAACCATGCAGTGTACCCTTGTTCTGTTCAAATGACTGCCTCTTGATCCATGTAGATTCCTCTTGAGCACAATTAAGTGTTCTGGAATTCCCATTCTCCCCGGTGTTATCCACAATTTGTTATAATCAACACAGTTGAATGCCTTGCATATTCAGTAAAACACAGGTAACCATCTATCTGGTATTCTCTCAGCCATGATCTATCTGATATCAGCAATGATATTCTTGGTTCCATGTCCTCTTCTGAATCTGGCCTGAATTTCTGGAAGTTGTCTGTCAATATACTGCTACAGCCACTTTTGAATGATCTTGAGCAAACTTTTACTTGCATGTGATATTAATGATAGTGTGTGATAATTTCCACATTCCCTTGGACCACTTCTCATAGGCATAGGCATGAATACAGACCTCTTTCAGTCAGCTGTCAAGTAGCTGTCTTCCTGACTTCTCGGCACAGGTGTCTGAGCCCTTCCAGTGTGGCATCCATTGGTTGAAGCATCTCAGCTGGCATTCCATCCATTCCTGGAGCCCTGTTTTTCACCGGTGCCTCAGTGCATCTTGGAATTCTTCCTTCAGTGTTATTGGTTCCTTATCATACGCTACCTCTTGAAATGGCTGAGAGTCGACCAATTCTTTTTGCTGTAATAACTCTGTATATTCCTTTCATCTTCTTTGATGATTCCTGAGTTATTTAACATTTGCCCCCATAGAACCCTTCACTATTGAAACTAGAGGCTTGAATGTTTTTCTCCAGTTCTTTCAGCTTGAAAAATGCAGAGTGCGTTCTTCTGTTTGGGCTTTCTAAGTCTTTGCACGTATCATTATAGTACTTTTCTTTATACTCTTGAGCTGTCCTTTGAAATCTTCTGCTCAACTCTTTCATTATTTCTTCCTTTTGCTTGAGCTACTTGATGTTCAAAAGCAAGATGCAGAGTGCCTTCTGATAGCCATTTTATTCTTTTCTGTCTTTTTAATGACCTCTGGCTTTTTTCGTGTATGATGTCCTTGATGTCGTTTCACATTTTTCTGGTCCTCAGTCATTAGTGCTCAATGCATCAAATCTGTTCTTGAGACAGTCTCTAAACTCAGGTAGAATATACTCAAGGTCATACTTTGGATCTCATAGATTTGCTCTAATTTCCTTCAGTTTCCACTTGAACTTGCATATGAACAATTGATGGTCTGTCCCACAGTCAGCCCATTACCATTGTTCTGACTGATGACATTGAGCTTTTGCTCAATGTTTTCTATTTGATTGCTATTCCATCTGGCCAGGTCCACATGTAGAGTCAGCTTATACTGGTTGAAAAAGGTATTTGCAATGAAGAAGTCATTGGTCCTACAAAATCCTATCAGCAGTTTCCAGCATCATTTCTATCACCAACACCATATTTCCCAACTACCAGCCTTTCTTTGGTTCCAACTTTTGCATTACAATCACTAGTAATTATCAAAACATCCTAATTGCATGTTTGATCAATTTCAGACTGCAGGAGTTGGTGAGAAAAACTTCCATTTCTTCATCTTTGACCTTAGTGGTTAGTGCATACATTTCAATAATAGTCACATTAACTGGTCTTCCTTATAAGTACATGGATATTATCTTATCACTGACAGAGCTGTGCTTCAAGACAGATCTCAAAATGTTCTTTCTCACAATGACTATATCATTCCTCTTTGAGCTGTCATCCCTAGCATAGTAGACCATATGATTGATTCAGAATGGCCAATATGAGTCCTTTTCAGCTCACAAATGCTAGATTATTGATGTTCATGTATTCCATTTCATTTTTGATGATTTCTAATTTTCCTGCATTCTTACTTCATATATCCCAAGCTCTGATTATTAATGGATGTTGGCAGCTGTTTCTTCTCATTATGAGTCAAGCCACATCAGCAAATGAAGGTCCTTGAAAGTTTGACTCTATCCACATCATTAAAGGTCCACTTTACTTTGAGAAGGCAGCTCTTCCAGAGTCATCTTTTGAGTGCCTTCCAACCTGGGGGGTCACCTTCTGGCACTCTGTTTGACAGTCTTCTGCTGTTAATACATAAGATTCTCAACAGCTAATTCCCTTTAGAAGTAGACTGCTGGGTCCTTCTTCCTAGTCTGTCTTAATCTGGAAGCTCAGCTGAAATCTGTCCACCATGGGTGACCCTGCTGGTGTCTGAATAACAGCAGCTTATTCTGACACATAGCAACCCTATAAAACAGAATAAGACTACCCCATGGGGTTTCCAGGACTATAGTCTTTATGAAAGCAGATAGATGGTGGGTTCGACTCACTGATCTTTTGACTAGTAGCTGTTATGGATTTTATTGTTTCCCCACAAAATGTGTTTCAACTTGACTAGGCCATTATTCCCTGTATTGAGTGGATGTCCACCATTTTATGATATAATGTAATTATGCTGTGTGCTGTAAATTCTAACCTCTGGTGGCACAATGGTTAAGAACTTCACTCTTAACCAAAATGTTGGTGGTTTGAATCTACTAGCTACTCTTTGGAAGCCCTATGGGGCAGTTCTACTCTGTCTTATAGGGTCTCTTTGAGTACAAATAGCCTAGTGGCAACAGGTTTGGTTTTTGAATTTGTTGCTATTAATAAGGGAGGATTAGAGGCAATTATGTTAACGAGGTAGCACTCAATCTGTAGCATTAGACTGTATCTTGAGTAAATCTCTTTTGAGGTCTAAAAGAGAAGAAGTGG
Organism: Heterohyrax brucei; assembly: GCA_028571685.1. Taxonomy (NCBI): domain Eukaryota; kingdom Metazoa; phylum Chordata; class Mammalia; order Hyracoidea; family Procaviidae; genus Heterohyrax; species Heterohyrax brucei. The sequence goes on along the minus strand of CM053143.1, from coordinate 182,580,971 downwards.
ACCTCCTGCCTCCAAGAATAAACAACCAAAAGGGGAGTGCGCTCTTTGCACCCAGGGTCCCTGCACTAAAAAGCTCATAGACCAGAGGAGAACTGATGATGTGGACCCTCCCCTAGAGCTGACAGAGGGAGAAAGCCTTCCTTTGGAGCTGGGACCCTTAATTTGGGCTTTTAGCCCCTTAGACTGCAAGAGAATAAACTTCTGTTTGTTAAAGCCATTCACTTGTGGTAGTTCTGTTATAGCAGTGTAAATAAAAAGACAACAGCTGAGCACTTCAACCACTGTGCCACCAGGGATCCTTAAAATATGCCTCAATCTTCACAGAACCCTGTAAAGTGATTGCATCTCATCTTGCAGAAGGAGAAATTTTACAGATCAGGAAATGATCTCAGGGAGGTTCATTCGTTTCTCCAGAGTCAGTAAGTAGAGAAACGGGATGCCCAAGCTCTTCTCACTTTACCACTTGGCCTTCAGAGATCCAGTGCTTGGCCAGCTGCGTGCATCCTCTGGTACCTGTAAAACAACAAGCAGGATGCCCTTGAAAGGTAGTGTCCCAGTGCTGTGGCTTCTGATGATGATCAAAATGAACGAAAAGTGAAAATGTATCAAAAGCATCAGCTACAACCCTGGCTTGAAGAGGGCTTGTGCAAGGTACAAAGTAATTCAAAGAAGGGTCTTTGCTGTAGTTGACACAGATGCCTAGGAAGGTGGTGGACGAAAAGCCAGAATCCAGATCCCCTGTAACTGACTGTTGTTGTTTGTTGCCGGTGAGCCGATTCTGACTCATAGCAACCTTATATGTGCAGAGTATGACTGTGCTCTGTAGAGTTCTCACGGCTTTTGGAAGCAGATTCCCAAGCATGTGTTCCAAAACCTCCAACCTTTTTGGATAGTAGCCAAGCATATAACCGTTTATGACACTCAGTGACTTTTCCATACCGCAAACTAGTCTGAAAATTTCAAATCTTGATTTGCATGCAGTTGATGTTTGGATGGAACCTATCACTATTTGTTTCTGTCCACCATTTGTTCATCCCTTTGTCCTTCTTTTGAGACGGAGCGATTGCTGACATTTGCCTGCCAAATCATCCAACACATGCCAGCGTATTTGGCTGTCCTCTCTTGCTGAATCTTTCAATCCCTTGATTACTACCCAAAACTGATTAGTATCCATACGCATGGAACAATTTTTCTCCTGTATATCCAGGTATATACAGTCTAGTAGCTGTCAGTTGCCATGGTGTTGATTCAGCCCCACATGACCTCATCTGTGCAGAGTAGAGCTTCTCCATAGGAATTTCAAGGCCGTGACCTTTTGGAAGCAGATCACCAGACCTGTCTTCCAAGGTGCCTTTAGGTGTGTTCTAACTGCCAACCTTTCTGGTTAGCAGTTGAGTGCTTAACCATTTGCATAACCCAGGTACTCCATGTGATCCAGAGGGCTGCTTCAATTTCTGAAATATCAGCTTGGAGGGCAATGAAATCTAATAAAAATATTAGCTCCAAATAGCTGCATAATCTGTATCACAGAGATGGTTTCCATTCAGTCTGGAGCCCAAGAATATTAGTATCAGTTATTGCCTGCACTGAGCCTGGGTGGTGAGCACAATGGTGGCTTCCTTTCCAATAAAGAGACGTTACATCCTGGGAACTGCTGGTTCAAGTTCCACTTTCAAGAGCCGGTGACATTTTGTGTTGTCTTTTTAAAAAATGTTTTTCAGAAACTAGCCAGAAAGGTCATTCCAGGGCAAATTTTAGATTCTTGGAGAAGAACACTGGGTAAGACTAGAACAGAACTGTTTAGTTTGGACAGACACATTGCCAAAATGCCCATAAAAGGGTAGATTGGCTGAATAGTTTTCTTTCAACTCAGATTTTCTTCAAAAGAGAGACTAGCAAAAATTTGAGAGAAGTCACATGATATTCCCCTATAATACAAACTCCTCAAATAGAACTTGTGCCCCAGCCCCAGTCATTCTGGGGAGTTCGTGGTGATTTGCACAAGTTTGCTGTCTATGATTTCTCTAAGTGATTACAGGAGTCTTTAAGAGAAAGGAAAGGCAGAATATTTCCTGGATGCTCACTGTGTGCCCAGCATTATGTCCTGTGTTCTAAATAGATGCCAGACAAACATTCCATCACTCAGTCCTCCAATTAGAGTCAATGCCAACTCATAGCAACCCAATAGGACAGAGTAGAACACCCCATAGAGTTGCCAAGAAGCCCCTAGTGGATTTAGACTGCCAATCTTTTGGTTAGCAGCCATAGCACTTAACCACTATGCCTCTAGTATTTCCATTACCTGGTGAGGTTGGTATTATTCTCATTTTACTAAGAAAGAAATAGAAGACAGTAATGATTCAGTAGTAGAATTCTCAGCTTCTACGTGTGAGACCCAGGTTTGCTTCCCAGTCAATACACCTACCACCCATCAGTCAGTGGAGGTGTTTGTGTTCTATGACACTATACAAGTTTAATCAGTGCTTCCAGGCTAACATGGAGTAGGAAGAAAGACATGGTGACCTAGTTCCAAAACTCAGCCATTGAAGAATATATGGATCATAACTGTCTGCCCTACAACTTCTCATGGGGCAGTGTTTTGTTCATCTGTGTGTAGGGTCACTGTGAGTCAGGGGATGACTCAATGGCAGCTAGCAACAGCAACAACCAAGAAACAGAGACTGAGAAAGATGGAGAAATGGAGAACATGTCAAATAGAGAAGAAACAAGGGAGGAGACTGAAACTAATATTTGTCCAAAATGTGTTTGAATAATTGAATGACTAAATCTTAGGAAGTAATCAAAATATTGTAATATATAATATTTATTATATATATTACATCAACTGCATCTGTGGAAAGAGATGATGAAAAAAACTCCATATCATCAGTCAGAACAAGACCAGGTACTGAGTGCAGCACAGAAGAGGCCACAGAAGTAGGACCACATTCCTGATGTCAGAAGGATCTTGGCTGAAAGAAGACCAGGAAGTTGGTTTCCTGTGTTTCACTGACTATGTAAAGGCTTTCTGCTAACGTTGTGGAGAATGTTAAGGCATTACAGCTAACATCGTGGAGAATGGGAATCCCAGACCATGTAATTGTGCTCTTAAGGGATCTGTACATGGATCAGGAGGCAGTCATGCAAATAGAACAAGGGGACACTGTGTGGTTTAAAGTTAGGAAAGGTGTGCATCAGGGTTGTATCCTTTCACCATACCTTGTCAATCTGTATGCCGAGCAAATAATCTGAGAAGCTGGACTATGTGAATAAGACTGAGGCATCAGGATTGGAGGATGGCTCATTAATAACCTGTGTCATGCAGATGACACCGTCTTACTTGCTGGAAGTGAAGATTTGGAACACTGATGAAGATCAAGGACCACAGACCTCAGCATGGATTGTACCTCAACATCAGGAAAAGAAATCCTCACCACTGGACCAGTAAGCAACATTGTCATAAGGGGGAAAAGAATTGACGTTGTTAAGGATTTCATTTTACTTTGGTCCACAATCAACAATCATGGAAGCAGCAGTGAAAAAATCAAAAGATGCATTGCATTGGGAAAATCTGCTACAAAGCACCTCTTTAAAATATTGAAAAAGTAAAGATGTCACCTTGAAGACTAAGGTGCACCTGTCCTAAGTTGTAGTATTTTTCAGTCACATCATATGGATGCAAAAGATGGACAGTGAAAAAGGAAGACAGAAGAAGAATTGACACCTTTGGATTGTGGTGTTGGAGAAGAATATTGAATATACCATGGACTTCCAGAAGAACAAACAGATCTACTCAGGAAGAAGTACAACCAGAGTGCTCCTTGCAAACAAAGATGGTGAGACTGTGTCTTACATACTTTGGATATGTTGTCAGGAGAAATCAGTCCCTAGAGAAGGACATCATGATTGACAGAGTGGAAGGAGAGCAAGAAAGAAGAGCCTTGATGAGATGGACACAGTGGCTGCAACGATGAGCTTAAACATGAAAATGATTGTGGACATGGCACAAGACTGGGCAGGGTTTTGTTCTGTTGTGCATAGGGTCTCTATGTGTCAGAACTGACTCAGTGACACCTAACAGCAACATAGGTTCTATGTCCAGTCTAACCCCCGGAAATGATAAGACTGTATTTCATGTGAACATAAAGCTTCAGTCAAGGCACATCACCATATTTATGGATCTTTGTGAAGAACAACCATTGCCTCCTCCTCATCCTGCCTAGGCATTCCCTGAAAGCCTTCTCCGTGCGCTGCCCTAAGTATCAAGTGAACAAGATAGAAACCGGATGCTGCGAGAACCAGGGCAGGCTAACAATAGTGGTAAGGGTGGTTGGGGTAGCTGCTTTAGTGGAAGGCTTACTGTGTACAGTTAATCTTCATCAGGACCCACTTTCCAGGCAGGGGAAATGAGGCTCGAAGGTCTCCAATTTCAGAGGATGTTAAGGTTGGACAGGATCTTAAAGGGATGAGAAATCCTATATATTCAGTCAAGGAGAGAGAAAGAAAAAGTTGAATGTGGAGTTCTGGAGGAAGACCAAGTAGATGTTGTGGATGTGCTTGGTCAGAAAAGCATGCTCTAGAAGGAAAGCAGTAATGTAAAGTTAAGTAAGGGTTGAATAATGGTCAAACTGTGAAGAACTTGGGATTCCAGGAAGGGTAATTTATCTTAATTCTGACGAATGTGGGCACTCTTCAGAGGTTTTGCGTGAGGCCGAGACATATGGGAAGCAGAAAGATAAAGCTGACCATGTTGTGCAGGGAGGAAGTGGATATGGAGAGGCCAGATGGGGGATATTCCTCTCAAGAACTCTGTGACGCCCTAAAGGCCTCAGCTGTTCTGAGGGCCTGTGTATCATCTGAGCCCTGCTGCACTGTGTGCTCTGGGTGCCAGCAAGTTGTTGAGATGAAGCAGTCATCTCCAGCTGCTTAGGCTTGGCCTAATGTGATTTCACATTGAATAGTCTAAATCTCAGTGGCTTTTGATTTGAAAATGTCATCCTGACAGTGAGTGAATTCCAGGAACTGTTGCCCGTAGTATACACATTCCCCACCACACACATGTGACGTTAGGAAGCAGTGACATTCTGGTGAGGGACAAACCACAGTGGGGAAAAAAATGTGTTTGCCTCTTAGAGACTTTTTCCAGTGCTCTAGGACATAAATTTCAGAAATGAGCCCCAATGCAGAAACCTCAGAATGTGTAGGGCTCATTTGAGTTTCATTAATACTTTAAGATTTCCCAAGGAGGTGGTGTCTCTCTCCCATCCCTTATCACTGCACTGCTGGATTCTTGCCATTATCAGAGCCATCTCTAGAAGTCTGCACATAGGGAATATCCTACCTGTTGGGGGAAATGAGTTGGAGAAACTCTAGGCAGCGGAATTAGGTCTGAATCTCATTTCCATGAACTTTCAAAAGTTCACTCAGCTGGAGGATAATAATGAAAACATGAAGAATGGATGAAATAATGTATATGACAGCATCTTACACACAATAAGGAGCTGTCACAGCAGGGACACAAATCTATGCCCACAGAGCCTGGCAAGAGACACTAATGAATGCAGGGGGTTGGGTGAAGACCTGAGAAACTAGAACCACATGGCCCCTCCACAGAGGGCACTACTGCATGGCTCTGCCCATTGGCCACCACAGGGAAGCTAGAAACAAAACATGTTTTTGTGAAATCTCTCATCTTTTAAATAATACCAACTAATGAGGATTATTTGTTAAGCTCCAAACAATGCAGTGGATCAAAATTGGCTGCCAGTTTGCAAACAAGGACTGGCAGTGTGCAAATAGTCATAGATACTGAGATCCCCTACAGTAAACCACCAGAGACCTATGTCTGCCACCTACTAGTTGGGTGTCTTAAAGGGAGTTCTACACCTTCTCTAAAGCTTACTTTTCTTGCCAAAGAAATATAAACAAAAAACTACCCAGTGCCGTTAAGTCAATTCCCACTCATAGCAATCCTGTGAGACAGAATAGAACTTCCCCATAGAGTTTCCAAGGAGTGGATTCAAACTGCCTACCTTTTGGTTAGCTGCGATAGCACTTAGCCACTATGCCACCAGAGTTAGATACCATAAAAACCCATAGAGTTGTTATGGGGTTTCATGAAGATCAAGTATGTGGGGCTGGGGTGAGGGTAATCAGGACAACTCTATCTGGTGATAGAGGCTCCCTCTTGAGCCAGATATTAGCCATTTTGTTTCTGGGCTATGAAGGAGTCTTTTGGGGTCCAAGGAAAGAACTAGAGTGGTGCTTGGGAAGTTGGCTCAACAGCCTTTACCAAAGCCTTTTAACCAGTTCCTAGCACTTAGTAACGATCGATAAATGATGACCACTTGTCTGTCGGTGGAAGCTTGCTTGTTGCTGTGATTCTGGAAGCTGTGTCACTGGTATTTAGGTATTTAGGTACCAGCAAGGTCATCCACGCCAGATAGATTTCAGCTGAGCTTCCAGCCTAAGACAGACTAAGAACAAGGATCTGGCAGTCTACTTCTGAAAAGAGTTAGCCAAGGAAAACCTTATGAATAGCAACAAAACATTGTCAGATATAGTGCCAGAAAATGAGTCCTCCTAGGTTGGAAGGCACTCAGGAGATGACTGGGGAAGAGCTACCTCCTCTAAGTAGAGTCAACCTTAATGGTGTGGATGGAGTAAGGCCTTCAGGATCTTTGTTCAATGACATGGCAAAACTCAAAATGAGAAGAAACAGCTTCAAACATCCATTTAATAATCAGAATATGGAATGTAGGAAGCATGAATTCAGGAAAATTGGAAATTACCAAAAATGAAATGGAATGCATAAACATTGATATCCTAGGCATTACTGAGCTGAAATGGACTGGCATTTGGCCATTTTGAATCCCACAATCATATGGTCTACTCTGCTGGGGATGAAAACTTGAGGAGGAATGGCATTGCATTCATTATCAAAAAGAACATTTCAAGATCTGTTCTGAAGTACAATTCTGTCAGTGATAGGATAATATCCATACGCCTACAAGGGAAGTCAGTTAATAAGACAACTATTCAAATTCACACACCTACCACTAAAGCCAAAGATGAAGAGGTTGCAGATTTTTTACCAGCATCTGAAGTCTGAAATTGATTGCACATGCAATCAGGATGCATTGATAATCACTGGTGACTGGAATGCAAAAGTTGGAAACAAAGAGGAAGGATCAGTAGTTGGAAAATACGGCCTTGGTGATAGAACTAATGCTGGAGATCACATGATAGAATTTTAAAAGACTAATAACTTCTTCATTGCAAATACCTTTTTTAACCAACACAAACGGTGACTGTACACATAGACCTCACCAGATGGAATCCACAAGAACCATAGTGACTACATCTGTGGAAAAAGACAATGGGAAAGCTCCATATCAGCAGTCAGAGCAAGACCAGGTCCTGACTATGGCACAGATCATCAATTGCTCATGTGCAAATTCAAGCTGAAACTGAAGAAAGTCAGAACAAGCCCACAAGAGCCAAATTATGACCTTGACTATATCCCTCCTGAGTTTAAAGATCATTTCAAGAACAGATTTGATGTGTTGACCACTAATGACTGAAGACCAGATGAATTGTGGAATGACATCAAAGACATCATCCATGACGAGAGCAAGAGATCATTAAAAAGACATGAAAGAAAGGAAAGACCAAATTGTATGTCAAAAGAGACTCTGAAACTTGCTGTTAAACATCAAGCAGCTAAAGCAAAAGGAAGGAATGGCGAAGTAAGAGACCTAAACAGAAGATTTCAAGCAGCAGCTTGAGAAGACAAAATAAGGTATTATAATGGCATGTGCAAAGAGCCAGAAATGGAAAACCAGAAAGGAAGAACATGTTCTTCATTTCTCAAGCTGAAAGAACTGAAGAAAACATTCAGGCCTCGAGTTGCAATAGTGAAGGGTTCTACAGGGAAAATATTTAATGACTCAGGGAGCATCAAAAGGATGGAAGGAATACAGAGGCGTTACACCAGCAAGAACGGGTCGATGCTCAGCCATTTGAAGACGTAGCGTATATTAAGGAACCGATGGTACTGAGGGAAGAATTTGAAGCTGCATTGAAGGCATTGGCAAAAAATAGAATTCCAGGAATTGATGGAAAATCAATGGGCATATTCAACAAACGGATGCAGAATTGGGAGTGCTCACTCATCTATGCCAAGAAATCTGGAGGACAGCTACCTGGCCAACTGACTGGAAGAGATCCATATTTGTGCTCATTCCAAAGAAAGATGATTCAACTGAATGTGGAAATTACCAAACAATATCATTAATATCACACACAAGTAACATTTTGCTAAAGATCACTCAAAAGTGACTGCAACAGTATACTGACAAGGAAATGCCAGAAATTCAAGCTGGATTCAGAAAAGGACACAGAACCAGAGATATTATTGCTGATGTCAGATGGATCTTTGCTGAAAGCAGAAAATACCAGAAAGATATTTACCCATGTTTCATTGACTATGCAAAGGCATTCAACTGTGTGGATCATAATAAATTATGGCTAACATTGCATGGAATGAGAATTTCAGAACACTTAATTGTGCTCTTCAGGAATCTATGTGTGGATCAAGAGGCAGTCATGCGAACAGAACAAGGCAACACTGCATGGTTTTAAGTCAGGAAAGGTATGTGCCAGTGTTGTATCCTGTCACCATACTTTTTCAATCTGTATGCCAAGTAAATAATGCAAGAAGCTGGATTCTACAAGGAAAAATGAGGCATCGGGATGAAAGGATGACTACCTGTGTTATGCAGATGACAGCACCTTACTTGCTGGAAGTGAAGAAGATTTGAAACACTTACTGATGAAGATCAGGGACCGCAGCCTTTAGTATGGATTGCACCTCAACATCAAGAAAACAAAAATCCTCACAACTGGACCAGTAAGCAACATTGTGATAAATGGAGAAAGGACTGAGGTGGTTAAAGATTTCATTTTACCTAGGTTCACAACCAACGCCCATGGAAGCAGTAGTCCAGAAATGAAAAGACGTATCATGTTGGAAAAATCTGCTGCCAAGGATCTCTTTAAAGTATTGAAAAGTAAAGATGTCACCTGGAAGACTAAAGTTAGCCTGACCCAAGGCATGGTATTTTCAGTCACGTCATATGCATGTGAAAGCTGGACAATGAACAAAGAAGACAGAAGAAGAATTGATGCCTTTGAATTGTGGTGCTGGAGAAGAATGCTGAATGTACCATGGACCACCAGTACAACAAACAGATCTGTGCTGGAAGAAATACAACTAGAATGCTCCTTAGAAGCAAAGATGTCATGACTGCATCTTAAGTATTTTGGACATGTTATCAAGAGGGATCAGTCCTTGGAGAAGGACATCATGCTTGGTACAGTGGAGGGTCAGTTAAAAAGGGGAGGACCTTCAATGAGATGGATTGACACAGTGGCTGCAACAGTGGGCTTCAGCGTAGAAATAATTGTGGACGTTGCACAGGACCAGACAGTTTTGTTCAGTCGTGCGTAGGGTCACTGAGTCAGAACTGGCTTGACTGCACCTAACAACCACATGACTTGTAGGAAGAAATCAGAGTTAGTTTTCTGTACCTTCTCACCATCCATCCAGAAATTTTTTCAAGGCACGTGGAACTGTGCTCTGTGTTAGGTAGACAGATGGATCAATAAACAGATAGATACATAGGTAGATAGATAGGTACATAGATAGATACACAGGTAGGTAGATACATGGGTACATAAGTACATAAATATGGACAGATAGCTGCCCTTGAGTTAACTCCAAATCACGGTGACCTTAAGTGCAACAAAATGAAACATTGTCTGATTCTGCATTGTCCTCAAGATCACCCACATTTTCAAGTTCATTGTTGTGGCTATTGTGCCAATCTTTCCACTGAGGGTCTCCTTCATCTTTGCTGGTCCTCTGCTTCACCAAACACAATGCAATTAATTCCTCTTGACAATGCACCCAAGGCAGGTGAATCCACAATGTTCTGTTGTGTTGTGTAAGGCTTCATTGAATAATTTTCAGAAGTCAATCACCAGGCCCTTCTCCTTAGTCTGTCTTAGTTTGGAAGTTCTGCTGAAATCTGTATACTATGGGAGACCCTTATGGTATTCCAAAATAGCATTGATATAGCTTCCAGCACCATAGCAACAGCAGTCCACCACAGGATGACAAACTGACAGATGTGTTAAGCCAAAAAGCAAACAAACTCACTGCCATCAAGTCAATTCTGAGTCATAGCAACCTTAGAGGACGGAGTAGAACTACCCCACAGATTTTCCAAGGAGCACCAGGATTCAAACTGCCAACCATTTTATTAGCAGCATTTAACCACTATATCATCAGGGTTTGGGGATATGTTAGGAAAGACAAAATATGAGAAAGACCCAGTTCCTGACTATTAAGGGATATGTAACATTTGAATGACCTGCCAGAGTACAAAGTACTGTGTGTCTCCAGGGGGATACCAAAAAACAAACAAACTCACTGCTGTTGAGTCAGTTCCAACTCATTGCAACCCTATAGAACAGCGTAGAATTGCTCCATATAGTTTCCAGGGAGCACCTGGCAGATTTGAACTATGAACTTTTAGTTGGCAGCCATAGCCCTTAGCTACTACACCATGATGGTTTCCTCAAAGTGGTACAGAGGAGACTATTAAAATTAAAACTAAAAGCAAACTCACTACCACTGAGTCAATTCTGACTCATAGCAACTCTATAGGTCAGAATAGAACTGCCCCATAGAATTTCCAGGGAGCGCCTGGTGAATTTGCACTGTCAATCTTTTGGTTAGCAGCCATAGCACTTAACCACTATGCCGCCGGGGCTTCCAGGAAACTAGTAAGGCCAAGCATTGTGAAGGGAAAGAAGCATAATAGGGTGATAGCATTTAGGTCAGGCTCAGGAGAGAAGGCAGCGGGGTGGGCTTCCTGGGCTTGTAACCAATGCAGCCACATAGACCTGAAACTCACAACGAGCCTCTCATTTGATGTTCAATGCTTTGTGGTCACTGTCTTGAAATTCTTAGTAGTTGCATTTTGAAACTAATGTTTTACAAGTATAATGAGCGAATAGAGCATTCACTAGGGGCTTAGAGCTTTGAGGCAAGCCTGACGCCGCCTCCCACTGCCTCCTGCCTCTTCTGCACATCTTCTCCACCATCAGCTCCCTCCCTCCTCCAAGTCAACACTACCACCTTTCATCCTCAGTGGGAGGTCCTGACACAGGCACAGAACTGTTCAGGCCCTCAGGCATCACATGGTAAACTGCACTGTGGAGTCCCAGGTGCCTGTGTTTGCCCTCCCCAGCTCACAGGCCCACACCTGAGGCAGCAACATCAGATAGCCAGCTAAAACGACCTTGGCCGGTAGAGAAAAAGAGAGACAGACCACAGAAGAAAAACTTCTTTCAGCTTTCTGAACAAAGGGTCTCACCTTTCTATTTCATACTAGATCTCTTAAGTGATGTTGCCTTGGGAGGGAGACTGTATGGAGAATCCTTCCTGGGCATCAGATGGGTATAGATGGAAAAAGATTGATAGAGTCAAGTCACGCATGGTGGATAGGTTTCAGTGGAACTCTGGACTTAGACTAAGAAAAAGAACTTGGCAATCTCTGGCTGAAAATTAGCCAACCAAAACCTTATGGATAACAACAGAACATTATCCAATGTAGTGCTGGAAGGTGAGGCCCTCAGGTTAGAATGTACTCAAAATATGACTGGAGAAGAGATGTCTCCCCAGAATAGAATCAATGTTAATGACACCAATAGAGTAAAGTTTTCAGAACTTTGATTTGCTGATGTGACACAACTCAGACTGAGAAGTAAACACTACAAATATCTGTTATTAGTGGTGGATCAGTTAAAAAGAGGAAGACCCTCACCAAGTAAGTTGACACAGTGTCTGCAGTGATGGGGGTCAAGAGTTGACAATGGCAAAGGACTGGGAACTGTTTTGTTCTGTTATACATAGGGTCCCTCCCTGTGAGTAAGAACTGACTCAGTGGCACATAACAGCATCCAACTACTGGTACTTTGGATGACACGATTCTACCCTGTTTAAGACTATCTAAAGCTATGTAGAACATTGTTATCCCAGTTCTACTTCCCCTCCCATCACGAAACATGTCAACCTCAAACAGCCCCTCATATTCTAAATGCCTCCAAAGGGTAGGTTACCACTCTCCCACACCTGCATCAAAACCCAGCGATAGAGAGAAAATCTGATAGTCAAAGGAAAAGGTTAGTGTGAGAAAGAGAAATCTTGGAGCTAGAGGGACCCAAGAGGCTGTGACCAAACTTCCCCAAGCCACTTAGCCTTCTCTGTGAACTACCTGACAGAGTCACTAGCATCTCTTTGAAACCTCGTGTCTTGTGAGAGGAGGGTCTGACTTCCAGGTCCAAGGAGAGAGTTAGGGCAGATTCCTTCTCTTCTGAAGAGTGGTTCTTCACCCAGAGACACTTCCTCACAGCCCGGTGAGTGGCTGCTCCCAGGCTGCCAGAGTCAGTGTGGAGGACAAAGTGTCTAGACAGAGAGGGGAGGCCAGGCTGTCCAGGTAGGGTTAGACACACACTAGTGGCAAATGAAGGAACTTGGTGGTATCGCTGTTACAACCTGTGGATCCCAGACATGCTCTGGTTTGGCCTCCTTTGTCAAGACCCCAGGCAGGTGTAGCAGCAGTGGTTTGCCCACAAAGGAAGTCCTTCAGAGTCCCTCACTTTGACAGCCATTTGTCTTCAGAGGACTTGGGGCTTTGGGATTCTGATAGATGGCCTAGCATTTAGTAGCACAAGGATTAAGTGTTCAACCATGAACCAAAAGTTGGTAGTTTGAACCCACCAGCAATTTCACAGAAGAAAAAGGTAGTGAACTGCTCCCATAAAATTTACAGCTTAGAAAACCCTACAGAGGCAGTTCTAGTCTGTTATCTGGGACCACTATGAGTCAGAAATCCCCTTGACAGTACCTAAGAACAACAATTTCATGGTCAAAAGTAATCCATCAATCTTTTCTAAACACGTATCTAGAATTCAGTTAGCACTTCTGTATTAGAGACCACATTTGCACTTAAACTCAGCCTGGCTAGGTTCTAGTAAAGTCATATCAGCGAACTCCGTGTCTAACAGAGAAGATACTTGAGGAGTTCCAGATGATTACTGCAATCAGCTGCTGATCAAAAGCTTAAAAGGATGAGTCCATCCAGAGGTAACTAACCAAAAGGCTAAACTAAGAGTCTACCCAGAGGCACCTTGGAAGAAAGGACCAGTAATCCACTTCTGAAAATTCGTCCTTTGAAGTACCTATGAAGAAGCATTCTACACTGACATGCATGGGGTTGCCGTGAGTCACAGTTGACTAGCAACAGGTTTAGAGAACATCATGGGTCCAAAGAATAGAAAAGATTCCTTGAAACAACACCCATTCCCATGGACTCAATGCCTACTCATAGCAACACTGTAAGACAGAGTGGAACTCCCTCTTTCCCAGAGTTTCCAGGGCAATCATCTTTAAGGAAGCAGATTGCCTTAGCTACCTAGTACTGCTGTGACAGAGACACCACTACAGGATGGCTTTAAAAGGAGAAATTCATTTTCTCACAGAAAATTCAGGGCATCAACTCCAGGGGAAGTGTTTCTCTGTTGGCTGTAGAGGAAGGTCCTTGTCGTCAGTCTTCCTCTGGACTTCAGAGGCACAAGGATCCCAAATCCAAAGGAAATACTCTGCTCTTAGCTCTACTTCTTAGTGGTATGAGGTCCCCAAGTTCTGTGCTTACTTTCCTTTCCTTTATATCCGAAGAGTTTGCCTCAAGGCGCGAAACTGTCTAACACTTTGCATCCTGCCCCATCAACCCAACTGCTGCCCATCCTTCCTCGGTAACATCACAGAGGCAGGGTGTACAACGCAGAGGAACACCATGCAGTACCAAGAATCACGTGTGACCCAAACTGCTACACACCTTTTCAGGGGACACGATTCAATCCATGACCCAGATTATCACGTATCTCTTGTAGGGAACACTGACGGATTGAACCCGCAGACCTCTCCGTTAGCAGCCAGGCAGCTGACTGTTGCACTACCTGAGGTCCTTACTTGAAAAGTCTGAAAAAAATCAAACTAAACCCATTGCCGTTAAGCCGTGTCTGACTCAGAGCAATCCTGTGAACAGAACTGCCCGGTAAGGTTTTTTGAAAGGAAGTAGATTGTAAATGCAATTATCCCTGTGACATTTTTCCAAGACATTACACCAACCATTTGCATATTTTCACATTAAATGGATAGAAAACTTTCCTCTCAGTGAGGCCAGCTTTCTTTGTCTAAAACTTGTATGAAATGATTCTAGTTGTGTGTTTGGAAACTACGCAGAATAAAGTCAACTCTCCTTCCACATACCTTTCAAGAGCCTATTTGAAGACTCTATCGATTTTCTTTTCCAAGAAGTCAGTTTCCCACATTCAGTATTCCCAGTCCTCCCTGATTGTTGTTTGTAAGTTTCACAATCTCGCCTTCTTCATCACCTTGGATCACGACTTACTCTGTCAGAAATTAACGGTCCTTCCTTGCTTAGGGTCTCGAAGGAAATGAGTGCCCTCAGACCCTACTACCATCTCAGTTAATTTACATGACCTTTCTGGGTGGTTATTGGCAATATACAAGTATGTGAAAGCTCTTTAAAAGAAAAAAATTCTTAGAATTTATCCCAAGGAAGTAATCATGGACAGGAGCTAAAATTTAGATATCATCGGGATCTTTCTCTTCCAAAATATGGAAGCAATTTAAACATCTAATAATAGAACTATATTAAGTGAATTCTCATACATCTATAATCCACTGTCATGGATTGAATTATGTCCCCTCAAAAATATGTGTAGTGGTTTGGCTGGGCCGTGATTTCCTGTATTCTGTGATTGTCCTCTACTTTGTGATTTTCTGATGATGGAAATCCTAATCTCTGCCTGTGGCTAATAGATGGGATTATGTTAGAGACGATTTGGGTGGGGCTGTAAGGTCACCTCCCAGCTCCAACATCAAGAGAGTTTCCCAGGAGTATGGCTTTCATCCTACAAGAGACAAAAGGGAGCAAGCAGAGAGTTGGAAACCTCACACCATCACGAAAGCAGCATCAGGAATAGAGTGCATCCTTCAGACCTGAGGTTCCTGTGCCAAGATGCTCCCTGAACGAAGATTGACTGGACTGTGGAAAAATAAACTTTCCTTTGTTAAAGCCATCCGCTTTGTAGTATTTTATTAGAGCAGCACTAGATGACTAAAACATCCACTAAATTCTATGTAGCCATTAAAACAATAATGTAAGGAAATCTACATTGACTTACATACCAAAAAAAAACCCCAAAACCAACTGCTGTTGAGTCAGTTATGACTCACAGCAACCCTATACACAGAGTGGAACTGCCCCATGGAGTCCAAGGAGCTCCTGGCAGATTTGAATTGCTGACCTTCTGGCTAGTAGATAAAGCATTAAACCATTATACCGCCAGGGCTGGATACCACATAGTGATAGTGGAAAAGCAAATTATAAAAGATTAGATACAATCTGACTAAATTTTTATTAAGACATCCATCTACTGCCTACCTATCTATCTGTGTGTGTCTATCTGTCTGTCTATGCACATTCTTGAAGGTTTGACTGTAGCTGCCTAAGGCTGATGTGATTTACAGAGCACTTCTTCTTTTTCATTTTTTGTTTTCTGCATGGGCAATTACATTTGCAAGAAGGAAAAACAATTCTTTGCAATAAAGAAAACCAATTCAATTTAACTGTTATAAAGATAAAAAGACAACTCCTTAGTAGTTCTCTATGTTTTCAGGATAAAGTTCAGCATTCTGGCTTGGGGCACAAGAACTTTTATGATTCTGCATCTTCAGCTTCACCTTCTAACAGTCCTATGAACATCTTTTATGTGAGCCTTTAGGAACCGCCTGTCATTAGCTGCCATGTTCTTGTCCCCAGGCTCCTGGTGATCCCATGGCTAACACAACCAAACTCTGCCTGCTTCTGTACTGTCCCCGTGATAAGCTACAGATCAAATTGTTGTGATATAGACTTTTCATTGGCTTGTTTTTGGAAGCAGGTCACCAGGCTTTTCTTCCTAGTTTGTGATAGTCTGGAAGCTCCATGGAAACCTGCTGAGCGTCACAGCAACCCAGAAGCCTCCACTGACAGAGGAATGGTAGCAGTGCATGAGGTACATGGACCCAGAATAAAATCCAGGTCCGCCGCATAGAAGGCAAGAATTCTATCACGAAACTGCCAATGTTCCTTCTAAAGCACTTAAAATTTCCCAAATTTCTATCACTATTTTTCACATTACACTTTCTGCCTGAAACATCCTGTAGTTTTGAAAACTAGCTGAGGTTGGTTGCCCAAAATTACGCAGCTGATAAAATGGCATAGTCTTCGCAGGTTGTCTATCTCTAAAATCTATACTGTGTCCCAACATCCAGAATAAAAATTGGGAGGCTCGGAAGATATTTTTCTAATTATCGTTATGGAGAATTTAATCTTAGCATAGTCAGGGTAATCATGTGCTGCCGACACCATCATCTAGGGGTAGGGGACCCTGAGTTCTGAACCTTTCTATTGCCCTACATACAAAAGATCAAAATTATTCAGAAAATTGATGATCCCCTTTGGAGAGGAATAGCCTAAGGCATTTATCTAGAGCAATACTTTAGGGAAATCTTAAAACCCAGTTTGCAAACACATGCCCTTGCTAGTCAGATTTCACTAATATGACCTACTCCGACTTTTTTTATCTCTTTCATTTGAAGAATTTAAAATTGAATTTCAAAACCCAGATGGCATAAATGAATTCCAGATGTCTTTCCAAACCCCTAAATCTCACATTAGAATAAAGAAATCCATTGCTCGGTATGAGTAGACGGTGACATTTTAATTTACTGAAATGCCAAAGAGATCTTTAGGCAGTACTGTCGCCTTCTTTAACCACCAAGAAAATACATTCACTCTTGGGAGTTTCTCAAGAATCGAAGTTTTAAGGATTCACAGCCCTGACATATTTTCTTCCCCTCTATTTCTCTCCATGGGGGACAGAATAACAGCATGGTGAAGCAGTCCTGGAGTTCCAGTCCAACTGGATGACTTCAGCCAAGGCACTTGACCTCTTTATTTCTCAGTTTTCTCATCTGTAAAATGGGGCTAATTATAGTACTAATCCTGTTGAGTTTTTATGGAGATTAATGAGTTCATTTATAGTGCTTAGCATTGTGCAGCCACAGAGCAAAATGGTTACCCAAGAGGGGTGTGTGTAAGGGGAATCCCTGGGTAGTGCAAATGGTTAACACACTCAGCAGCTCAGTAGAGGTTGCAGGTTCAAGTCTACCCAGTGATGTCTCTGGAGAAATGTCCAGTGATCCACTTTTGAAAAGCCAGCCATTGAAAATCTTGGGGATCACGGTTGTACTCCTACACATATGGAGTTGCCATGAGTCAGGGACAACTCCGTAGCAACTGGTGTATGTGAGGACATGGGTCCTCGTTGGCTGGGAAATTCCTGTCTCTTCTTTTTCTCCTACAGACAAGGCTAACACTGCATAACTATTCTTTAAGAACACTCTCACCTTCCATGAAGAGTCAGCTAAATTCAGATGACAGGCCCCTCCCAAGAGCACGGCACAGGATCCGACTTTCCCTACTGCACTGGGCAACCTGATCCTTGTGCCTCAGCCAAGGTACCCAAGAGCTGGGCATTTGGGATGTCTTCACTTAAAAAAAAAAATTCAGCCATCAAGTCAATTCCAACTTATAGCAACCCTATCAGGCAGAGTAGAACTGCCTCGTGGAGTTTCCAAGGAACACCTGACGGATTCCAACTGCAGACCTTTGGTTAGCATCCATACCACTTAACCACTACACCACTAGGCTTTTATTTAGGAAAATGTGAAGTTTGTTCCTCAGATAGTTGGTGGATAGAGTTTTATTAGAGGAGGTAATATTTGTAAACCACTGAAACATACGTAAGGACTCAGAAAGGGTTAGCTTGCTTTCTTCTCTCTCCACCCATGAATGACTGGAGCCTGTGTTTGCAAGCAACACTTAATTGAGCCATTATGTTACCCTTTAACAGAACATTTACAGTCCATATATCCTTCAGCAACTCAGCTTCATTCTGCCTGACCTTGTACCAGTGCCATATGGCAACTAGATCAGCAGGGGACTATTTCACGTCTCACAGAGCTTTCACCTCCCAGTGCTAGAGAAAGCTGGCACAGCATTTCATTGTTTACAAAGCCCCTTCTTTACCTTTCTCATCCACTATGCTCATGATTTTTCAGTGTGGAAAACTAAAGCACTAAAAATAAAAAGACTTACCCAACATTATAGAGCTGCTAAGTGGTTCATTGAGGCCTGGTTTCCCTGCGTTGAAATTCTGTGCTTGTTTTTGTTTGGTTTTGTTTTTCTACTACCTAACTACAGTGTTTGGAAACCCTGGCAGCGTAGTGGTTAAGGGCTACAGCTGCTAACCAAAAGGTCAGCAGTTCAAATCCATAAGGCACTCCTTGGAAACTCTATGGGATGGTTCTATTCAGTTCTACAGGGTCATTATGAGTCAGAAATGACTCAGTGGCAGCGGGTTTTATTAGGTTTAACTACACTGTTAAAATTATAACATTAAAGGGTACAAATCCTAAAAGAAGCCTCATTGACTCTTTGGTTGCCTGACTTCCATTACACACTGTTTTTTATTAAAAGTTTTGAATTTTCTGCCACAGGTGGTGGGATTGATTCCAGCACAGCCATTGAACCAACCTGAAGCTGATTGCATAGGCTATAATGATTGTGTGTTGGAAGACTTTTTTTTTTTTTTAAATGCATGATTGGTGTTTTCTTTCAAGCAGAGTTTTACAAGGACTGCCACTTAAGTTCATGAATACATCCTAGAAAAAGTGCTACATACCTCACTGCTGAACAGTAACACAGTTAACTTCAAAGTAGTCCCCTTAGAAAGCTATGATCAGTGCGTAGTCCACGCTTCAGAGCAATTTTGGAACTCTTTTCCTAGAATGGGTCTTAGAGCTGTCATCATATTACACTGGAGGTCCTGAATGTCATCAAAATGGCTTCCGTTCAATATTAGCTTTATCTTTGGGTAAAGAAAAAAAGTCATCAGGGGCCAGATCAGGTGAGTAGGGAGGGTGTTCCAATACAGTTGTTTGTTTACTGGCAAAACCTTCCTCACAGACAACTATACAATTAAGTTCCTGAACTTGCCACTGCACCACCATGTACAATTGCCATTCCAGAAAGAGTTCCAAAATTGCTTTGCAGGGTGCACTGGGCCCTGGCATCAGTAGATAGCTTCCCAAGGGGAGTACTTCAAAGGTGACTAAGCAATAGTCAGCAATGATGTATGTAGCACTTAGAACAATTAAGTTCACAGACTTAAATGTCAGATTTCATGTTATGCTTTAGCTAAGTGATGCCTCATCCAAAAATAAAAAAAAAAAAACTAGTACAGAAAATTTCTTTCAAAAAGAAGCCAAATCTTTCTGACAGCAACAAAGTATTATTTGCGTATGTGACAGTCTTCCATAATGAGAGTGGGCAGGAAGGGCAGAGAAGGGATGCATCGGTTCAGGAATACGCTTGACGTCATGCAGCAGAAACCCCACTTCAATGGCCTGGCCTAATGGAGGATTATTTGTCTCACCCAAAAAGAAGTTTAAAGGAACCCCGGTGCTACAGTGGTTAAACTTGGACGCTAACTGAACAGTCGGTGGTTTGAACCTACCAGCCACTCTGCAGGAGATAAAAAAAAATGTGGCCGTCTACTTTCATAAAGACTTACAGCCTTGGAAAGCCCTGTGGGGCAGTTCTACTCTGTCCTACAGGGATACTATGAGTTGGAATCAATTCAGTTGCAATGGACTTGGTTTTGGTTTTTAAAAAGAAGATTGGAGGTGTGCAGGCAAGGGTGGGCATGGCAATGTCATCGACGACTCAGGTCTCCTTTGTCTTTCTGAATCTCCATTTGGTATGTGGCTCTCTTTACCAAGATAATGAGATGTCTCCTCTACCTCAGTGTCATGACTGTTCTCTGTCCGGGAAGGAAAGTCAGGTGCTGTTGAGTCTTTTCCAACTCTTGGGACCCTGAGTGTGTCAGAGTATAACTGCTCCATAGAGTTTTCAGTGGCTGACTTCTGGGGAGGACATCGCTAGACCTTTCTGCCAAGGTGCCTCTGGGTGGACTCAAATCTCCAACCTTTCGTTCAGCAGCTGAGTGTGTTAACTATTTGCACCCCACAGCAACTCAGGGAAGAAGGACAGGAGGATAAGAAGAAAACCTGAATGGATGATACCCACTGAGTCTTTCCCCTCTTGGAAACTTTCACAGTAACCCTTTCCATCCACCTCTGCTTATAGGTAATTGCTCCAAATGGTGAGTCATATGACCCTCACTGGTGACAAAGGAGTTTGGGAAGGTGGGTATTTTTAGCTTGTCACATTGCCTCTCCAAACTAATGAGACTTCTGCCAGGAAGGAAAAGGAGCAAAATGGACATTGTAGAGCAAGTAACAGAGTCAGTTAAAATAACTAACATTCAGTGAAACGTGCTTCTTCTTGTCGGCTACCGACTCACAGTGACCCTACACACAGCGGAACCAAATACCGCCTGGTCCGATCCCATCCTCGCAACCGTTGCTATGCCTGAAGCCAATGTTGCAGTCACTCTGTCAGTCCATCTGGTGGAAGGTCTTCCTGTCTTTCACTGACCCTCTGCCAAGCATGATGTCCTTCTCCAGGGACTGGTACTTCCTAATAACATGTCCGAAGTATGTGAAACCAAGTCTCACCATCCTCACTTCCAATGAGTATTCTGGCTGTATTTCTTCCAAGACAGATTTGCTCATTCCTCAGTGTTCTTTGTTTATGCTGTAATTCAAAGGGATCATGAGGTCCACACTAAGACAGTGCTAAGAAAGAAAGAATACTATTTTTCCATTATACCTGAAGAAAATGATATCCAGAGAGATATTAAAGTGAAATCACAGATGCACTTTCCTCAGATAATTATCATAAAGATTTTTTTTTTTCTCTCCTGTGACAATACCTGGCACAGAGTAGACACTCAAAGAGTGATTTCCAAGTTGTTTCTTTTCTCTTTGTCCTCTCAAATGAAATTAGTGATCCAGTGCCCGCTCCCCCTTGGACTGTCTCTATATTCACACTGTCTAATGAGTCTTGTTAAGATCTAACCATAGCTGCCATTCTGGTCCACGTCATCCACATCCTCCCACCCATGCCACGCTGAGCACCCCCTGCCTTTGTTAGATCTGAGCAATCTTTCCTGTTGGATGTGTTCTGTCTTTTTCTTTGGCTTTTGGGAACAATAATGGTATTTTAATTTAGTATTTTAATTTCTGCATTCAGGACATAGTCTTGGGTTTGGAAGTTAATCTTCATAGTGCTTGGCACTATGAATGTTGAATGAATGGATTCCAGTGTCACCGTTTACCAGCTGTGATCTTTGGAAAGTTTCATAACCTTCTTGATCAGGGAAAAAATAAATGCTTGTTATTGTAAGCCAGTGAGACTTGGGAGTTGTCAATTGTGCTGCAGTGTTACAGCAGTGATAGTTAACAACCACAACCTGCCACCATGTAGGTGGCAAAGGGAAATTTACAGAAAAAAAAAAAAGGTTCAGCAGACAATGCCAAAGGCATTTACTAAAGAACACTATCCACACTATAGCAAGACACATTGTTTCTCTAGCACTAGTTAAAATTAACAGAAAATCCTGAAAGGTAATCACTTCACATGTAATAAATACTATAGAAATGACACACCAACTGCCTGAACCATACTATGACATTTTTCAAGCTTGTCTAGAATACCACCAGAGAAAAGAAACTATTTCCGGGATGTGGATCATTCTTTCGCTTTATGGGCGAGCACAGGGTGCCCGGTGATAAGAGATAATACCCAGAATGCTTATCTCACCAACACAGCTGTGTTGTAAGTGTGTTGGGTTCCAATTATAGGAAACAGTTCAACAGTCTCAGTCAGAAGTGTAATGGATGATGAATCCCTCCTTCACGAAGCAGAAAGAGCATCCTTTCCTTGACTGTCAGTGAAAACGGAAGCTGGAGTAAACTGGGAAATCTGACATATAATTTTCCTGGAGGCTCATTTCTACTGCACACTGAAGCTGAATGTAGTTTCCATCTTGCTTTTCACACTCATGGATTTGACTTCTCTTCATGAAAAACATGGATCTGGGAGGCAAACAGGTGTCTGTCACCATGTATCTGTTCACAGGCAAAGAGGGTCCCCTGAGAACATGGGTCCTGGACTTGATCTTAGCCCAGAACTGAAACCAGTACTGGAGCCAACTCTTCAGACAAAGACTGGACTGGACTATGTGGCAT
The DNA here is from genome assembly GCA_028571685.1 of Heterohyrax brucei. Taxonomy (NCBI): domain Eukaryota; kingdom Metazoa; phylum Chordata; class Mammalia; order Hyracoidea; family Procaviidae; genus Heterohyrax; species Heterohyrax brucei. The sequence continues at coordinate 182,558,551 of CM053143.1, read as the reverse complement.
AGAACAATGCAGAAGCTGCATGTACTTCTTGGCTTAATATATACATATAGATACACACGTATATATATATATGTGAGGCTGAACAACTGGCACCTCTTTAGAAGGCAGAGGAGGGGGAAAGGAGGGGGGAGAGGAGGGTACAAGTGTTGCTGGACTGGATGCTGAAAGTACAGGGTGGAAAGGAACGTGCTGTCACAGAGTGAGGAGAGCAGATAGAGCTGCCTACAAGTATGTGTTCGGGATTTTGTATGATAAATTGACTTGGATTCTGAATTTTCATTTAATTGCAATAAAAATAAAATTTTTTTTTGGAGTTACTGGTTTGAACTCTTCCAGTGAGTCTATGAGCAAAAGACTTAGCAATCTGCTCCTGTAAAGATTCAAGTCTAGAAAATTCTATATTGCAATTCTACTCTTTAATATGGGGTTGCTCTTGGTTGAAAAGAGCTTGATGGCACCTAACAATAACAACACTGTTGCTTTGGAAATGAAAGAACAAGTTGAACTCTAAGAAAGAAAACCAGCAGTGGCAAGCCGGGGGAGGCAGGCACAAGGAAGGGCAATGCCAGGGAAAGAAAAGAGAAGACAGGAAGGCAGAAATCAGGATGGCAGTGACATTGTTCCACCAGCAACATTTCCTATCATGGTAGCTACACTTGATACGGAGATGACCACTTTACAGTTTCAAAGCCTGGAGCCCTGGTGGCATGGGGTTGAGACCCTGGCTACTCATTAAAATGTCAGAAATTCCAACTTTCCAGCTGCTCCTTGGAAAACCCATGGCAAGTTTTACTCTGTCCTATAGGTTTGCTATGAGTCTGAATCAACTAGATGGCAACAGATTTTTGGTTTGAAAATGTTGAAAAGTACATTCTCAATGAAGACCACATTTGGTTCTCACTACAGTGAGATGAAATAATTACAAAAGCCACATTGCTGTCCAGTTAATTCCAACTCACAGCAACCCTACAGGATAGAGTAGAACTGCCCTGTAAGTGTCCAAGGCTGTAATCTTTATGGAAGCAGGCTGCTGTGTCTTTCTCCCTCGCAGTGGCTAATGGGTTTGAACTACCAACCTGTCAGCAGCCATGTGCTTAACCACTGTACCACTAGGATTCAAAGTAAACAGAGTGGCGATTATTTCCCCACTCAGTACACTATGGGCCCCCTTGACTAGTACCTATAAGAGGCAGTTGCCAAAATATGATTTCTTTTTTTCCTTTATATTTTTTTCATGTGCTTTAGGTAAAAGTTTGCAGAGCAAATTAGTTTTTCATTAAACAAATCATAGACAAATCATTCTGTGATAAAGGCATGATTTCTGATTCCAGATCCAGGGCCCTTTTTATGGCAAATGTTGAGACATGCTGTGCCCATTCACCTGATCTCCATCTGTTTGACCAAGGTCAATGGTTTCTACATGTCCTATCCTGTTACTTCACCACTATTTTCCACCCAGATGTCAGTTAATGGCTTTTTCTTGCAAAGAAAATAACACTGACTGGGACGTTCAAATTAGAGTGGTCAGGAGCGGCTTGTCAGCTGGGCCATATCGACAATGTGCCATCCGGTGAAATAAATGCTCTTATCTTTGGCAAAGCTTCTTCAGGACAACCACTACACTGCATGATGAAGAACAACAACAACAAAAAACATTGCCATAGATTCAATTCCAACTCTTAGCAATCTTATAGGACAGAGTAGAACTGCCCCATAGAGTTTCCAAGGAGCATCTGGCAAATTGAAACCATATGGCTAAGCAAGGTGTTAGCATTTTTGACTCCAATTTTGCAGCTGTGAGAAACAAGATTCAGAACATTAAGGGCCTCATCCAGTGTCACTGAGTACTCTAGGTACATCCACAGGTACCTGAAAGACGGTAAGACAAATCCCTACCTGCATGTCTGCTTCTGCTTTTCTGCAGTGAGCAGAACTGTGGGGAGGCTGTTTTTTAAATAATTTTTTTAAAATCTATTGTATTTAGGTGAAAGTTAACAGCACAGATTAGTGTTCTCTTCAAAAAATTTATACATAAATCGTTTGCGACATTGACTGCAGTCCCCGCAATGTGTCAGCACTCGGCTGTTTTCCCCAAGTTCCCCGGTCCTTGCTGGCTTCTCATCTTTGCTTTGGGCAGTTGTTGCCCATTTGGTCTTGTCTACTTTATTGAACTTTTAAGATGCATGTTCCTTACTTATGCTACTACTTTTCGTTGTTTCATAGGCCTGTCTAATCGTTGGCTGAAAGGTGGACTCCAGTTTTGAGTTAGCAGGGTATCCAGGGGCCATGGTCTTGGAGAGCTATCCAGTCTCTGCCAGACCAGTAAGTCTGGTCTTTTCTTGTTAATTTGAATTCTGTTGTACATTTTACTTCCACTCTGGCCAGGGCCCTCTTTTGTGACCTCTGTTCAGAGAGGTTGGTTGTGGCAACCGGGCACCATTTAGTTCTTCTGCGCTCAGGCTGGTGGAGGCTATGGATCACGTGGTCCAATGCTCTCTAACAATAAGAACCTGCCTTCATCTTGCTGTGGTGAACAGCACTTTGAGAAGACTGTCTTGTTCCAGTTTTTTCTCTAAGTAGTGTGTGAGTCTGGGTGAGTCTCAGCAGCCTTGGATTTGATTTCCTTCCTCTATAAACTGAAGGAGCTAGATGTCACCGTCTGTGCAAACATTCTCTAAAAACGGATTGCAAGAAATAAAATGGAAAGAGTCTTCAAGACCAATCAAAAGCGCCCTGATGCCTCCACCAGGGAAAGATCAGAGGGCATTCAACTTAAAGTCTGACTCTTTTAGGACAAATACTGTCTAGACTCTGGGTGCTGTTTCCCAAGTAGGATTCAGAGAGTGAGCAACAGATCGAGTCGGGTATTTGTTTTTGTTTGTGACGTCGACAAGTGATTCTCTCTGGCCACATCAAACAGTCCAGAGGTTTGTGTAAGTCACAGCATAGTTGCCTATCTTGGTCTTAGTGTTTCTCTTCCCCTTGCTCCGTGCCTGGGAGAAAGCCTTTGAAAGTGAATCAGGAAATTACTTATCAATCTGAAGCCCCAAAGACTTATGAGTCCTCCTCACTGCCAGAGGAAAGAGGCTTTCAAGCAAAAGCCTGACCATCTGCACTCGCTCAAGTTCAAAGACTCCAGCTGTTAGAATATCTTGCAAGCCATGTAAGTAAGCAGCTCTTTATCTGATTGAAGCAAACTTCTTCAGGCTGTCTGTGTGTGTGTTGTCATAGTTTTTCCCCCTCCTAGAGACAAATCCTTTGGTTCACGTGCTATTACTCTTTGTTTGCTCTTCTAAGATGTTTTGGGAGCATTTACTGACAGCCTTAGTCAATAAAAAAGTCTCCTTTGGGAAATACTCTTACTGAAGGAAAAAGAGAAAGTAAGAGGCATCAGAATAAGCTTTGCTTAGGAACTCTGAGGTTTGAAAGAGCTCTTAACTAACCAGTTATTCTCTGTAGAGGTTGTTGATCTGCAGCAAGAGGCATTCAAGGCTGACACAGAGACTTCCCCTGAAAAAAAGTAATAGTCTATGTACGAGGCTCCTTCTAGATAATTCAAGCTTAAGATGCTTTTTTGATTATGGTAGAATGTAAGATTTAATTGGGAGGGAAAGAAAACATTCAACCAAACCTTGTGTGGACGTGAGCTGTTTGTTTTGGGTGAAGCATGCTGATTTATTGATTTTTAGTGTATTAAAACAATGAGCTGTTCTCATCTCACGACACTTGTGGGGTAACAACATTATCACTATATAAGTACATCAATATCTAAATTGTGTGGGTGAAATTATCGCTTGTATTGTTGTTAGTTGTGATTGTGTCGATTTCAATTCATACTAACCCAGTGTGACAGACAGAGTTGAACTGCCCTGTAGGGTCTTCTAGGCTTCAATCTTTATGGAAAAAGATTGCCAGGTCTTTCTCATGCTGTGCCTTTGGATGGGTTGTGTTATAGATGGTTGTATGAATGGACTGCATAAATTCTGTGCACTTCTTTTACAGATATTTTAAACCAGATTGTGGTTAGTGATAGGGACAACATGGAGAGACTATAAATTGATGAGAGCAAAAGTTTTCATTTTGATCAGCCTTTCAAGGCCTCTTTTTCATGAACCCCTAGAGCTTCTCCAGGCACTCAGGTGCCCTTTGCCTAGGTCCATCTTGGTGTGTTCAGCAGGTGTAGGGAACCTGTGTTCTGAGTTCTCATGCTCTGTCCCATCCTCACACCAAGTATCTGCCAGTGTGTCTGGCTTTCTGATTCCAACAATGAGTTCCCACATTGCCAGCTTAGGCTGTGTTCTCCTGACTCCCTAAAAGCTCCCCAAAATGAAAAGAATAGTTGCTACTAACTCTAGCTGAAATTTGACTTTCTTCTCTTTGAGTGGAAACCCTGGTGGCATAGTCATTAAGTGCTACAGCTGCCAACCAAAAGGTCAGCAGCTCAGATCCACCAGGTGCTTCTTGGAAACTCCCTGGGGCAGTTCTACTCAGCCCTGCAGGGTTGCTATGAGTTGGAATCAACTCACTAGTAGCGTTTTTTTGTTGGTTAGTTGGTTGGCTGGTTGGTTGGTTGATTGGTTTGTTTTGCCGAGTCATCTCTGAGTAACTCTGGCTCATACTTCAATACAGCTCTTCTCTCTCCCTGTTGCTCTAGTCATTATTAGGACGTGATCAAGACTCTTAGATGGGTAGGAGGATGCCAGGTGGTCTGGATTTTGGTAATTAGGAATTTACAAGAGCCTATATCCTAAATGGAAACACTGGTAGCATAGTGATTAAGTGCTATGGCTGCTAACCAAATGGTTGGCAGTTCAAATTCAACAAGTGCTCCTTGGAAACTCTGTAGAACAGTTCTGCTCTGTCCTATAAAGTAGCTATGAGTGAGAATTGACTCAACAGCAATGTGGGGTTTTCTTTCTGTTGTTGTTTTGTGTACCATAAATTAAAAAAACAAAACTAAAAAACCATAGCCATTGAGTCAATTTTGACTCACAACAACCCCATAGAACAGAGTGGAACTGCCCCATAGGTTTTCCAAGAAGCATCCAGTAGACTCAACAAAGCAACCTTTTAGTCAGCAATGCTGACACTTAACCACTATGCAACCAGGGTTTCCAAGTGAGTCAGAATCAACTCAACGGTGGGTTCAGGTTTCGGTGGTTTGTAATCTAAATTGTTTTTGCTGTTAGTTGCAGTCAGATTGATTATGACTCATAGAGGCCCAAGGTGTACAGAGTAGCACTGTGCTACATATGGTTTTCAAGGCTGAGAACATTAGGAAGCAGACCATGCCTGTCTTCTGAGGTGCCTGTAGGGGGTTTGAACCACCAATCATTCGGCTAGTAGTCAAGTGCTTAATGTTTGCTCAGCCTACAGACTCCAAATCCTAAATAGCCCCCCACTAAGCAATTAGTCTCTACCTTTATTCTAAGATACTCTCTGAACTTTGACCTCGACTTAATAAATGAGACTTATATGCCTATGTGATGAAAACAATAAAAACCAAATGTGAGACAATCCTCGCCTTCTACTAAAAACATGTTTGTAGTTATGTAGCCCAAGTGAACTTTCATTTTCATGAGCAATAGCTGAATAAATTGGAGCCTGGCAGTATGAGACATGTGGTGTAATCAATCATGTAACAGAGGGATATGAGTTTGGAAAAGTGAAAGGGAATTATCGAAATATTGTGAAACATTTACTGAGCCACGTGCTAGGTCTTCCACTCACCAGGTCTCATGTGCTTTGGGGAACAGGGCAGTTCAGTGATTAGGAACAGAGGCCCTGAAACCTCTGGACACATACCTGACCTGTCTGTGTTCCTGGGCTGATTAATTAAGCCTTCTGTTCCTCAGTTTCCTTACTATAAAATAGAGGTAATCACAGAAGGTAGTTGTGAAGATTAAGAGTTAATACATTTTTTAGATGCCATTCAGGCTGGGCCAACTGGTAGCAATCCTTTGCATAGTCAAAGCCAAGTACCGTCGAGTCGGATACTGCCTTGTCCTGTGCCACACTCAGAATCATTGCTGTGCTTGAGTCCATCATTGCAGCCACTGTGTTAATTCACTGCACTGAGGTCTTCCTCTCTTTTGTTGACCCTCTATTTTACCAAGCATGATATCCTTTTCCAGGGGCTGGTCCACTCTGATAATATATCCAAAGCATGTGAAATGAAGTCTCACCATCGTTTCTTCAAAGAAATATTCTGGCTAAACTTCTTCCGAGATAGATTTGTTCATTCTTTTGGCAGCCCGTGATATGTTCCATATTCTTCATCAGCACCACAATCCTAAGGCACCAATTCTTTCAGTCTTCCTTATTCATTGTCCAGCTTTCTCATGCGTACTGTTGTTGTTAAGTGCTATCGAATCAGTTCCAACTCACAGGGACCCTACAGGTCAGAGTAGAATTGCCGCATAGAGTTTCCAAGGTGTGCCTGGTAGATGTGAACTGCTGAGCTCTTGCTTAGCAGCTGTAGCACGTCACCACTACACCACCAGATTTTCGACTTATGCATACTAGGCAATTGAAAATAGCATGATTTGGGTCAGGCTTAGCTTAGTCCTCAAAGTGACATCTTTGCTTTTTAACACTTTGAAGAGGTCTTTTGCAGCAGATTTGCCCAATGCAACACATATTTGATTTCTTGACTACTGCTTCCACGGATATTGATTATGGATCTAAGGAAAAATCACCTTTGACAACATCAATCTTTTATCCATTTATCCTGATGTTGCATATTGGTCCAGTTGTGAAAATTTTTGTTTTCTTTATGTTTAGAAGTAATACACACTGAAGATTGTAGTCTTTGGTTTTCATCAGTAAGTGCTCGTAAGCGTTGTAATTCTTCCAAGACAGATTTCTTCAATCTTCTGGCAGTTCATGGTATATTCAGTGTTCTTTACCAATACCATAATTCATCTGGAGGGATCAGTCCCTGAAGGACATCACATGCTTGGTAAAGTAGAGGATCAGTGAAAACAAGGAAGACCCTCAAAAAGGTGGTTTGACACAGTGGCTGCAACAGTGAACTCAAGCATAACAACAATTGTGAAGATGGTGCAGGTTGGGGCAGTGTGAAGTTCTGTTGTACACAGGGTGACTATGAGTCAGAGCAGGCAATGGCACCTAACAACAACAAGTGCTTAAAGACTGTGTCATTTGCATATCACAGGTTGTTAATGAGTCTTCCTCCAATCCTGGTGCTGCTGTTCTTCATAAAGCCCAGCCTCTCCAATTATTTGTTCAGCATAAGGGCTAATCTATTACAGTGAACAAAAACAACCTGACACACACCTTTTCTAATTTTAAACCAAGCAGTATCCCATTGTCCTGGTCAAATAAATGACTGCCTCTTGGTCTAAGTGCAGTTTCCTTATGAGCACAAGTAAATGCTCTGAAATGTTACCCATAGTTTATTCTGATCCACCCAATGAAATGCCTTTGCATCAGTCAATAAAACAAAGGTAAACATCTTCTGGTATTCTCCTCTTTCAAACAAGAACCATCTGACATCAGCAATGCGGTCCCCCATTCCACATTCCCTTCTGAATCCAGCTTGAATTTTTAGCAGTTTCCTGTTGATCTACTTCTGTAACCACTTTTGAATGATCTTCTGCAAAACTTCACATGTGTGTGATATTAATGATATTGTTCAATAATTTTCAGATTCTCTCAGATTATCTTTCTTTGAAATAGGCACAAATATCAGTCTCTTTTGGTCAACTGGTAAGACACCTATTACCAAATTGCTTGCAGAGTTAATACAAAGTTTTTGCTTTTTTTCCCCCATATATCAGAAAACTGAGGTTAAAACCAAAAAAACCAAACCTACTGCCGTCAAGTCAGATCCAATTCATAGTGACCCTAAAGGTCAGAGTAGAACTGCCCCATAGAGTTTCTGAAGAGTGCCTGGTGGATTTAAACTGCTGACGTTTTTGTTAGGAGACATAGCAATTAACCCACGTAACTGGCCCACAGCCTCACAGGTAATGACTGGGATTGGCAGTTCATGTTTTAACTACTGTTTCTTTTCCTCTTCTGTTTGACTCTTTCAGGCACATTCTCTCTTCCAGCCTCACAATAGTCTTGTAGGTCATAGTGTTCCTGACAAGGAAAATGAAGCTCGAAGACGTGAAGTTGGTCCCCCAAAGTCACATGCCTAGATATCAGCAGGGCTAGGATCCCACCACAGGTCTTCAAATTCCAGGTCCTGTGTTCTTTGCATAACCCTGTATTCCTTCTTTCTTTCACCAGTCTATGAATGGGTCAGGCTCTTACTGGTTCCTTGGAAAAGGATAACCGGTAGCTTAACAATAGGGTCCTGGTGGCATAGTGGTTAAGAACTCTGCTGTTAACTGAATGGTCAGTGGTTCACATCTATCAGCCACTCCTTCAAAACCCCAGGGGACAGTTCTACCCTCTTCTGTAGGGTTACTATGAGTCAGAATTGACTCTACAGCAGCACAGGTTTTTTTCCCCTTTTGTTTTAACAGTGATAATAAATAAGTAGTCACTTGTCATAAAATCAGTTCTGACTCGTGGCAACCTCATGTGTGTCACAGTAGAATTGTGCTGCATAGGGTTTTCAGTGGCTGATTTTTCTGAAGTAGATCACCAACGTGCCTCTGGATGGATTCAAATCACTAACATGTCCATTAGCATTAAGTGTACCAGCATTTGCACCACCCAGAGACAACAATGATTATAAAACCAAAAACCAAACCCATTATGATTGAGTTAATTCCAACTCATAGCCACCCCACAAGACAGAGTAGAACTGTCAAGCAGTGGTTGGATTCAAACTGCCAACCTTTTGGTTAGCAGCTGAGCTCTTAACTACTCCACTACCAGGGATCCTGCAATGGTTACAGTTACAATTAGGTCCTTACTCTGGTTTGGCTGTAGTACTTGATTAATTGAAGCAGCTATCTGGTGCCTTGTTAATAAATTCCTCCAGATATTTCCAAAGTGCATCAAATTTTGTCAGTTTCTATGCTCAGCCAGTTTTGTCATTAGAGAAAAGGTGAATATTGTTATGTCCAATATGACCTTCACCTGAACAAGGTGAAAAATATTGTTAAGTTCAAGCGACTCGGCATGTTTCCCCAACTCAGATGTGTGAGTTGCCTAATGATCAGGTTCAGCTATTAAGCAGTTATTTACTGTCTTGTTTATAGCCTTGTGTCTTGTCTTCATCTTTTGGCACATGTCATCTTCCAAGTCCTATGACCATCTGAACATTTTGTCATCAATCCCCTTGATTGCATCAGGCTTCAATGAGCAACAGATGGGTAGATTTATTTATCTTTGTAGGTTTTACATTGCAAACTAGTGTAACTTACTCAAACTCCCCAATGTTTTAGAATGCCAGTCAAGCCAAGTGCCAGAATGAAGAAAGCTAAAATTCTATGAGAAGTTTACTCAAAACACTTTACACAGAAAAACTAGCATCACGTAGTGCTTACTGTGCTGAATAAAATATATTCAGTCTGATTTATTTGAAGATAAGTGCAGCCTGGATAAATGTAAGTTAACACCCAGCCAGTTGCCATTGAGTCAACTCTGACTCATGGTGACAATCCCATGGTGTCAGTCAGAATAGAACTCTGCTCCAGAGGGTTTTCAATGGCTGGATTTTCCAGATTTTTCTTCTGGATATATAATTTCTGACTGGCAGTTCTTTTTCTTTCAAGGCTTCATGTATATCATTCCATTGCCTTCTTCCCTGCATAGTTCCTCCTGATTAGTCCAAGTTTAGCCTCATTGACTCTTTTTTGTTGATGACTTTTTGCTTATTCCTAGCTACTCTGAAACTTCTCTCTTCATCTTTGGTTTTGAGAAGTTTGATTACAATATGTCTTGGTGGCTTTCTTTTGATATCCACCTTGTGTGGGGTTAGATGAACATCTAGGACAGATATCATCTCATCTGTCACAATATAAGGGAAATTTTCTGCCAAAAATTCTTCAACAATTGTCTCTGTATTCTCTGTTATCACCCACCCGCTCCACCCCACCCCTGTTCTGATACTCTAATCCCTCATAGATTATTCCCCTCAGTAGAGTCTCATGTAATTCTTAAACTTTGTTCTTTTTGTTTTTAATTCTTTTTGTCTAATTTTTCCTCTTTTAAGGTGGATTCAAATGCTTTATCTTCATTCTCACTAAATTCTGACCTCCATTGCCTCAGTTGTACTCCTATGACTCTCTACTGAGTTGTCTAACTCTAAAGTTTTATTGTTAATTTCCTGAATTTCTATTTCATGGATTCATGTAGCTTGTTAAATTTGTCATTTATGCTCTTCTCTAACCTTCTTAAATTTCTATATTGCTTTGTGAATGTATTCCATGGCTTGTTCTGTGTTCTGCCTGAACTCCTTCCTAATCTCTTAAGAAGTTCTGTATATTAATCTTTTGTATTCCACCTCCAGTAATTCTAGGAAGTTTTCTTCATCTGGAAGTTTTCTTGATAATTTATTTTGGGAGCTTGCTTAAGCCATCTTGATCTGCCTCTTTATGTGACTTGGTATTGACTACTTTCCCTGAGCTACCAATAAGTTATTGTGTTCACTTATTTTATGTTTGCTTACTGTGTCCTAGCTTCTTGTTTGTTTTGATATGCCTAAATAAGCTGCTCGTGTAAGCTACTTATGTTGTTGATTCCTTTGAAGCTCTAACATCTTCTCACAAGGTGATTAGATCTCTTTCTAGGTGTGTGGACCCAGGAGTCCGTTTACTTTTCTAGTATGGATTCAGCTCCGGTATCCAGGTAGTTGGTCACCAAGTGTGTGGTGCAGGTTCTCACTAATTGTCCTTAATGGGCAGGAATTATTGGTGTAGGCAGGGTTTCTGGCTGCAGCAAGGGTCATACTTTGACCAAGGCAAGTAATTGACAATCATCCCTCAGTGTCTATGATGAAAATGTGCCCCCATTTCCTAGAATATGTAGGTGGTTAGATTTTGTAGCACTACTGTGATTACCCAATGCTGTTGGCTATGTGGACTTGGAGGCACTGTTATTCTTGGAGCCCTGTTATGAAGGATATCGGTTGAGCCACTAGTCCTAATGAGAGTCAGTAAGGACTGCTTAATAGGTAGAGCTGTATCAAAAGTCCTGAATGAACTGGTCTGTCTACTATAGAGCTGATACAGTTGAAATTAGACTTCGGGTATGTGTGTACTGTGTTGTACTATGCTAACAGAGGCCTATGTTCTTGAAATGGGCCCACACAGATCTATGCAAGAGTGAAAGGCTTTCAGTTCATGAACCCCTAATGCCTATGCTTAAACAAAAACTGTCTCTGTAATGAGTTCCCAGTTTAGGGTGGACAGCAGATTACTTTTTCCCTGTTTGTTAGTTTATTTCCTCTCCAAGTCTAGAAGAATGGGCATACGACAGGTCCTACTTCCAGCCCAGTGGATGCAGCAGTCTCTGAAGTCAGCTCAGACAGGGTGCACAGCAGGCAGGGGGCAGGTAAATGAAAGAGAGATTTCCACCAAAGGGGTGCTTTTTGATCCACACAGTAGATTTGATGCATGTACTAATCTTTTACCAACTGACTGCCACTTTTAACTGGTTTGGGAGGTATGAGTAGGCTCTCTTTTGCTCAGGCTCTCCCAGTGTGGAAAGTTCCAAGCACCACTTGCCTTACTGCTGGTGCCAGCCTACAGGATGCCAGGTCCTGCAGGGCCACCTCTGGTAACTCCTTACCGCTCCTGTACCGTATCTACCTTCCACTGGCACTCAATCTGATTCCTCAGCTTTGCCTTTAATATTTAGTGCTCCTAGATTGTCATATATAGTTGATTCACTTGTTTGGGGGATCTTTTTTTGTAAGAGGGACCACAGGAAGCACCTGACTGTTGGTGTAGGCACAAGTGTCTAGCTTCAATAAGGATCATATTTTGAGCAAGGCAGGGGACTGACGTCAGTCATCTTGGGTCCAACTCCTCACTTCCAAGCTATTCTTCTGAGATGCCTCCAGGTAGACTCAAACCTCCAACTCTTTGGTTAGCAGCCTTGCTTATTAGCTGTTTGCACCACCTCCCAGGGGTGCTTAAACATTGAGTACTACCTCTGTGCCAGGTACTCTACCAAATCTCTTTGAACTTGGCCCTGGACAAACAGACCAAACATAAACATCAACTACAGGATAAACATAAACAATTATTGTTGTTAGTTGCCATGGAGAGTATTCTGACTCATGGCAACTCCATGTGTGCAGAGCAGGGCTGCTCCATAGGGTTTTGACAGCTGTGACCTGTCAGAAACAAATACTAAACCTGTTTTCTCGGGTGCCTCTGGGTGGATTCAAACTGCCAGTCTTTCCATTAGCAGCCAAGCACATCAACCGCTTGTATTGCCCAGGGACTCCTATAAGCCAACTACAACAAAAGAAAAAAACAAACAGAAAAAATCAAACTTACTGCCCAACTTATAATGAATAGAGCTGAGCCATAGAGTTTTCTTGGGTGTAATAGTTACAGAAGCAGATCACCAAGCCTTTTCTAAAAAGCACTGCTCTAAAATTCAAGTCTATGTTAAATTTTATTTTAACGTACATAACTTCAGAGACTGATAAATGCTTTGGAGGACACAAACTATGGTAATAAGATAAAAGCCCTAGTCATGCAACAATTAAAAGATCAGCTGCCATCCAAGAGGTTGGAGATTCAAACTAACCCAGAGTCTTCGCAGGAGAAAAGACCTGGTGATCAGCTCCTGATAGGATGATATCCTAGGAAACCCTATGGGGCAGTTCTTCTATGCCTCATGGTGTTGCTATGAGTCAAAATCAACCCAATAGTACCCAACAATCACAACTATGGGACAGTGTGACTGACAAGCATGGCGGAGGCCGTGCTCCTTTAGCTGAGACCATCAACGACAGACTCATTAAAGAAATGGCATTTTTAGCACAGACTTAACTTATAAATATACAGTGACACAAAGCCATGAATGAGCCATTAAATAACCATGTGGCACTAGACATCTCACTGAAATTCTCTTGGCCTCAATTTTATCACCTATAAATTGCAGATTGGTGGATTTGAACTGCCAACCTTTGGTTAGCAGCCAAGCTCTTAAGCCACTGTGCCACCAGGGCTCCATAAATTGCAAGCCAAAAGCCAAAGCCAAGTTGCCATCGAATAAATTGCAAAGCTGAAGTAAATCTCTGGGGCTACTTTCAGCCCTGAAACTCTTTTATTTCTCTCTTTTTTCTAAGTACCATATGCTGTGACTAATGGCACAAAAAGAAGAAGAAAATCTCTGCATTAAATGACACTACAGTTATTTTGTTGGTGATGATGATGTTTCTTCACTCTATTTCCTGGACTTTTAAAAAATGTTCTTCCTCATCAAAGATAAATGAGTAGGTTCTAACTAAGTGAAGATCAATTAATGCGTCTGTCTTTTTAAAGCTCTAATCATCACAATTCTTGGGGATTACACTGTTAGAAGAGACAAGAATCACCGCGTGTGGTAGACATTCAGGATGAGTTGTGCACCTTGACAACTGCTTCATGGGTGGCTTGAAATATGAAACTGAACACATGTTCTCAGAGCCAACATGGACAGCTGCCAGCAGGCGGCCGACCCAGGCTCTGTTACCCGAGACTACAGCCTTCAGAAGCAATTCCTGGTCTCGAATGTTTCCTTTCCTAAAAAGGCGCAGCAGACCTTACATGAGTCTGAGACTGTGTCTGTCCTAAGTGATGGTTACGATGCCCTTAAGATGCACCAAGGGCATGTTTTTCTGTCGGTGAGCCAAATAACTGTTGTTGTACTTTCTGGTTGTGATGGAGCAGATGCCAACTCATGGTGGCCCTGTGTACACAGATTAGAGCCTGTACAGAGTAGGCTGTGAACATTCATTAGCAGAATATTTGTTAGCCTGTCTTCCAAAATGCCTTTGGTGAGCTTGAACCACCAATCTTTGGAATGGTAGTCCAGCACGTAACAGCTTATGCTATTCCGAGATGATCCGAGAAACCCTTGGGAGACTATTCTTGGCTGTAACTATCCAGACAGCTGCCTCATCGCTCCGTTTTGCCATCGCCATCATAGTGCAAACCTGAATTCTGGCTCCACAGCCTAGAACAAGCGTCACGTACGCATGGCAACATAAAAGAAGGAGAATTAACTATCATTTGGGCTCAGAAGTGTGTGTAAGTGTAAATACCGTCAACTTTCTAATGCTGATTTTTTTTATTTATAAAACGTGACTTCAACAATTTACAACACATTTTCTTTAAAGTTGTCTTGAAGACAAGGTTGATAGGTTGAAACTCTGAAAAAGAAGAACAAAGAGGGTGAGATCAGAAAAGTGTAGTTAATTAATCCATAGCAGAAAAAGGTTAGGGAGAAACCCCTGATGCTTCTGGGAGGGGCCTCTGAAGTGATTACACCCCAATAATGATGGTGAGTTGCTCTCCAGTGAAGTCATAAGGAGGGAAGGTACCTACCACAGAGCACAGGCAAGTGATGTTCCCTGCATTGGGGGTGGTACAGTTGGTGCTCTCAGCTACCAACGGAAAGCTTGGTGCTTTGAATCCACCAGAGGGGACTTGCAAGAAAGGCCTGGAGATCTTCTTCAGAAAAATTGGCCTTTGAAAACCCTACAGAGCACAGTTTTCTATTCTGATACACATGAGCTCACCATGAGTCAGAAAGGAATCTAAGGCAATTGGTATTTTACTGGCTAGGTCCTCAGTGGGATGCTGGTTGTTGTCACTGTTAGATACCATTGAGTCTATTTCAGCTCATAGCAATCCCATATGACATAGTAGAGCCAGGTCTCTTGCAGAACCACTGGGTAGCTTTAAACTGTCCACTCATCTGTCAGCAGCTAAGCACTGTAGTATGCCTCATTCTGTTTAGATTACAGATGAGGAACTGAGGTTCAGTGAAATACCAAGGACCTCACCAGCTAGTGATAGACAAATCTATAATTCGAATCTAAGACCATCCAGCTCCGCCACCCTCTCTGTCTTTCCAGTCTACTACTTTGCCTTAGAAGGTTGTATGTTTTTTCCCCACATGCAATAATGATTCTATTTAAGCAAAAGAAATATTTACTACAAGTTTTTAAATGCTGCAATGGTCTCCTGAGGGAAGAAGGGAAGGAATTGTCTTCTTTGGAGGTCTATTAAAACCAGATTGGTTATCATATATGTCTGGTATGACTTCAGTGTGGTCCATCCCCAAGGTAAAAAGAGACAAATGACTCCTCAAATTCCAATCAAAGCCCAAGTCTACATCTATGTGAGGCAAAATGATGGCCACGTGTCGAGTCCAGCTGTCCTACTTACTCCCAGCTCCCATGTCAATGGCTGTGGCTGAAGTGCTGTCCAGTTGGGGTGCTAGGGCCACAATCACGGGATCACAGGCTGAGCTCATCATTTTCCTGCAGCCCAAGAGAAGACCCAGCTCTACTCCAGTTTGTGCCCAACAAAGTGACCCCCATTCTGGCAACTTTGTCTTCATTTCCTGGGACTGTTGTAATGGCATACCACGAATAAAACCAAAAGACCAAACCCACTGCCATCGAGCCAATTCTGACTCATAGCAACCCTGTAGGGCAGAGTAGAACTGCCCCAAAGAGTTTCAAAGGAGTGCCTGGTGGATCTGAACTGCTGACCTTTTGCTTAGCAGCTGTAGCACTTAACCACTATGCCAGTAGAGTTTCTACAAATAGCAAGCTTTAAAGAACAGAAATGTGTTGTCTCACACTTCTGGAAGGTAGAAGTTCTACTTGGGTTCTCTACCATGTTGACTCCTTCTGAGGACCTCTCTCTGTTTCTGGTGAATGTTGGTGGTCCTTGGCATTCCTTTTCTTATAGACAGGCCTCATGTGGCATCTGTCTTCCCCTTGAGTGTGTGTCTGTGTCTCTTCTGTTTTTATCAGACATGATTTAGAAGTGAGCAGGTGTAGGACCCACGCCACTCAAGTAAGATTTTATTAACATTACAGAAGAAAACTCCTATTTCCAAACAGGGTCATGTTTATAGGAAAGTAATAAAGACTTCAACATATATTAGGCGCAAGGTGGGATACAATTCAATCCCTGATACAATCGATTGTCTCCCTTGATGACTGCACTTTCAATGTTTCAAAGCTATGAATTCAAACAAAAATGGCATACAGTTGGAATGGTGTAAGGAAAAAAAGGAATATCTTTTTAAAATTCTAGCTTTTGTGTGTATCAGTATTGCATCTGTCTGTGAGTGTTGGAAAGCCCAGTTTCATTAACATGCAAGGGTACAGACAATGATGTTGTTGTGTGCAGCAGATTGCATTCTACCTCACAGCAACTACATAAGACAAGAGTAGGTGTGTCCCCACTGGGTTTCCTAGGCTGAAATCTTTATAGGAGCAGATCAATTGCCAGGTGTTTTCTCCCAGGGTGTGGCTGGTGGTTTCAGACAGCTGACTTTTCAGTTAGCAACCAAGTTAGGGGCAGCATTCTATCTGAAATATGACAGAACAATGGAAAGAACATGGCTTTGACTATCAGATCAAGGTTTGAATTCCAGCTTTATACCTAATGGGGTGTCAGATGTCTCTGGGCTTCATTCTCTTTATATTTAAAACAAGGGTGACACTAGCTACCCATAGAGTTGCTTTAGAAATATAAACAATACTCTGTAAAGCGTCTGGCCCTTAATACTCATCCAGGGAGTGGGAATTTGCTTCCCTCTCTATTCACATGTTTTATCACTCAGCAAGCACATCAGACTTCATGAAAACCAACTCAGCCCAAGCTGACAGTCAAAGAAGCAGTTCTTTGATGGCAAGAAATTTGAACGAATCCACTGAATGGAATCGCCTTTCTCCATCAGGGCACGCCAAGATTCTTTCATTTGGGGCTTCATCAAGTTATCTTAGCAAACCAGACAAAAATGTCTGAGTGATTTGGTTTTGTAAGCTGCCTCATATACTTCAAAGTGCCATCTGTTTGTGACTTGTTACAAAACAGAGTCAACAGAGCCATTTGGTGACATTTTAAAAAGTGACTTCAGTGTTTGTTACTGAAGGATGTAATTCCTAGAATTTGTGCAATTAGTTCAGTGTTGTCAGGATGTGAAATGAATCCATCATAAAGGCTCTCAGCTGTTTCAATAAAATATCCTCGTTTTAACCTGACTCGCCAGGTTGTAAATTGGGTTTCTCTTCTGTGTTAATTATCTCCTCATGTCACTCCACACTCTCCAGTCAAAGACAGATGCTTGAAGCTTATCACCTCAGAGTCACTCTCACAAAATTGAAAAGAAAAAAAGAAGCCAAAAAAGAGCACACAAATTGCACAGTCAAAATATGTCCATCAGCCAAAATCTCATTTCCAGCCTATGGCACAGTGAAAAAAATGATAGAATAAAATGGAAAGCCCTGAGTTCTTGCCCTCACGTGAATTCTGTATTTTTTAACAAGCTTTAACTTTGTCTTCTGTCCTCAGCTACCGAAACCGAAATCAAACCCAGCACCATCGAGTTGATTCCGACCCATAGAGACCCTACAAGACAGAGTAGAACTGCCTCCATAGAGCTTCCAAGGAGCACCTGGAAGCTTTGAACTGCTGAGCTTCTGGTGAACAGATGCAGTGCCTAACCACTGCGCCACCAGAGTTTCCAGCTAGAAAAGCAAAAGGAGCCTATTTACCCCACATGTCTCATTTGGTTGATATTCGGATCATTGAGATCATGTGGTAGAAGTGCTGTCAGAAGACAGTGCATGGGATACTCAAGCTTGTTTTGATATTGTCTCTTGTTGTACATACAGTCTGTCCTCCCACCCGGTTTCATGACTTACAGCCAAGCGTTCCTAACACAAGCCATTGCTGTTCCTTCACCCTCTCTCTTCTATGCCCTTTAGTCTGGATTTGGTGAGTTCTTTCTGATTTCTACTAGATTCCAGCTGTTTAGACTAAACATCTAGACTGAGGTGGAGGACTTGAAGGACTAAGGTGTCTCCAAAGCAAACCTTGATATTTCTAATCACCTCATATGTTGGACAAGGAATAAGGAAGACCAAAGAACTGATGCACTTGAGTTCTGGTGTTGGTGAAGGATATTGAATGAATATACTGCAGACTGCCAGAAGAACAAACAAATCTGTCTTGGAAGAAGTACGGCCAGAATGCTCCTTAGAAGCAGGAATTAAGAGATTTCCTCTAACATACTTTGGACATGTTCTCAGGAGGAAGCAGTCCCTGGAGAAGGACATCATGTTTGGTAGAGAAAAGAGTTAGCAAGAATGAGGAAGACTCCTGACGGAATGGATTGACATAACAACTACAGTGATGGGCTGGGATACAGCCCTAATTGAGGACGGTACAGGACTGGGCAGAGTTTCATTCTATCCTCCATAAGGTTGCTATGAGTTAGTACTAACTTGATACCATCTCACAACAAACAACAGACTAAATAGCCAGCTCCCTCAAAGCTGTCCCCACCTGTTCCTAGTCCAATTCCAGGTAGATTCATCTCATGTTTATGAACATGTATTTATTACATCCAGTTGCCATGAAGTCAACTTCTAACTCAAGGCCACCCTATTTGTGCGAGAGCAGAACCGTGCTTCAAAACACTGTCGGTGGTTGATATTTTGGAAATAGACAGCCAGGTGTTTCTGCCAAGGACCTCTAGATGGAATCAAACCCCCAACTTTTCACTTAGCCACTGAGCAGAATAATTGTTTGCATGACCCAGGGACTCCATATGCTCATTAAAATCAAAACCAAACTCACTGCCATTGAGCCAGCTGTGACTCAAAGTGACCCTGTAGGATAGGGTAGAACTGCCTCGTAGGGTTTTCAAGGAGTGGCCAGTGGGTTTGAAAGGCTGACCTTTCAGTTAGCAGCCAAGCTCGTGGCCAGTGCACCTGCAGAGCTTCACATACATTTATTAGTGCCTGCCCAATGAGCAGTGATAGAAACAGAATGGAAAACCCTGACCTCACGGAAATTCTATTACATTCTTCTAGCTTTACCAGCCCCAGCAACCAATACGGATATATAAACATCACAACCGGTGTCTTGCTCTCTCCTCTGCTTGCTGAGGACTCAGCCTTTACTGAGATCCTTCCCTCAAATATTTCTTGACATTTTGATGCAGTGCCCACATATGGTCATGAATTCCTGTGTAGCAACAACTACTATGCAAATCATTCCAGCCACTGTCATTCTTTATGGTACCATCTGGAAAATGGTAACATTCTGTATTAAGGAAGCAATTTCCCATCTTCCCTGCAGCTGACAAGCCTCAGGCAGCCAGAGTACTGCTAAATTCTGGGCAGAAGTGAAGGGAAATGTATGTCCACATACCGAGTCACCTGGCCCACAAACAGTTGCGCTGGTACCCAGAGACTCTAAGTCTTTTCTGAAACTGCCTTCCTGAATTTTTATTGTTGTTGTTGTTTTGCAAATATTCCTTTTCACCACTTAACATTAACACCAGTCTCCATTATAATGCTTCAAAACCAGTTACTAGGCTTGGGACAGAAGTAATTTGTACTCTCTGCTGTCCTTATGAAAAAGCCCTGGTGGTACAAGGGTTAAACACATAACTGCTAATCAAAAGGTTGGCAGTTCAAAACATGCCTAGTGGCTCCACAAAAGAAAGACCCAGTGATATGGTTTCATAGAGATTATAGCCTAGACAACCCTGTGCGGCACGCCCACCATGTCACATGGCTTCACTGGGCATCTAAAATCGACTCTGTGACTTCCAACAACAGCAAATATTGTCTTTATGCATCCTTCTCCCTAGTCAGGTATTGGTGCACATACATCCGTCATGCCTCTCACTCTTAATAGTCATTTCCAACTACTAGTTAGTATTACCTGGAGCATCCTAGAAAACCAATGAGATCTGGGAAATTTATCTAAAGTTTTATCTCTTCAAATTGCCACAGTTTGGAAAAGTCATTACCATCTACTCCCAAGCACAGAACAGTCAGGCATCTTTCAGGTGTCGGCCTTGATAGGTTCCCTGGAAAGAGCCGATTTTTTTCTTCACTCTTTCCTGGTCCTGAGAGGTGTTTTTGAACTGTCAGGTCCACTGTCCTTGGAAGGCCAGAGATACGTGGTGGTAGGAGTGAGGTCACAAGAGCTGAGTTAAGACAAGGTAATCTAGGGATGAGAGAGACTTGAACACGTGTGTAACTTGAACGCAATCCACCAGTGGTAGAATTTGAAGAGAGCTAAGAACAAGAGAAGAAAATTGGGCTAAGTAATGTGGGAGTGGGTCAGGAAGTCTAGGATCCCAAAAAGATAGGATCAGAAGAATCACCCAGGTTGAAGGGTTGGTCTTAAACAAACTTGAGTCCTGACTACTACTTGTATCTGCCAAATCAGGACAGAAGCAAGTGAGAATGAGTGGCGATGGGAGTATACCACAGGTACTAGAGGGAATGGCTTGGGAGCAACAGTCAAGAAGTCAAGTGATGTATTGCATTGGACCAATTTGTGGCAAAAGATCCGTTAAAGACTCTCTGAAGCAAAGATGTCACTTTGGTGATGATGGTGCATTTGACCTAAACCGTGGTCTCTTCAGTCACCTCATATGCATACCAAAGTTGGACAGTGAGTAAGGAAGACTTAAGAAGAATCCATGCCTTTGAAATGTGGTGCTGGTGAAGGACAACCGAGTGCACTGAGGACTGCCGGGAGAACAAACAAATCAGTCTTAGAAGAAACACAACCAGAACGCTCCTTAGAAATGAGGATGCTAAGACTTCAGCTCATTTATTTGGGCACGTCATCGGGAAAGACCAACCACTAGGTGGGTAAAATAGACGTCTGACAAAGACTAGGGAAACCCTCAATGAGATGGATTGACCCAAGAGTCAAAACAATGGGTTGAACCATACCAGCAGTCACAAAGATAACTCAGGACCAGGCAATGTTTCACGAGTTCACCATGAGCTGGGGTTGACTCAGCGACAGCTAACATAAAAGGAATTGAGAGGCTCATGACAGCACCCTGTTTTTCTCTGTGAAGCTGGCAGTGGGATCATTGCTGGAGATGAGGACATGGAGCTCATGGAATACACAGGGAGAGCACCCAGCCCAGGGCTTGTCGTGGAGTAAGCACTAGAAAAAAATCATACTTCTTTCCCCTTGACTGATTGAAATTTATAGCAAATGTTTGCCTTCAAAAGACCGCATATAAAAATAACCACCATGACACCGACTGTAGATTTTGTGTTTTAAATGAAATACGAGACTTCCTGAAACTCTTGTTTTTAAAGCTTGAACTATAATGACCTCTCTACACTCGGCTCAGTTTTAGAAATAACTGGGCTCAAGTCCTGCTGCCTGAGAAGCAATCTGACCACACATGTTCTCTTCTTTGACTCAGGAGCCTCGAGAATGTTCTGAAACCTTGCCAGCCAAGAGGTGTGTGCAGGAAGAAAACTCAACTCCGGAGCTTTTGCCTTCAGTGTTGTAAAAATGCTTCCAGACACGACAACTCAGAGGGAGATAATCTAAAACATGGACCATTTGAGTGTTTGGCCTTTGAAGATTTTAACAAGCATCAGCTTTTAAGGTCAAATTGGGTTCTTAGCTTCCAAATCAGATTTAGACTGTCTCCTTCTGATTGTTTGAAATCATAAAGGTGGCTCTGGGGAGGGCTGGTGCTTCAACTTGAGGGCAGTTGGCAGACAGATCACAGCAGGTAGTGGGCCCTGGCAGGAGTTCAGGATTCTCCGTCTGCTCAGCCTACCTACCACTCCGTCCCACGCAGAGAGGTAGAGGGCCGCAGTGGGGATTAAATGGGCCTGA
Source organism: Heterohyrax brucei (assembly GCA_028571685.1). Taxonomy (NCBI): domain Eukaryota; kingdom Metazoa; phylum Chordata; class Mammalia; order Hyracoidea; family Procaviidae; genus Heterohyrax; species Heterohyrax brucei. Next base: position 182,536,760 of record CM053143.1, on the reverse strand, counting down.
ATTTAGCATCAGCAAGATTTCATGGCTGTCAAGAAGAGAATTTTCTTGAGAGAAAACAGGATCTTGGGATTCCTGAAACTCTCTCTCTCTCTCTCTCCCCTGACTCCCTCCCCATCCCAGTCTGTTGTAAGTAAGAACTAGTCTCTTTGGCTCATTTTTCTGAAATTCTGGTGACTCTCAAGACCAGTACAGTAATATAAACCAAACCAGCTGCCACCGAGTCAATTCCAACTCATGGCAAACCCATGTGCCTCAGCGTAGAACTGTGCTTGAGGTTTTCAGTGGATGATTTCGCAGAAACAGATCACCAGGCCTTTCTTCTGATATGCTTCTAGGTAGACTCAGACCACCACCATTTCTGCTGGTAGCTTAGCATGTTAACCACTTACCACCAGGGGGCTCCAGTGCCAGGATTAAGTAGTGATGACGTGCCTGGCACTATTCTAGAAAATGCTGACGCAACTGTGATCAAAACAGACAAAAGTCCTGCCTTTCAGATCCTTAGATTCGTTTGAAGGAGTGACAGACAAACAAACAAGAAACGAAGACACACATATCCAGAGGTGACAAAGACCATGAAGGAGAAGGAAGTGAGATAAGTGACTAGGGCAGAAATGAGACCGGTGGGTCAGAGAAGGCCGGACGTCACAGATAGCCAACATTTGAGGATCGATTAGAAGGTGGAGTGAGCCAGCGAGAGCTTTCCTGGCTGAGGGAGTTAACAAGCAGAAGAGAAGGCAGGATGGATTGTGCTCGGCATTGTCCCCGGAACACAGACAAGGACACCAGGCTGGCTGGAAGGGAGGGCATGAGGAGGAGACAAGTGGTCAGAGGGAGTGGGCGGTCAGGTTAAATCTAAGGTCTAGCAAGGACTTTGGACTTCGCCCCAGGGAAACCGGAAGTCATCGCAGGGTTGGAAGCCTACCAGTGGCTGACAGGTACTGACTGAGATTTAAAGAAATGCTAAGAGTGAGAGCCATTTGGAAAATGGGTGATCTGGGAGCAAGGCGAGGCATCAGCCCTGCCTGAGTCTTGGTAAATTAGTGTTGTGGATTGAATTATCTTCCCCCTAAAATGTGTGTAGCTGTTCGGCTGAGCCATGATTCCCAATATTGTGTGACTGCCCTCCATTCTGGGGTTTTGCTGTGTTGTAAATCCTGACCTCTGCTTGTGGTTAATCGATCTGATTCTGTTAAAGAAGATTAGGGTGGGACTGTGGCACACTTACTAAGGGAGCTCCCCTGGAGTGTGGCTTGCTCTGCTTTTATTCTACAAGAGATAAAGGGAAAAGGAAGCAAGCAGAGAGGTGGGAACCTCATATCATCAAGAAAGCAGAGCCCCCAGCAGAGTGCATCCTTCAGACCTGAGATTCCTGTGTCAGGATACTCCCAGACCAAACAAAGTCTGATGCAACACAAAGACTTCCCTCCAACAGAGGCACGGTGTGCCTTCCCCTGGAGCTGGCACCCTGAATCTGGACTTCAGACTACTGGACTGTCTAAGAATAAGCTTTCCTTTGTTAAAGCCATCCACTTGTGGTATTTCTGTTAGAGCAGCACTAGATGACTAACGCAGTCGGCCAGGCAATTTCAGCAATAGCAGGCATGCTTGTAAAAGAATTTGTAGGTCAAAATAAAAAAGAACAAACATAAATGGTTTGATGACCGTCAACCTACCAGTTTGTGTTTTGCATTAGGTTGCTCCGCTTGAGAACAGACAAATCGTATCATAGCACGGGAGTAAAATGCTGTTAATTTGACTACAAACAGTTCTTTGTGTGGTACTTCATTTTCCCGGACAGGAAATCTCAGTCGCTGGTTAGATGCTATTGAGTGGGCTTCAATTCACGGTGACCCCACAGATAGCATAAGGAAATGTTGCCCAGTTTTGCACCATCTTCCTAAACATTGCTATGTTTGAGTTTGTTGTTTTGGCTGTTGTGTCAATCCAGGCTCAAACACCAGAGTGCTAAATTCAAACTCAAGTATGCAAGGCATGGGAAATGACAAGTCTGTCTGTCCTCATTGTTCTGGACTTGACTTTCTTGGTAATCAGAGAACTGTTCCCCAGAGGACAGGGAGGATGCCTGTGGTCCAGCTCAGCACACAAGGGCTCAGGGGTCCTACGTGGAAGTTTGCAGCCAACGCTCCAGCTGGAAAAAGATGTCCCTTTCCTTGGCCTGATCTCTTCTGCACGAGCCTGTTTAAGGACTATGTAGAAACTAGCTAATTGGAGGCTTGGATATGAGAAGCTGGGAGTTCCAATCTAAAATCAGCTCAGTGTGCTCAGCTTCTTGTTCATGTATTGATATTCAAAACCACATGCCCCTGCTATGTGTTGGGCACTGTGCCAGATTCTCAGGGTTCAGTGACATCACACACAGACAGAAACACCTGTCCTCATCTAGCTTTTATCCTAATGAAGGAAACAGGTGACACAAAATAAATAAGTAAAATACATAGTATGTCAAAAAATGATACATGTGACAGGGCAAATGAAGCAGGGACGGGAGCTTGGTGTGGCTGGATTTGCAATTTACAAAGAGTAGTCAGGACAGGCATCCCACCCATTCCATGAAGTTCTGAGGTCCAGCCATGTCTTTCTGGTCCCCAGCTTGGCCTCTACAGTGACACCCATGTGTGACCCTTCCTAGGTTCTCACTTGAGCACCATCACCTTCTGCATGATCCAGGAACTGACGGAAGCTCCAGGGATGCTGAAACATGTTCTAGGCCTCTGGTTCCCTTCCTGGCCTTTCTCAGAACCAACTGGGAGCTTTTTAAAATGTGGACACTTGGGTCCCACACCCAGAGGGCCTGATCGTGACCATGTAGATAGGATCTGGGCATCTATGAGTTTAACAGATTCCCCAGGACACTGTGAGGACCACACTAGGGAGTACCTGTTGGGGCACAGGTATTTTAACACACTCAACTGCTACAAAAATGTTAGCAGTTCAAATGTACCCAGAGATACTTCAGAAGAAAGACCTGACAATCCACTTGCAAAAAAAAAGAAAGTCAACTATTGAAAACTCTGAAGAAAAGTTCTACTGTGACACACACAGGTCACCATGAGTTGGAATCCACTCAAAGGCAACTGAAAAAACGTTACATTGGATATCTGTTAAACGTTTATCATTGGACTTTCATTCGTGTCCAAGTTTGTTTACTTGGTATGCAAACCTCATGATCCAGTCCCTGCACGCTGCTCATGCTTTGCCCTCCAATGTTGACCTTCGCAGCTTCTGTGCTCCTACTGTGAACTATTTGCAGTTACCCAGAGTACCTGTTCTGTAACCACTTGTGCCCACAGTCAGGTCTCTTCTATCTGATTAGTCACCCTGTGCTCAAACCTCAGGGCTGATCTGTGGCAGACGTTTTTGACATGTTTTTCTTGGCCACCCATCTCAAGGCACCATGTTGTTCTTAGGTGACATCAAGCGAACTTCAACTTGCAACCACCTTATGTGTACAGAACAAAATGTTAAGTGGTTCAACACCATCTTTATGATCACCAGCAACTGGAGTTTGTTGTTGTGTCTATTGTGTCAGTCCGTCTCACTGACCATCTCTCTTGTTTTCAGTGACCCACTGCCTTACCAAACACAATGTCCTTTTCTAACTATTGGTCTTTCTTGACCACATGTCCAAAGCAAGCCAGCCAAAGTTTTGCGATCCTCTCTTCTAAGGAGTTTCCTGGTTATATATATTTTTTTAAAACTAATGCATTCCAAGAACTGATGCATTCAAACTGTAGTGTTGGACCAAATACTGATATACTATGGACTGCCCAAAGAATGAACAAATCAGTCTTAGAAGGAGTACCAGTGATAGAGTTTAAATACATGCGCTCAGAATTGGACTACCTGAAGTAATCATTCCAGGTCAGCTGCTCTGTGCCCTTGGGACAGTTCCTTCATGTCTCTGAACTTCACTGTAGTCCCTCTTGATGAGGATAATAATGGTAATGTATAGGATTGTTAGACAAATGAAATGGATGGCCCAGATGAAGACTTGGCCCAGTGACTGAGCACTAGTAAACACTCATATGTTGGCTATTGTAATGTCGGAATACATGTTATTAGGTGCTCTCGAGTCGATCCTGACTCATAGTGACCCTATAGGTCAGAGGGAAACTGCCTTATAGAGTTTCCAAGGAGCACCTTGTGGGTTTGAACTGCTGACCTCTAGGTAAGCAGAGACAGCACTTCACCACTATGCCACGAGGGTTTCCATCAGAATATATACAATACTATTTTAATTGCTACCTTAATTTGATTATCGTCGTCTTACCTATGTCTTGCCTAATTATAAATACAAGAGCCCTGCAGAGGGCCGTGCATACAGGTGTTGAGTACATCAGTGAATGAACAGATGAGCCATTTACAAAATTCACAAGATGCTTTCAAGTAATCTATGTTAAGTGTTCATTTGGGCCATGTACTGCACCAGATATTAGCTATGTATTACCTTAGCTATCATTCTCAACATTGCCATAGAATTAAAAACTCTATTGTTATAATCACATCCTTGAGTGGTATAAATGGTTATGTACCCAGCTGCTAACTGAATAGCTAGAGATTCAAGTCCACCCAGAGGTGCTTATGAAGAAAGTTCTGGTGATCTGCTTCTGAAAAATCAGCCGTTGAAAACCCTATGGAGCACAGTTCTGCTACACTGATGTTCCTCATGTGTCAAGGAGTTGGGATTGAGTTGACAACAACTTGTACTGTTATGGAAATCCTGGGGACATCATGGCTAGGCAGTTCAAATCTGACGGGTGCTCCTTGGGAACTCTTTGGGGCAGTTCTACCTGACCTATAGAATCACTATGAGTCAGAATCAACTCATAGTACCGGGTTTTTTGTTTTCTGTGGGGGTTTTTGCTCTTGTTTTTGTTTGGGGTACTGTTGTGATAGCATTGTTACAGATAAGAAAATAAGTCCAGAAAAGTGATGTGTTTTTCTGAGGCTACATCATCAGTAAACAGCAAGGCAGTGATGTAAACCAGATAGTCTACCTTGGGGAAGAACCGTCACTAGGGCTCTAGTATGCATTTTAGGGCAATGGAACAGGAGCTAAAACATCTTAAGTTAGCTCTAGGCTGCTGCAGCCTAGCAGTAATGCTGAGATGATGCAGGTTTTTATTCTTAGAAAATGTCTTGGGTAGTACCCACTTTTATTTTTTAATTGTATAGAGAAGAAATAACTTGATTGAGGGACAAAAAAAAAAAAAAAGAGCTGCCACGGAATCAATTCCTACTCACAGTAACCCTATAGACAGGGTAGAACCACCTCATAAAGTTTCCAGGGAGTGTCTGGTGGATTTGAATTGTGGACCTTCTGATTAGCAGCCATAGCACTTAACCACTACCCCTCCAGGCTTTCCAAGATACAGAAAAAGAGACAGGATTTACAGACAGTAAATTGCAGCAAGCCCTGAAGGCAGCAGCTCTGGGGGCTTCTTGAGGAATGGATGATTGGGTTAACCTGTCGTTAAACTGGCCAAGTTTGTTCAGAGGTAGTAAATAATGCTGTCAGCAACACTGTATTTGATGCACAGGAAGATATATTCCCATGAAAGAAAACTGGGAGAAACTGAAAAGGATTAGGTTCCACTGTTTTGTTTTTGGATAAACACAAGAAATCTGAAACCCTCTGCAGGAAAAGACCTTGACCTTGGATATTCTGCAAAATAACCCCAGCAACATCCAGGAACCACTGGAGGCAGGCAGTGTCCCGAATCAGTGATGGCTAGTCTCATCCATGCCTTCCAGCCAGCCCTCCCAGCACCCTTGGCACCTAACCCTCCCCAGGTTAAAATCGTTGGCTTCTCCTGTATTGTTCAAAAAGGTCAGTTGATGCAGCTGTAATAAACAAATCCTGAAACCCACTGGCTTAAACCAGCAATGGCTTGCTTATTGTTTGTTCTGCAAGCCCAACATGGGCCAACAGGGAATGCTAGGACCAGCTGACTTGCCCATCTTCTGGTGCCAGTGTCAGAGCATGAGGCTTCACGGTTCACTGTGCAGGAGGAAGAAGGTGTATGAAAAATTTGTGTTGCTGCCCCTCACATTTCCTGGCCCCAGCAAGTCATCTGGCCATGTCTGACTTTGGGAGTGAGGAAGACAATCTTGCCTTGAATATCAGAAGAGGACAGAACAGGAAATACTGGGGGCCTCCCATACTCCCTGATGCTTAAGAACTACAGCTGCTAACCCAAAGGTCAGCAGTTCAAATCCACCAGGTGCTCCTTAGAAACTCTATGCGGCAGTTCTACTCCGTGCTATAGGGTCACTGTGAGTCAGAATCAACTCAATGCCAGCAGCTTTTTTTTTTTTTTTCTTTTTTGTACCATACTCCTCTCCAGACTACCTCTTCGGGTTGTAAGAGCCCCACGCTAGAGTCAGATGGACCTACTTAGAATCCTGCTCTGCCGTTTTTTGGCTTTTTTGAACCTGCACTTTGTCATTTTATCTCTTGTGGCAAATGGTGGTAGTCACTGAATTGCTGTGTGGACTGGAGGCACACTACATGGATGTGCCCAGAGCCTTCAGAGGGACACAATAGGCCTATACCCAAAGGAATGCACTCTGATACAGGCATGGAGGGTGAGGGCAGAAGGCCCAAAAGTAGAGGCAGGAAAGAAGACAAGTCATGCCCTGGTGATGTATGATTTGGCCCCAAATACAATATTTTATAAGCCTCCACTTTCAAAGACTTGTATTCTACCAGACAACATAGAGGTTGATTAAACAGTCAATGTAAAGCTGTTCTTGAAATAAGTGCAAGGTAAAAAACTAAAAAACAGTTGCCATCAAGTTGATTCTGTCTCAGCACAAGCCCGTGTGTGTCAGAGTAGAACTGTGCTCCATGGAGTTTTTCTCGGCTGTGATCTTTACAAGAGCAGATTGCCAGCCTTTCTACCATGGTGCTGCTGGCAGTTTTGAACCAGCAACCTTTAGATTAGCAGTAGAATGCAAACCATTTGCGCCATGAACCTTAATGTGGTCACAAACCGAAAAACCCAAGTCCGTGCTGTCAAGTCCATCCCAACTGACGGTGACTTCATATATATCAGAATAGAACTATGCTCTATAGGGATTTTTTTTGTGTGTGAAGTAGATCACCAAGTCTTTCTTTTGAGACACCTATGGCTGAACTCAAACCTGCCAGCCTTTCACTTAGCATCCGAGTGTGTTAAGTCTTTGTAATAGCCAGGGGCTGCAGTGTGAGAGGGCTACGTTTGTTGAGGGTGGGGGGGATCTGATCTAAACTGTGGGACAGGGATGGCCGCCCTAAGGAAGTGATGGAAAGGCTGATCTAATTAGACAGTGGGGGCAGGGTAGGTAGAGAGGGAGGTGACTGATAGGCGTAGCAGACAGCACCTGCAAGGCCCTGTAGTGGAAGAATGTAGCATATTCCAGAAACTGCAGGTATTAGTTATCCAGTATTGCACAGCACACCACCACATATGTAGGGGGCTAGAGCAGTGTGCATTTATTAGCTCACAGTCCTGTAGGCATAAGTCTGAGTGCTCTAGCTCGGTTCTCTGCTTCAGGTTTAGCAAGACCCAAGTCAGGTTGGAGGCTGAGCTCTTATCTGGCAGCTCTAGGGAATAATCCACATCCAATTCTATTAACACTGTTGGCAGAATTCAGTTCCATACAGCGGCTGTAGGAGTGAGGTCATCACTTCCTTGATAGCCCTTAGCTGGAGAATTCCAGCTCCTAAAGTCCCCCCTGCATTCCTTCTCCATCTTCCATCCGTCTTCCAGCCTGCAACAACACGTGAAGTTCATTGGTACCTCCAGTCTCTCCGGTTTCCTTTTCTGTCTCCAACCTGAGAAAGCTCTCTACTCTTGGAGGCCCATGCAATTACGCTGGGGCCTCGTAGATAAGCCAGTACAACATTTCTGTTCCGAGGCTGACTGTGCCGTATATCATGACATAGTCACAAGAGTGAAATTCTATCACATGGCCAGATTCCATGGATTAAAGAGGAATATCTTTGGAGCAATTTTAAAAATTCTGCCTAATATAGCCAGCATGGTTGCTGCTGAAATTCCACTGCTCACCCTCAAGGCTTTCTGTTCATTTGTTCACTTATCCAGTGTTTATTAACCCAATGCTGTCATCATAGTGCCCAGTGCTGGGATGCAGAACTGGAAAGATAGAGGCCTGGCCATCATAAAATAGATATTTAGTATACCCATCGTGCCATCTAGGACAGAATAGAACTGCCCAGTAGGGTTTCCAAGGCTGTAATCTTCAGAGAAGCAGACTGCCCACATCTTTCTCCCAAGGAGCAGCTGGTGGGTTCAGATCACTGACCCTTTGGTTAGCAGCTGAAGGTTTAACCATTACACCACCATGGCTCCTGTTGGTAAATACAATTTAGTTAAGGTTGTACTCTACTGAGCTAAGTGCTGAAAGCTACAGAAGAATGCATGGTCCATGGAAGGAGAATAAAGGCAAATTGATGCCATTGTCCTCCTTCAAGCCTACAAAATGACTTTGTTGTGGTTGAACTGTGTTCTCCCCAAAATACGGGCAGCAATGGGTAGACTGTGATGCTTGGTACTGAATGATGTTCTTATATGCTATAAACCTTGCCTCTATGATGGGCAAGGAGGATGGGCTGCAGTAGTGTTAGTGAGGCAGGGCCAGTCCATAGGAGTCTGCTGTGCCTTGAGGCAGTTTCTTGGAATAGAAAGGAAAGGGAAGCAAGCAGAGAGAGCTGGGGACCTCATGCCATCAGGAAAGAAGCAGTGCCAGAGCAGAGCATGTCCTTTGGACCTGGAGTCCGTGTGCCTCAGAAGCTCCTAGTCCAGGGGAAGATAGGCCAATGGGATCTTCTTCCTGAGCCAACAGAGAAAGACTTCACCTGGAACTGATTCCTTGGTTTTGGACTTTAAGCCTGCTTTACTCTGAAAAAATGCATTTCTCTTTGTTAAAGCCATCCACTTGTGGTATTTCTGTCAGAGCAGCACTAGATGACTATGACAGGCTTTAAAAAAAATTTCAAGTGAGGATGAAGAGTTCTGTTTTCAAAGAAGCAAGCCCAAACTCTACAGTTAGTTATGGAAAAAGGAAAAGAAAGAAAAGAACTTTAAACCAAACTTGGGGAAGCACTGTGAACAGACACAAACCTGCCCAGACCCTAGGGAGATAGAGTTCTCTCCATAGTATCACGGTCCTGAAGGCCCAGATCAACCATCCGTCCTTTGGTGTAACAGGATCTACGGAGTCTAGGTGGGTCACAGGAGAAGCCAGGACTATTCCTATAAAATCTATGTCCCATATTGTGCATTAGCAGCTTGTGAGCAGAAGGAAATAAGTGAGGAAGAACCAAGAAGAGACATCATTATTATTGTTGGAAAGTAGAGTCCAGTTGGGAGAGTCGGGTTAAGAGAAAAAGGGAAGAAGAGGTGTAGGCAGGAGGAGCAGCGCTCACATTAGAATTCATGTATATCCTGATGTGCATAGTTATGAGCCACAGTGACCTCCAGAACTCCCAAGGAAGGCTCACGAGGGTACTTTCGGTAGGACAGAGTAGGACCCCAAACCTAACTTCTGTTGTTGTTGTTGTTAGTTAGTTCTGTCTAGTCAGCTCTGGCTCGTGGCAATGACATGTATAACCAAAAAAACTAAAGCTATTGCCGTCATGCCAGTTCCAGCTCATAGCAACCCGATAGAATGGAGTAGAATTGCCCCATGGAGTTTCCAAGAGGCCCCTGGTAGATCTAGACTGCTGACATTTTGCTTAGCAGCCTTAGTTCTTAACCACTACACCACCAGGGTTTCTGCCTATATGTGCTATAGCCGGAGTCCGGAGACACCTTCATGGTTATTGGTATGTTTGAGTTCATTGGTGCAGCCACTATGTAGCGCTTTCCCACCTGTGGGGCTTATCTTCCCGCTTTATACTGGGCAGAGTTCTATCGAGGGAAACCTTAGTGGTGTAGTGGTCAAGTGCCGGCAGTTCAAATCCCCCAGGCGCTCCTTAGAAACTCTGACAAGGCAGTTCTACTCTGTCCTGTAGGGTCACTGTGAGTCAGCACTGACTCAACAACAGTGGGTTTTGGTATTCTATTGAGATCCATAAAGTTTTCATTGGCTAGTTTTCAGAAGCAAATGGCCAGACTTTTTTCTTACTCTGTCTTTGTCTGGAAGTTCCGTAGAAACTTGTCTACTTGCTGGAATTTGAAACACCAGTGGCACAACTTCCAGCATCATAACAACTAGCAAGCTCCCACAGTTTGGCTAGCTGAAAGGCAATGCAAACCTAACTTGAAGCCTAGTTAACGACACCCTTCAAAATAATGACATGTATGGAATGGAAAGGAGGATTGTGCTGTCACTGGGCAATAGTTTTCATCAAACAATTGGTAGACACCCTGGTAACATAGTGGTTAAGTGTTATGGCTACTAACTAAGAGGTTGGTAGCTCCTTGGAAACTCTATGGGGATGTTCTGCTCTGTCCTATAGGGTCTCTATGAGTTAGGCTGAACTCGATGGCAATGAGTTGGGTTGACTCATATTTAATTAAAACCTAGGAAGTAACCAGGTGAGGCCTACTTATATGTTGCAAGAGAGGGACCATAAGAAGAAAAAAAAAAATACAAAAGGCAGATGAAAGATAGTCGTAAAAAATAATCTATCCCAGAGAACAAAGAGTTTAGTGCCCTTTAATCTTAAATGAATTGACAACATAACTTCTCAGAAGAGAAAGTTCAAAGAAGAAATAGAAATGATCAAAAAAGAAATAAATTAACTGGCAGAGCCCCAGAAATAAATGAAAGATAAAAATAAAACAATTATAAAGATGAAAGTCCATTTAGAAGCCATGGGAAATAGATAAATGCTATTGAAGGTTCAGGACAGGCTTTAAAGCAAAATCACACAAAAGGAAATACAAAGAAATAATGAGATAAAAATGATTATAGATGAGATGATACAAAATGAGTAATAAGAGAGGCTGGCATATACAAATTAGTATGCTGAACAAGAAAATGGGGTAGGAAAAAAAGTAAAGACCATTAAAAAATTGTCTTGATTACAACTGGTGGTTGAAAGCCTGGGAGTGTGGACCCTAGACCTGATGCTGCCCCTGATCATAGATCAATAGTGAGGTCAGCTCTTCGGATAGGAGCAGAATGGACTAGGGGACACAGAGCAACCACATCATGTGTGCGCTTCACGGTTCTATGCATCTATAGGATTTTGTCCTACTGGCCTCTTGCTAGAGGTAAGTGGAGAGGGTAGAAAGGAAGGGACAGGAGACTGTTAAGAGAAATATATGACATGTATGAAACGGAAGGGAGGAGTGTGCTGTCACCAAGCAAGGAGAGCAGAGGGAGTGGCAGATAGACAGTCATGCAAATTTGAATTTTATTGTAAACTTTCACTCAATCACAATAAATTTTTTTTTAAAAAGAGTCATGAAATAAAGAAAGCTAGAGTTCTCTAGATTTAAAAGGCTCACCATGTCTCAGGAAAAAACGGTACGAAAATGTGAACATCTAGATATGTACTGGCAAGGGACTAAAATTCCAGGGAAAATGTCCTGTGAGCATTGAGCAGAGAAGGCTAACCACAGGAGGGGCCCATCTGCCTCGCCTTGTGCCCCACATGGCACTCAAATCTAGAAGACAATAGGGCAATGGCCAGCGAGTTCTAGGGGGGAAAGGGTGACCCTTGTGTTTTCTACTGGACCCGGTATGCTGTGACTGTAAAAGATATAGGCATTCTTCAACATTCAAGAATTCAAAGCTTATGGTAACAAAACCCTCCTTGATAAGCATTTGAGATGAAATCTCCCATAGCAAAACATGAATCAAAATTGTTATTGTCATCAGCTGCCATCAAGTCAGCCACTGACTCATGGGAGTCCCATACATAACAGAATCAGACCATTGATAGGGTTTTCAGTGTCTTATTTTTTAGAGGAGATCACCAGGCCTTTCTTCCTCATCTCTTTTAGTCTGAGTGCTCTGCTGCAACCTGTACAGCATCATAGCAACACATAAACCTTCACTGACAGAGAGTTGGTGGTTGTATATGAAATGCAGTGGTCAGGGATCAAACCAAGGTCTCCATCGTGGAAGAGAAGAATTCTACCACTGAAACCCCGCTGCCCTGGGAACACCCAGTGATAGACAAGGCTCCATAAAAGGACAAGCTGTAAGGACTGGTTCCTTTAAACACAGAATCAACACTAAACAATACTGGGAATTAGTCGACAGAATAGAATGTAAATGTTATAATTCCAGGCAATCCAAAAATAATAACATAATAAAATTGGAAGGTCAACAATGACAGAGAAGTGAAAGTTCATGAAATATTCCTTTTGCACAACAGAAAGCTAATTTACAGTAGAAAATTGAAACATACACTGTTTTAGAAGGAATAGAATACCAAGGTCTTCATAAAATGCTAGCATTTTTTCATAAGTATCTTTTAAGCTCAGAAGTATCTTCCCAAAACTAACACTTCTTGTTATTTATAAATGGTTATCTGAAGTTCAGCCATACCTACTGTTTCCTGCTGTTTGAGTCTAGTTTGTGTTCTGTTAAATTCCAGTGACATATTTAATAATTATTATTTTCAAATAGATGCATAGTATGAATTTGTTTTCATAAACTTCTTTGCATCTGCCAAACCTGACTAAATATACAAGGACTGCCAATTAAGTTCACCAATTCGTCCTAGAAAAAGTGGTCCATACCTCATCGCTGAGTATCACTATGCTCACTTTCAGTGTACTCCCCTTGGGAAGCTAAGCACCAATGCCAGTGCCTAGTCTACCCTTCAAAGTAATTTTGAAACTCTTTTTCTGGAATGTCCATCAGAGCTGTCATCATATTACCCTTGATGTCCTGAATGTCATCAAAAAGTCTTCCTCTGAATATTTCCTATATCTTCAGGTAAAGAAAAAAGGGACTGGTGACTAGATCAGGTGAGCAGGGGGAGTGTTCCAATACAGTTAGTTGTTTACTGGCTCAAAACTCCCTCACAGGTAACTATACTATTAAGTTCACAAATTTGTTGCCACATTGCCACCATGCACAATGTTCATTCCAGAAAGAGTTCCAAAATTGCTTTGAAGGGTGCGCTAGGAACTAAAATCAGTGCAAAGCTTCCCAAGAGGAGTACTTCGAAGATGACTGTGGTGATATTCAGTGATGAGGTACGTAGTACTTAGAACAATTAAGTTCACATACTTAATTGTCAGACCTCGTATGCCTAGAAAAAATTGTGTAACAATGTTCATCAGATGTTGGCACACTGGTTTCTGAGATGTGGAAGTTTTGTTATGTTTCTTCCTTTACTCTTTTTTGAATTCTTGAGATTTTTATGATCATCAGTTATTATTTTCACATATATAAGTTTTTCTTTGAATTACCATAGTGTCACTCAGGTAAGCAGACTTTTACAGATGATATCACCTACGTGTTATTAGCCCTCGTCAAGTCAGCTCAGACTCATGGTAACCCTGTGAACAACAGAACACTGCTCACTCCTGCAAGGTCTTCCCAGTGACTGGTATGCTGTGGCCGTGATCACTGTGTATTCCCAATGCCCTGCAGAAACTGGTACACAATGGGTGACACTACCAGCGACATAGTTTCCATCATCACAGCTCTAGGCAAACTACCACTGCACGACAAACTGACAGAACGGGTAGTGGATCACCTATTTCCAAACCCAAAACACCAAACTTACCACCGTCAAGTTGCTTCTGACTCCCTCTGTAAACCTGCCAGTCGGTGACCTCCATGGTTTCTCAAAATCCCACCAGAGAGCAACAGCGTGCCCTGCTCAGGGACACCAGGACTGCTCAGCACAGTCTTCCTCAGGGTGTCGTCACTGTTGCATGCTGTCCAGTTGGTTCTGACTCCTAGTGGCCCAAGGTGACATACTAGCACTGCCTCTATAGGGTTTTCTAGGCCGTAATCTTTGCTGGAGAAGATAGCTGGGTCTTTTCTCCTGAGGAGACACTGGGTGAGTTGGAACTGCGAATGTTTTGCTTAGCAGCTGAGTGCTTAAAAGTTGGGCCACCAAGGTTCATTTTCTTCACTATAATAAGCAATAAATTCAATTGAGCGTTTCTCATGTCAAACGCTGAGTGTTGATTTCATCTTGTCTCTTTCTCTTAGAGGATGTTGCATTCCTTTCCGAGAGCTTCTGCAATTAATTATCATGAATTTGATGACTTAAAATTATAGCTCCGAAGGCCAGAAATCCAAAATCAACACTTGGGCAGGACTGGTTCTTTCTGGAGCCTCTGAGGGAGAATCCATTCCATGCCTGTCTCCCAGCTCCTGGTATAAACCAACAGTCTTGGCGTTCCTTGTCCATAGATGCATCACTCCAATGGCCACCACCATCTTCACCTCTTGTTCTGTGTTTTCCTCTTCCTTCCTCTTATCAACATACTTGTCGCTGGAATTTGGATCCACCTTGATCCAGGATGTCCTCCTCCAGAGGCTCTAAGCTTCATGGCACTTCCAACGACCCTTTCTCCAAATATGGTCACCTTTACGAGTTCCTGGTAGACATGTTCTGTGAATGTCCTCCACGTAATGTGAAAACCAAAAGCTGTGTGCTGATTCTTCTCTATGGTTCATGGAAGCAATGAGTAATCTTCTAGATAAATAAGGGTTTCATACAATGCTTGGGGCTCAAGGATCACTAAAGATCACAAGATGTAGAACCAGATATGTCTGAGTACAAGTTCTTCCTGGCCACTCACTTACTCAGCTACCCCACTTGGTGCAAGTTATTTACTGTTTTGAAATCTTGATGTCTACTGGGAAAATAATCTCTTGTCTTTGAAGTCCTGATGAAGACTAAATAAAGATTAAAGAGAATGTTCATGAAATATTTTATAAGGTGTGTGGAACATTGCTGTTGTGGCTAGCTGCTGTCAAGTCAACCCTCAACTCACAGTGACTCCATACACAGTGGAATGAAATACTGTGCAGTCCTGCTCCTCCTCCAAGTCATTTTCCAGATCTAACAAGTATGATCCATAGGATTTGCCTTGGCTAATTTTCTGAAGTAGATCATTAGGTCTTTATTACAAGTCTAGAATATTATTCTGTTGTTAGGTGCCACCGTGTCACTTCTGACTCCTAGTGACCGTAGGTACAAAACAGTCGGGTCCTGCACCATCCTCACAGTCATTGCTATATTTGAGCCCATTGTTGCAGCCACTGTGTCGATCTTTGGCTGCAAGTGACAGAGTATCCAAATAACAGTGACATAAAATATTGGGGGTTTCTATCTATGTAACAAGATATCTGGCGGTAGCTGGCATTGGTTCAGCTGCTTGGAAAGCCACAGGGATTCAAGCTGTTTCTTCCTTCCCACTATTTTACTCTTAACTTGTTGTCTTTTGTCCTTATGCTTGTCACTGTAGGATAACAAGACAGCTCTGCTGCTTGTGACATCCTCTCTGTGTTAGAAACAGGGAGAGAGGAGAAGGAGGTGTAGCAATCATGTCTGCACCCTTTCATCAGGAGAGTAAGAGCCTTTTCTTGTAGGTTGAACTGCATCTTTAGAAAGATGTGTAGAAATCCTAACCTCTGTACCTGTGAATATGGCCTTGCTTGGGGAAATAGGGTTTTTCTGGGAAGGTGTTTTCAGATAACTAAATAAAGTGATAGGGGAGTTGGGAAACTCCAAACCCTAATTTTTCCTGAGTTGCTTCTTATAAAAGAAGAACCGGCACAGAAACAGGGTTACACCCAAATGGGAACACTAAGTAATTATCGTGTATGAGCCAAGTGATTTCAAAGAACACCCCAGACTACCAGAAGCTGAGAGAGACAAGGAAAGCTCTTCCCCTAGAGCTACCAAGCAGGTGCCTATATTTGAATGTCCAGCCTCAAGAACTGTGTGAAACTCAATTTCTGTTCTTTAATGCCCATCACCTGGTGACATTTGGTTACAGCAGCCGTAGGAAACTAAGACCTTTTTTCCAGAATTCCCCAGAAGTTACCTGCTAATGCCTTATCAGCTAGAATTGTGGCACACATTCCCAATACCACCTGCAAAGGAGGCTGGCAACTGAGGACTTGGCTGGGCATAGGCCACCTTGAATAAAATCCACATTCTGACGGCAAAGGAAGAAAGGTGAATGCATTAGATAACAGGATCTATGGCAAACCAAGGTCCAGAGAGCTCCAAACCAACACCACATGTTGCCACTCAGTCAATTCCAACTCATAGCAACACTATAGGACAACACTATAGGACAGACTAGAACAGTGCCATAGAGTTTCTAAGCAACAGCTGGTGTGTTAGAACTGCTGATATTTTGGTTAGGAGCTAAGCCTTTAACTGCTGTGCCACCATAGATCTCCTTTCTAGAAAGCTCAGAGATATAAAATCAGAAAACATTGATGCTTCCTCCTAACTGGGATCTAGGGAAGGGTTATCCTTCTCCCTGGTGGGCAGTTATAATCTGGACAATGCGAGTGAGGATAAAATTCTAGCCAGAGTGATAGCTTAAAAATGAAAACCAGATCGTGTCACTGCCCTGCCTCCTTGCAAGACCTTGAATCATCTGGACCCTATACAGTCTCTCTGGCTCCATCCAGCACTCTGCCCTTTATTTCTCATCTGCCTTTTCACTCTGCTCGCTGCTGTCCTGGGAACAGCCAGGCATGTCCTTGCTGCAAGGCCTTTCAGTGGCCACCCATCTGCTGGGACAGTCCTCTGCTTTCACTCACACTTGCCCATCCTTAGATCTGCTCAGAAAAACTTCTGAGCTCCCCCTAAAAATGGTACCCTTCCACTCCCCAAGATTCAAGATCCTTCTGATGATTTTTCTTATCATTGTGGCACTTACTGGATCTTATCTGCCTGTGAAATTATTATTGCCTTAGCTTGCCGGTTGTGGGGGCATTGGCAGTTCAGTGGTAGAATCCTCACATTCCATGCAAGAAACCAGGGTTCAATACCTGGCCAGTGCATGTCATACATAACCACCACCCATTTGTCAGTAGAACCTTGCAAGTTGCTGTGATACTGACTAGGTTTTTCCGAAGCTTCTAGACCAGGAAGAAAGGTTTGATCACCTACTTCTGAAAGTCAGCCAGTGAAAACCCCATGGACCACAATGGTCTGGTCTGAAATCAGTCTTGAGATGGCTCAGGACAGGCATCATTTCCTTTAGTTGTGAACGGGTTCACCATGAATTGAAGGAGACTTAAGGTCAGCTAACAAGAACAAATATCACTCTACAATATCGCTCCTCAAGAGCAAGATTTTTCTTCTGTCTCATTTACCACAATTTCCCTGGTGCCTTTGAACCCTGCTTTGTGTAGAAGAGCTACTCAAGAGCTCTCTGTCAAATGAGTGAGGGTGTGATCCACAGTTTAGAGACTGCTGTCACCTGTCCCAGCAGAACTAGCAATGTGGACTCAAGATCAGGGTTACAAGTTGAGGTTAAAAACACCATAAAAGCTCTGAACCATGCTAAGTATCACAGAGGAGAATAACACATGTGCACTACCCTCAAAGAAGTACGTAACGCACCAAGGGAGGTCCACGTACACAAGTAATGCGAGGGTCTGAAAAGAGAAGTAAGAGGAAGCACTGGTGTGGGCCGAGGATGAAAGCTGTTGGCCTCAAATTTCCAAACTGGAAAATGATGCGGGGATATTTTACTACAGAGACGCTTACTGCAATGTTGTTAGTAAAAGCAAAAAATTAAAAATAACCAAACCATCCAACAAGAAGGAATTCATTAAGACTACTTCAATACGTCCGTATCATGAAGCACTTGGCAGAGATTAGGAGATTAAGTACATGACAGGATTATGTTTTATTACATAAAATATGATCACAGATGTTGTTGTTGTTGGGTCCTTCAAGTCACTTCTGACTCATAGTGACACCATGTACAATGCATAAACACACTGCCCTGTTCTGCACTCTTGGCGCAATCATTGCTAAGTTTGAGGCCGATGTTACAGTCACTGTAGCAATCCATCCCACGGAGGGTCTTCCATTTTCACTGACCCTCTACTTTGCCAAAGGCGATGTCCTTCTGTAGGGACTGGAACCTCCTGATAACGTGTCCAAAGTACACAAGAGGAAGCTACACCATCCTTCTAGTGAGCATTGTGCCTGTATCTTTCAAGATAGATTTGTTTGTTTTCTGGAAGCCATAGTATATTCAGTATTCTTCACCAACACCATAACTCAAATACATCAATTATTCTTTAGTCTTCATTATCCATTGTCCAGCGTTTGCACGCATATGAGGTGATTAAAAACATCATTACTTGGGTCAAGCATGTCTTAGTCTTCAAGGTGACATCTTTGCTTTCTAACACTTTAAGGTCGTCTTTCGCAGCTGATTTGCCCAGTGCAGTGCATCTTTTGATTTAACTGCCATTTCCATGGATGTTAATTGTGGATATAAGTAAAATGAAATACTAGACAACCTCAATCTTTTCTTCATTGATCATGATGTTGCTTATTGATCCAGTTGTGAGGTCTTTGATCTTCATCAGTAAGTGCTTCAAGTCCTCTTCACTTTCAACAAGCAAGGTTATGTCAGCTGCATAATGCAGATTGTTTGTGAGTCTTTCATCAGTCCTGAAGCTGTGTTCTTCATACAGTCCAGCTTCTCAGATTATTTGCTCAGCGTACAGGTTGAATCAGTATGATGAAAGGATACAACCTTGGTGCATACCTTTCTTGATTTTAAACCATGCAGTTCTGTGAGTACATTGCCTCTTCATCTATGAACAGGCTCCTCATGATCAAAATTAAGTGTGATGGAGTTCTCTTTCTTCACAGTGTTATCCATAATTTGTCATGAGCCATACAGTTGAATGCCTTTGCATGGTCAATAAAACACAAGTAAATGTCTTTCTGGTATTACCTTTCAATCACGTGCCATCTGACATCAGCAATGATGTCCCCATTCCTCTTCTGAATCTAGCTTGAATTCTGACCACTCTCTGTCAGTGTACTGCTACAACTGTTTTTTAATTATCTTCAGCAGAATTTTACTTGAATGTGATATTAATGATGCTGTTTGATAATTTCTGCATTCTGTGGGATCACTTTTCTTCAGAATGTGTAGAAACCTGCATCTCTTCCAGTCAGTTAGTGTAGACCAGTGAGAGCTTCCAGCATTACATCCAGTTGTTGAAACATCTCAGTTGGTATCCTGTCAATTCCTGGAGCTTTGTTTTTCACCAGTGCCTTCAGTGCAGCTCACATTTCCTCCTGCAGTACCATCAGTTCTTGATCATATGCTGCCTCCTGAAATGGTTAAACACCTACCAATTCTTCTTGGTACAGTGGCCCTGTGTATTCCTTCCCACTTCTTTGAGTGCTGCCTGCATCATTTAACAGTTGGTCATAGAATCCTTCAATACTGCAACTCAAGGCTTTAATTTTTTCTATAGTTTTTGGTTTTCTAATATTAAATCTTTGCAGGATTTCTTCATAATGCTGTACTTTGTGTTCTTGAGTTGTCTTTTGAAATCTTTTACTTCATCATTTCTTCCTTTTGCTTTAGCTACTCAACATTCAACAGCAACCTTTAGTCTCTTCTGGCATGAGTTTTGGTCATCCATTTCTTTCCTATCTTATTAATGACTTTTTGCTTTTGTCATGTGTGATGTCCTTGGTGTCATCCCACAACTCGTCTTGTCTTCACCCACTAATGCTCAGTAAACCAGATCTGTTCTTCAGATGGTCTCCAAACCACGTGGGATATACTCATGTGTAACTTGTGCGCTCATTTTCTTTTTCTTCAGCTCCAGTGGGAATTTGCATATGAGCTGTTGATGGCCTGTAAAGTCAGCCTCTGGCTTTGTTCAGATTGATGATATTGAGCTTCTCTATCATTTCTTTCCACATATGTACTCGATTTTATTCCCCTGTATTCCATCTGGTGAGATCCAAGTATAAAGTCATTGCTTATGTTGTCCCAAAAAGGTATTTCCCATGAATAGGTCATTGGTCCTGCAAAATTCTTTCATGAAATCTTTGACATCGTTTCAGTCACCTAGGGCATATTTTCTAGCTGCTGATCTTTCTCACTGTGACTTTCACAGTGCAGTCACCATACTTGTCAGTGTATCTTGATTATGTGTTTGATTAAGTTCGGACTGCAGAAATTGGTAAAAAAAAAATCTTCAGTTTCTTCATCTTCGGCCTTAGTAATTGGTTTCTAAATTTGGATAACAGTCATATTAACTGGTCTTTCATTTCTGATCTTATCACTGAAAATATTATATTTCAATATGCCAAGTGCCGTCGAGTCGGATCCGACCCATGGTAGGTCTTGAAATATTCTTGACAGCAAGCGTGCTGCTGTTCCTCTTTAATTTGTCATTCCCAGCCTAGTAGGCATACAGTTGTTCACTTCAAAATGGCCAATATCAGTCCATTTCAGCTCACTAATGCCTGGGATATCTATCTTCAGGTTTTCTGCTTCATTTTTGACAACATCTAATTTTTCTAGATTCATGCTTTGCACACTTGACATTTTGATTACTAATTGATGTTTGCAGCTGTTCTCATTTCGAGTTATGTCACCCTAGCAGATGAAGGTCCTGGAAGCTTGACTCTA
Source organism: Heterohyrax brucei (assembly GCA_028571685.1). Classification (NCBI taxonomy): domain Eukaryota; kingdom Metazoa; phylum Chordata; class Mammalia; order Hyracoidea; family Procaviidae; genus Heterohyrax; species Heterohyrax brucei. Next base: position 182,516,148 of record CM053143.1, on the reverse strand, counting down.
ATCTACTGCATTAATGTAGTCTCTTTGAGGAGGCGAGTTGTCATGGATTGAACTATGGCCCCCAAAAATGTTTTTAGCCATTTGGCTGGATCACCATTCCTGATATTTTGTGATTTTCCTATGCTGTACACCCTAATCCCTGCCTGTGGCTAATAGATAGGATGATTATGTTAAAAGAGGATCAGCGTGGGACTGCAACACCCTTGCTAAGGGAGTTTCCCTGGAATGTGGCTTGTACCACCTTTTATCCTTTCATCTTATGGGAAATAAAAGGAAAGAGAAGCAAGCAGAGAGTCAGGAACTTCGCACCATCAAGAAAACAACACAGGGAGTAGAGCACGTCCTTCAGACCTGAGGTTCCTGTGCCAAGATACTCCCTGAACAAAGACTGATGCAGCATAAGGATTTTCCTCCAGAGCCAACATGGGAGCAAGCCTTCCCCTGGAGTGGAAATTCTGAATTTGGACTTGTAGCCTACTGGACTGTGTAAGAATAAACTTTGATTTCTTAAAGCCATCTACTCTGTGGTATTTCTGTTAGAGTAGCGTTAGTTGACTAAAACAGGTCTTCTCCAGGGTATTCTGCATCCCTTTTAAGCTGAGGGGCTCATCTCATCTTCTGACACTACACAGACAACATTCCACTGCTATCCAGAAGGCTTTCACTGGTTCGTTTTTCCCAGAGAAGATAGCCAGGCCCTTCTTCCATGTCTGTCTTAGTCTTGAAACTCCTCTGAAACCTGTGCACCATAGGTGACCCTGCTCAAATTCAAACTCCTGGTGGCAGAGCTTCCAGGATCACAGCAATAGTACAAACTGACAGACAAGTGGTGGATGATCACACATAATAAATGACAATAAAAGCCACCTATTGCTGTAAGTCAATTCTGACTCACACAGACCCTATGGGACAGAGTAGAATTGCCCCAGTGGGTCTCCAAGGAGCATCCAGTGGGTTAAACTGCCAGCCTTTTGGTTAGCAGCCATGGTACTTAGCCACCACACCACCAGGATTTCCAAGTGGCAATAAGATACACAAAAAGCAATTATATAATAATACCATTTTTTTAAAGGAGAAAAATAAAAACAGAGAAGATACGTGTCTTTCCAAAAGCGGATCTCAAAATAATAAGATGATTCTTTCTGGGTGGTCTGATTACAGCTGACTTCTATTTTTATCCCTTTGTTTATCCACATACTCTAGTTTTCCTGTGATAAACATGTGCTAATTGCATAATCATTTTCCAAACTGGAACAAATGGATTAAGTTACATGATTTTAAATCCTGTCTCAACTATACTATCAAAACACTAGCTATCCGAGGGTCTTTATTTCAGGCACATACAGATGTTTAAGGTCTTTGCTGGGTGTAGAGACAAGAGCATCGTGAGAGCGTCTCCAAGGGTACAGCTGTGACATGGCCTAGACAGCCCCTCAGCTACCATAGCCCCGTAGGGACCTGGAAATTAGCTGCCACAGCTGAGATATCACTTAGTGTCATGCTCCAGGATAAGAGGTTTGTATAAACAAATTTACTTTAGCTTTAGGATTTGTGGATTGGACACTTTGCTGTTGATGCTGTTGTTCGTTGCCGTTAAGTTGGCTCTTGTTCAGGGCACCCTTTGGTATACAAGAGAACAAAGCGTCACCTGGTCTTCCTCCGTCTGCATTTTCACTGGTACGTTTGATTCTACTGCCTCAACTGTTGTGTCAATCTCTCTCGTTAAGGATTTCCCTCCTTTTCTCTGACCCTCTGCTTTACCACACATGGTGTCGTTTTCCAACACTCTTCTGATGACGTGCCCAAAGACTTCCTCACAGGACACCAGCTCGGCACCAAGACAAGTGCAATTTTCAATTCTACTTCTGCTCAGAAACACTTCCTACTAAAATTCACCACTCCATGAAGTTAGGGCATTTTAGAAAACCAAAAAAAAAGTGAACTAGTTTTAGCCAACATTTACATTCCTTGAGAGTTACAAGGAACTGAAATACGGCTCCAGAAACTGGGCAAACCTTCCACATTTTTAATTCATTGGTGCATCACTGCATCCCTAAAGCTGTGGTCTTCAACCCTAGACCCTGCATCCCAATCAGCTGTTTATTAAAAATCCAGGTTCCTGGACACACTAGGAAACTCTTGTTCATTAGAACTTGAGATAGGCTCAGATACCTGTATTTATTTAGCATTTTCCATTTAATATGATTTTTCCAAGGAAAGAGATTGGAGGATGAGGGATAGATGTAGAATGGAGACATACTTTCACTCGACAAGCTAGCCAAGTGCCATCGATTCAGACTATGTATGCTTTTTTTGTATGAATGGTTTTTAGCATCTATGTGTGCTATCTCTTTAAGCTACAAATCTCCCTACATGCAATCATGGTAGAGTACCATGAATCTAGTGAGACACTCTTGAATTTCTTAAAATTAGCACAGTCTACAGACTCTCAAAGGCAGCACTGGCAGAATGGTACAATTGTCATCTTCCATGTGAGAGACCCAGGTTCAATTCCCAGCCAACATGTCTCATGTGCAACCATCACCCATCTGCCTGTGCAGGCTTGCACATTACCGTGGTGTTAAACAGGTTTCAGCAGAGCTTCTGGGCTAAGGTAGACTAAGACGAAAGGCCTGGTGATTCACTTCGAAAACTCAGCCAAGCAACCCAATGGATCACAACTGACCTGCCCCCAGTTATGGGAAGGGTGCAAGATAGACTGCACAGCACCTTGTTCCATTGCAGACAGGGTGGTAAGGACTTGAGTGATTTGATGGCAGCTAACAGCAATAACAGCAGAATGTCAGAGTCTCGTGCAGCCTAGTCAATCAAGTGTTACTAGTAAGGATCCCAAGCTGTGGAATCATACAACTGACGAATTTTCTTTTAACATTTTTTCTTGTGCTTTCGATGAAGGTTTACAGAGCAAATTGAATTAGTTTATCATGAAGCAGTTCATAAACATATTGTTTTGTGACATTAGTTGCTTATCCCATGTGTCAGTCCTCTCACCTCCTCGACATTGGGTTCCCTATTGCCAACTTTGCTGTCCCCTCTTGCCTTCTGTCCTTGCCCCCAGGCTGCTGTGCCCCTTTGGTCATTTTGTTTTATGGGCCTGTCTGATCCTTGGCTGAAGGGGGAAACTCAGCATGACTCAGGGTAACCGACCACTCAAGATCTGAACTTCCCTCTGCCCCATATAGTATGAGCCCTGGGGCAGGCTGTCGACTGTCCGGAGCATCACATACATAAACCAGAATAACAGCATACGTGATGTCTGACAGTGAAGTCCGTGAACTTCATCGTTCTTAGTGCCATATACCTCATTGCTGAATTTCTGGAATTGCCATTGTGAATGGTGACATGGAGGCAAGTTCATGGACATAATTGTATAGTTGTCTGTGAGGGAGTTTTTAGCCAGTAAACAAATAACTGTATTGGAATACCTTCCCTACTCACCTGATCTGGATCCCAAGGACTTTTTTCTTTACCCAAAGGTAAAGGAAATATTGAAAGGAAGACATTTGGGTGACATTCAGGACATCAAGGATAATATCATGATAGCTATGATGGCCATTCCAGAAAAAGAGTTACAAAATTGCTTTGAAGGGTGGGCTAGCCACTGGCTTTAGTGTGTAGCTTCCCAAGGGGAGTACTTCAAAGTGACTGTACTGATGTTTAGCAATGAGATGTGCAACACTTTTTCTAGGATGAGTTCATGAACTTAATTGGCAGTCCTCGTGCTTGACAGAGTTGTAGCATAGACAGTTTGTACTTGATTGTTAATCTAAAGGTTGGAAGTTCAAATCCACTCAGCAGTACCATGGAGGAAAAGCCCTGGCGATTTGCTTTCATTAAGATTACAGCCAGGAAAACCTTACGGAGCAGTTCTATGCTGCAATAAACAGGGTCACCATGACTCAGAATTGGCTCAACAGCAAGTCAAAAGAGCATGAAATTGTGAGCATGAAATATGACAATAAGTGAAAACCTGTGAAAGCTGCAACCCATGTGCAGTGTAAACCTATCAGAGATGGAAAATTAAATATTTGCCCGTAAAGCAGTTGATAGAAAAATGGTGGAATTGTCAACTGTACCTTGTGAAGCCCAGATAAACGAGGTGGTCTCTTCGAGTTCCAGCTCTCACAGGTTTCCCTTTACATATAAAGCATTCAGTACAGACCTTGTAGTACAATCAAACCTCATTAAACAGTAGGTATAATTGTTCTTTTCCTCCTGTATACCCTGCACTAAATTGTAGTTCATGAAGAGATCAGAGTGAGTGATTTGGGGAAGGAAAACACTTCTTTTTCACATGAAACCAAATTAGTTGGTTTAAAGGAAGAAAAACGTGTGTGTTTGGTCTCTGGAAAGCCCTGGTAGTGTAGTGGTTAGGAGTTACAGCTGCCAACTAAGAGTTAGGCAATTCAAATTTACCAGGGGCTCCTTGGAAACTCTACGGGGTAGTCTACTCTGCCCTATAGAGTTGCTATGAGTCAGAATCAACTCAATGCCAGTGGGTTTTAAAATGGTCTCTATGTCTGGGTTTTTAAATGGTCTCTCAGTACAGGGTCTGTGTACCCTGCTCAGCACCAACAGCCAAGATTCCTGCAGAGGGCTTCCTGCCACGGGCATGGATTTAAGTGCAGAGAGCTCTGTAGGTGTTTTAGTTGAGTTATAAATGTGTGAGTTCATTATTTTCTTGGACATCTTCTACACTATTATGGCCCTTTGACTTGCTGCTTTATTTTTCAAAAAAAAACTAGATCTTTTCTTTTTAAAGTTATAGACACAAAAACTACCTTACAGCATCTTTGGGAAACTGAAAGGAGGACAAAACTCATTAACTGTATCACCTTAACACAATGGATGTCAGCCCTTTGGTATATTTTCAACAAGGCTGTTAATGTGTGTTAGTGTATGTGATGGCACCTTATAATCACACGGAACACACTTTTGTCTCCTGGTTTTTCTCTTGATAGGATATGGCAAATATTTTCCATATTATGGCAAAGGCATTACAATCATAATATCTACTAGCTGCATAGTGCCCCACCGAGAGATTATACTATAATAAATTTTAGTTTCCCTATTTTCTAGCATTGCTGTTTATTCCAATTGTTTTGCTGTTTTTAATAATGGTGAGTGAAGATCTTTTGTATGCAGATATTTTTATTGTAGTAATCATCATTTCCTTAGGCTAGATTTGTACAAGTGACAGTTCATTTGTTTTTCCAAGATAAAATTTGAGAACGGTGTTTTCCTAACTAGCTCAACTTTGTAAAATCATAAATATTTCATATGGATGTGCTTCTTTCCTGCTTTTCAGAACTATCAGTGCCAATGCCTGTCATCCAGTTCGTATCTTTTTTTTCCACTTTTGACCTGGAAGAAAAAGAAGGTGCCCACAGGCCCCACTGACAAAAACTCTAGGGGTGAGAACACATGTACTAATTAAAATAATCTACTGAGCTTCTCCCAGAACAATGGGACACTTTCAACCAACAATTCAGCCATCTTCCATTTTTCCAGGGAGACTGTAACTGTGTTTCAGTTAGAGCTTTCCCATATTAATAACAATTTACGTTTATTGAGCACTTAGTGCTTGCCTCTCATGTGTACCACCCTTCTTCCCATTTGACAGAAGAAACACTGAGAAACAGTCTGTTATTTTCTCAAGATTACACAGTAGGTGATTGAGCTGGGCTTGCAATCTAGGTACCCTGGCTTTGTTTTTGAGTGCTGTCAAGCCAGTTCCAACTCATAGCAACCCTAGGGCAGAGTAGAACTGCCCCATACAGTTTCCAAGGAGTGGCTGGTGGATTCGAACTGCTAACCTCTTGGTTAGCAACCGTAGCGCTTCACCACTATGCCTCCAGGGTTTCCACCCTTGCTTCAGCAACCATTATCTTAACTACCGGGTTTTTAGCCAAGCCAGAGCACTCTTTAATTTCCCTTTTCAAGTCCTTACTACCCTGCAACAATACATTTTCTTATTGAGATAAAATTGACATATCATATAATTCACCATTTAAGCCACTTTGAAATGTACAAATGAGTGTCTTTTACTATGTGCACAATGTGCATAGCCTTCTTCACTGTTCAGTTCCAGAATATTCATATCACTCCCAAAAGAAGGCTAGTACCCACTAGGAAAAAAACCAGAACCCTGCTACTGTTGATTCCAACTCACAGTGAGCCTAAAGGTCAAAGTAGAACTGACCCATAGAGTTGCCATGGAGCACCTGGTGGATTTGAATTGCCAACCTTTTGGTTAGCAGCCATAGCACTTAACCACTACAATACCAGGGTTTCACCCATTAGCCAACCCCCTGCCGTTGAGTCAATTTTGACTCATAATGACATTATAGGTCAGAGTAGAATGACCCATTAGCAGTCACTCTAAATTCCTGGCTCACTCCAGCCTTTGATAACCATGCATCTACCTGCTGCACCTATGGTTTTGCCTGTTTGGCATGTTTCATAGAAATGGAGTCATATAACATGTGGTATGTGTGTATGATTTTTTTACTCAGCATGAATGCATTCAAGGCTCATTCTTGTTATAGTACATATCCATAATTTGTTCCTTTTATGGCTGACTAATACTCCATTTTACAGATAGACAACATTTTATTTACACATTCATCTGTTGATGACTTTTGGGTTGTTCCCAACTTATGGAACCACAGTTCTTATCAATGCTGCCTTTTCTGATCACAAGGAGGAAATGCTTTCTTCCAGAAATATTTCATACTCTCCTGTCCCAAAGAGCCAAGCCAGGCCTCAGTCCCTCCTCTTTAGAGTGCCCATCCCCACTCAGAGGCCCACACACTTCCACTCCCATTGTTGCCCACAGCTCTGGTGGGTCTCCTGGGTTTACCTGGGAAATAAATAAAGATAGAAGACAACTTGAAAAGACAACAATGCACTCGCATAGCTGCTTTTCTGGAGACTTTGCAGGAGGAGAAATGTGTGGCATTAACATTCCAGCTATCCTACCAGAGCTAGCAACGGAGATTGAGATAACACTACAGGGACTTGTGTGAACCTTTCTCATTTCAGGGGTACACAACACAATATGTGCCACATATTTCACTTATGTAGAAACAGGTAGGTAGCTAGGTAGGTAGATGATAGATGGATGGACAGATGGATGGATGGATGGACTGGTAAGTAGATAGGTAGGTAAATAGGTAGATAGGTAGGTAGCCAGGTAGATAGGTAAACAGATGGACAGACAGATAATTGCCATTGAGTTGACTTCGACTCATGGTGACTTCATGTACAACGTACCTTTGTCATTCTCCTGATGTCCAGTATATTCAAGCCCGTTGTTTCAGCTGTTGTGCTACTCCATCTTACTGGGGCTTTCCCTTGCCCTCATTGGCTCTCTACTTCACCAAACACGATGTTCTCCTCCACCGATACATCCCTCCTGATGGTGGATCTATCCAAGTCAAGCAAGATGAACAACACACTGTTGGGATCCATAAGGTTTCGTTGGCTAATTTTCAAAAGCAGATCAGCAGACCTTTTTCCTAGTCTGTCTTACTCCAGAAGATTTGCTGAAATCTGTCCACCGTGGGTGACTATTTTCATCACCTGGTACTACTCTAACAGAAATACCACAAAGTAGATGGTTTTAACAAAGAAAACTTTATTCTTACATAGTCCAGTAGGTTACAAGTTTAAATTCAGGGTGTCCACTCCAGTGCAAGTCTTTCCCTCTTTGTTAGCTGTGGGGGAAAGTCCTCATGTTGCATCAGTCTTTGGCAAGGAAGCATCTTGGCACAGGAACCTCAGGTCTGAAAGACATGCTCTACTCCTGGTGCTACTTTCTTTATGGTGTGAGGTTCACAACTCTCTGCTTACATCCCTTTCCTTTTATCTCTTTTAAGATAAGTGGTGCAGCCACACTCCACTTTAGAGTAGAGCAGGGAGATGACCTTAGAAAGTGACTTAGAGTCCCTCCCTCATCCTCTTTAACATACAGCATAGGAAAATCACACACTGGAGGACAATCATAAAATATTGGGATTTATGACCCAGCCAAATGGCTACACACATTTTTGGAGGGACACAATTCAATCCAAGACAGTGACCCTGCTGGCATTTGAAATCTCTGTGGCATGCTTTTAGCAACACAGCCACATGCAAGCCACCACAACAAAACATACTGACATACAAGTCATGGACACTTACTTTACTTTGTCTCATTTAATTTCACAACAGCCTTGGCAGTGAGCAACCTTGTACCCAAAACACAGATAAAAAAAACTGACATTCTAACAATGAACAAAGAGCAGCTGCAGCAATTCTAATCACAGATAAAATTGATTTAAATGTAAAATCTACCATCATGGACAAGGATGGACACTATTAGTGAAAGGTATAACACACAAGCAGGACTTAACAATATTAAATACTTATGCATCTAATATTAGAGCACCTAAGTATGTCAAAGAAACACTGACTACACTCAAAAAGGAGATAGATCACTATACAGTAATAGACTTCAACACTCCACTCTCAATATTGGACAGATTGTCTATGAAAAAGCTCAGTAAAGATACAGAAGACCTTATTGCCACAATTAACCATCTAGACCTCATCGACATGTATAGAACTTTCTATCCATTAGCAGACAACTACACCCTCTTCTCTAGTACACATGGAACATTCTCCAGGATAGACCATGTGTTAGGACAGAAAGCAATTCTCAACAAAATCCATACCATTGAATTAATGCAAAGCATCTTCTCAGATCATAAAGCCATAAAAGTCAAAATCAATAGCAGAAAAAACATAGACAGAAAGTGGAACTCATGGAAACTGAACAACACCTTGCTCAAAAAACCATGGGTTATAGAAGAAATCAAGGCTGAAATAAATAAATTTATGGATTCCAACGAGAACAAAAACACTTCCTAACAGAACCTATGGGATACAGCCAAAGCAGTGCTCAGAGGTCAGTTTATCTCCATAAATGCACACATCTGGAAGGAAGAAAGAAACCATATCAAAGAACTAACACTACAGCTTGAACAAGTAGAGAAAGAACAACAGAGGAACCCCTCAGGCACCAGAAGAAAACAGATCATAAAGATCAGAGCAGAACTAAATAAATTAGAGAATAGAAGAACAATTGAAAAAATTGAAAAGACCGAAAGCTGGTTTTTTGAAAAGATCAACAAAATGGACAAACCATTGGCTAAACTTACTACAGAAAACAGGAAAGAAAACAAATAACCCAAATAAGAAATGAGAGGGGAGTTGTCGCCACAGATCCAGCAGAAATCAAAAATATCATAGCTGAATACTATGAAAGACTGTATTCTAACAAATTCAAAAACATAGAGGAAATGGACACATTCCTTGATTCATATCACCTACCAAAATTATCACAAGGTGACACAGAACAACTTAATAAGCCCATCACAAAGGAAGAGATTGAAAAAGCCATCCAAAAACTACCAAACAAAAAAACTCAGGCCCAGAAGGCTTCACTGCAGAATTCTAACAAGCTTTTAGAGAAGAGTTATCTCCAATACTACTGAGACTATTTCATAGTATAGAAAGGGATGGAATACTCCCAAATTCATTCTGTGAAACCAGCATAACCCTGATACCAAAACCAGGAAAAGACCCAATCGAAAACGAGACTACAGACTGATATCACTCATGAATCTAAATGCAAAAATCTTCAACAAAATTCTTACCAACAGAATACAACAACATATCAAAAAAAAAATCCATTATGACCAAGTTGGATTCATATCAGGGATGCAAGGCTGGTTCAACATCAGAAAAACAATTAATGTGATCAACCACATAAATACCACAAAGAATCACCTGATCTTGTCTATTGATGCAGAAAAGGCATTTGATAAAGTCCAACACCCATTCATGCTAAAATCACTCAGCAAAATAGTAATAGATGGCCAATTCCTCAATGTAATAAGGGCCACTTATACAAAGCCAACTGCTTACGTCATCTTGAATGGAGAGAGACTGAAACAGTTTCCCTTGAGAACAGGAACTAGACAAGGATGCCCACTCTCACCTCTCCTATTCAACATTATACTAGAAGTTCTAGCCAGAGCAATTAGACAAGACCAAGGAATAAAGAGCATCTGCATTGGCAAAGAAGAACTAAAAATCTCCCTATTTGCAGATGATGTGATTGTATATGCAGAGAATCCCAAAGAATCCATAAGGAAACTACTCAAGCTGGTAGAGGAGTTCAGCAAAGTCTCAGGATACAAGACAAAGATAAATAAATCAGTAGGATTCCTTTATACCAAGAACGAGATTATTAAGGAAGAAATCACCAAGTCAATACCATTTACTATAGCCCCTAAGAAGATAAAGTACCTAGGAATAAATGTAACCAGAGAAATAACAGACCTTTATAAAAAGAACTACAAACCCTTACTACAAGAAACTAAGAGAGAGTTACATAAATGGAGAAACCTACTCTGCTTATGGATAAGAAGACTTAATGTTGTGAAAATGTCTATTTTACCCAAAGCAATCTACTTATATAATGCAATCCCAATACAAGTTCCAGTGACATTTTTTAATGAGATGGAGGAATAAATTACCAACTTTGTCTGGAAAGGGAAGAAGCCCTGGATAAGTAAAGCATTACTAAAGAAGAAGAACACACTGGAAGCCTCTCATTACCCAACTTTAGAACCTATTACACTGCCGCATTAGTCAAAACAGCCTGGTACTGGTACAAAAACAAACATAGATCAGTGGAAGAGAATCGAGACCCCAGAGTTGACATCATCTGCCTATGAACAGTTGATATTTGACAAAGGCCCTAAGACATTAAACTGGGGTAAAAACAATCTCTTCAACAAATGGTGCTGGCAAAATTGGATGTCCAGCTGCACTAAATTAAAACAGGACCCATATCTCTTACACTCTATTCAAAAACCAACTCAAAGACCTAAATATCAAATCTAAAACAATAAAGCTCATCCAAGAAAAAGTAAGAATAACAAAGCAAGGTTTAATACACAACATAGACAGACTTCAAAATCTGTGAAACAAACCACCAACAGCAGAAGAAAAAATAGATAAATGGGAACTACTAAGAATCAATCACTTTTTCTCATCCAAAGACTTTATTAATAGAATTAAAAGACCACCTACAGAATGGGAGAAAACATTTGGCAACTGTATGTGAGACCGATGCCTGATCTCCATAATATATAAAGTACTGTAAAATATCAACAAGAAAAAGATAAATCATCCAATTAAGCAATGGGCAAAGGAGATGGACAGACACTTCTCTAAAGAGGACATCCAGACAGCCAAAAAACACATATTGACATGCTCACAATCATTAGCTATTAAAGAAATTCAAATCAAAACAACAATGAGATGCCATCTCACCCCAACAAGGTTGGCCATGATCCAAAAATGCAAAACACTAAATGCTGGAGAGGCTGTGGAGAGATTGGAACTCTCCTACACTGTTGGTGGGATTGCAAAATAGTGCAACCTCTTTGGAAAGCAATCTGGTGCTACCTTAAAATAATGGATATAAGGTATACCTTTTGACCCAATAATTCCACTGCTTGCAATATATCCTAGAAAATCAAAGCCATTCACACCAACTGATACATGCACACGAATGTTCATCACAGCACAGTCCACAATAGAAAGAAGATGGAATCAACCAAGATACCCAACAACAGAAGAATGGATAGGTAAACTATAGTATATGTACTCAGTGGAACGCTATGCAATGATAAAGAGTGACAATGATAGCAGGAAACATCCCTTAACCTCGTTTCAACTGGAGGACATTATGTTGAGTGAAAGTAGTCAGCGACAGAAGGACAAATACTGTGTGAGACCCCTACAATAAGAACTTAAAATCAGACTCATGCATAACAGAAAAGACACTTTGATGGCTGCAAGGGTGGGGAGGGCGGGAAAGCGAGGGGAGAGGGTTTAGATTAGATAGTTGTTAGAAATTTGGTTGGGTGAAATTGGTGACAGTGCACATTAGTAAGAAGATCAATATTAATGGGACTTCAACACAACTTGTGTACTCCTCCCATCTTAACCCAACGTTGCAAGGACAGAGTAGCTGGGATGGGGGGCCTGGGACCATGCTCTCAGGGGAAATCGAGGCCAATTGGCACAATTAGCTTTTTGCTAATGAGGTCTCTCTGCACCCCACATTGGTGAGTGGCATCTGGGGTCTTAAAAGCTGCCAAGCTGCCATCTGAGGGTACAGCAAATGGTCCCAACTCAGCAGAAATGGATGATCACCAATATCCATAATGACAGGGGGGAAAGAGAATCCAGAAGACAGAGAGACCCATGTGAGTGGATGTCTACATCAACCTGTGACTGGAAGAACCAGATGGTGCCTGGCCACCACCAGTGTTAGCCACAGTGGAGCTCACAAGGTTGAGTCTCACTGGCAACAGAAGTATAAATAGGGGTGCACCCTAAGATCTATACTGAAAGACCACAGTTGATGATCCTGGGGCCTCGGAGTTCTCCTGGGAACAGGGCCTCTGGCCCTGATGCTATCCATGTCCGTAAATCATAATGAAGGTCAACTTTTCAGACAGCAATGGATTGGACTTGGTGACATAGAGTGACCATATTGTGTGGGTACTTTATGGTTCTAGGCATCTATAGGAGGTCATCCTGTTGACCTCATACTGGAGGAAGGGGAGTGGGTGGAGAGGAGAAGATAGGAGCCTGTTGGGAAGATAAGTCACGTATGGAGCACAGAGGAAGAATGTGCTGTCACCGTGCAGGGAGAGCAGTGGAAACTGCATGTAGGTCAACATGCAAATTTATATGTGAATGTACATTTTCATTCAATCATAAAAAAAAAACCCTGAGATTCATATTTTTTTATTGTGATTAAGTGAAAGTTTACAATTTAAGTCAGTTTTTCATAGAGAAACATGCATACACTTTGCTGTGTAACCCTAGTTGCTCTCCCTACAATGTGGCAGCACACTCCTCCTCTCCACCCTGTATTTCCCCGTCCAATTCAACCCGCTCCTGTTCCCCTCTGTATTCTCATCTTACTTCCAGCAGAAGCTGCCCTGTTCGTCTCTTGTATCTACTTAAGGCAAGAAGTGCACTCTTGGCTAGTATCATCCTCTGCCTTAAAGTGTAGTCCCGCCATCTGAAGAGCTAGCTTCATGAACGGTTTTAGTTCAGGACTAACAGAGAATCCAAGTGTCATGTCTTCAAGGGACTCTGCAATTGGTCAGATTATCAAGTCTGGTCTTTCTAAGGGAGTTCAAGTTGTGTACCTCACTTTTATCTCACTACATCAGGGACTCTGTTGTGTTCCCTGTCACAGCAGTCATTGCTGGTAGTCAGGCAGCATCTAATTCTTCTGGTCTCGTTCCAATGTAGTCTCTGGATTATGTGGCTCTTTCTGTGAAACTCGTATTTCTTATGTAACTCTCCTGAGACCACACAGCTAGCTAACAACAGCAGGAAACAATAGGCCTGTGATTATGACCCAGGAAACAACAACATTAATATAAGAGAATTCAAGAGGTGTAAAATCATAGAATCATAAGTGAAAACAAGGATTCAGAGAGACTGAGTCCTGAAGTTTCTGAGACTGATGGCTTTTAAAGCCCTCATCCTAACACTTATGTGCTGCTCAGTCAGACCCCTGAAGACAGAGTATCTCAAATTTTTAGGTGACTTCCTCCCAAGCACACATTCAACTAGCTAGACTGAAGGACCAATGAAGTAGAGAAAAGCAGGTGTTTTTTCACACACACAGAAGATAGTTATTACGTTGTCTTAGGTGCAACCGAGTCAGTCATCAGTCATGCTATGCACACCAGAAGGAAACAGTACCCAGTCCTGCACCATCCTCACAACCATTGTGTTTGTGCCCCTTGTTGCAGCTATTGTGTCAGTTTACCTCATCCAGGGTCTTCTTGTTTGCTGACCCTCTTTTTTACCAAGCATGATGTTCATCTCCAGAAATGGATTCCTCCTGATAACCCATGCGAAGTATGGTTATGATAGTGATGTACATGTTATTATGTTTAAATTTGACTCTGCACCCAAATAGAATAGCTGCTTCCTTTGGAGCCCTGGGGGCTTAATGATTAACAGTTGAGCTGCTGAACAAAGGGTGGTAAGTCTGAATCCATCAGTCACTCCTTGGATACCCTGTGGTACGGTTCTCCTCTGTCCTAAACAGTTGCTGTGAGTCAGAATCTACTCAGCAGCAATGGGTTTGGTATTTCTTAAATCACACTTCTATTCACAAGGTCGCTATGAGTCAGATCCAACTAGATACCAACTAACATATACATTTATTAAAACACATGATCCAAGTGAGCAAGGTAGCAGCAGCATTAACACAAGAGAAATCAAGAGATGTGTCAGTAGAATCAGCCTCCACAGCCCTCTGTGGCACTTACGCATTGCTTGTCTACTCGTCCCCTCTCCTGAGGGTGCTGCAAGCTTCTTAGAGGCAGATGAGTGGTTTAATCATTGTTGAATCTCTGCCTGGTGACTGGCACATGTATGTCAATAAAAATACTATAAAATACACCTATATCCATGTTATAGGTGACTTCTATTTTATTAAACCCTGGTGGTATAGTGGTTAAATGCTACGTCAGCTAACGAAAAGGTTGGCGGTTCAAATCCTCCAGGTGCTCCTTGGAAACTCTATGAGGCAGTTCTACTCTGACCTATAGGGTCGTTATGAGACATAATCGACTCAGCGACAGCAGGCATGGTAAGGTGTAACATGGATATATAAATATAAACAAATAAACCAGCTGTCATTGAGTTGATTCCAGTTCATGGCATCCCCAGATGTGTAAAAGTAGAACAGTGCTCCATGCAGTCTCAATGGATGGTTTTCAGAAGTAGATCATCAGGCTTCAGTGGACTGAAACTTAGTCTTTTTGGTCAGTAGTCCAGCTCTAAGTCCTTTGTACCATCCCAGGACTCTCACACAGAGAAACATTAATGTTTCGTTATTGGGTCTTCTCATCTTTTTATGTATTACATATGTTATCAGTATGAAGAATTTGGAGCTTTAACCAAATATTCAAATCTGGCATCAAGAAGAGAAAGAGCTAGAATTGTACACTGAAGAACAAAAAAAAAGGAGGAAGAGAAAAGCACACTAAGACACTAAATGAAATGATCTTTAAAATTTCAGAAGGTAGAGAACAACAGGCATAATTTCATGATCCTAATGAAAAACAACTAGCAACATTTTGTTACATACAGGGAAACCCGTGAGAACTGTAACTGGATGGAAACACCTTGTTTTTCCAGGTCATGCAAGTTTTCCACCTTTGACAGGGTGCCATCTTACCATTGTTCTTTTGATAGCTTTAGTAGGAAATATTTGAGTTTTCCTTCTCTGGCAGTTTTCTGTCTTACATACTGGATCCAGCTTTTGCAAGTTTTACTGTATTTCTTGATTTTTCTAATGTAGAGTGTTTTGTTTTTGTCTTCTCCACTCCACCCCCCCCCCCCAAAAAATCATTTGCACACACTTTCATATCAGGACTTTTTCACTAAACAATATAACATAAGAATACCTTACACTCTCTCGTTGTCTTGAAGCTTGATTGAAACTTAATGAATATTCTACCATGGCTTTTGAGTGTACAGAAAACTCTTCTTGTGCCTTTGGGTCCCTTATTGATTTCAGAGTCAGCTTAATCAAAAGAGAATTCTACCTGCACCCCAGCTGTTATAAACCAGCTGTCGGTTCCCTTAACTCTACCAGAAAATCCCATCATTTTTCCTATTTTACCTTTTGAAATCTGTGACAGAACGAAGATATCTTCATTCTTCTCACTGTGGTCTGCAGTAACAGAAAAACAAATCCAACGCTGTCTAGTCAATTGTGATGTATAACGACCCTCTGGGACAGGGTAGAACTACCCCATAGGGTTTCCAAGGAGTGGTTAGTGTTCCAATTTCTGACCTTTTGATTAGCAACCGTATGTTTAACCACTGTGCCAGCAGTGCTCCAGCAAACAGTAACGGACATCTGTAAAAAACAAAAAAATCAAACCAGTTACTGTAGTGTTGATTCCAACTCCTAGTGATCCTAGAGGACAGAGTGGATCTGTCCTGTGAGCTTCCCAATGAGCACCTAATGGATTCTAATGCCAATTTTCTGGTTAGCAGCCATAGTTCTTACCCACCGCACCACCAGAGCTCCTACACAGGCTTCTAGATCTATCCTTAGCTAATGCTAGCAAAGTCTTGTGTTGGGTGCTCTGATTCTGTGTTGTTCAATTTTTTTCCTATTATTAAAAAAAAAAGATGTTTTCATGAACTCAAAAAATGTATTAGTCATAGCCATCACTGAGTTCCAGCTGATGATTAAAAAACAAACAAGGTTTGGGATAAAATTCAAGATGCCTGTGATATACCAAATCTGTTCCTAGTCAACAGAGAACAGGGCTCAATGCCTTGAAACCAAACATATTTTTATGAAACCAAAACATCATAAAACATGAGTGAGTATGTACCTTACATCACTCGGACCACTGAGATTAACAGGCTCGCTGAAAGCCTTGGTTTTACACTTGCTCAAGTGAACAAATACGTCTTTTCACAAAACAAGTCCAAAATTTTGGCCATTCCCAGATGTGGAAAATCCAAGACTCTCCACTTTCAAATTCGTCAGTGAGGAAGCAGAGGAGAAGAGAATTTGGGACTTCAACCAAATGTCCCAATCTGGCAGCGGGATGAGGTGCTAGATTTGTACATTGAAGAATGACCACAAAAAAAAAAAAGGCCAGGAGGAAGATAAAATGCACTGAGGTAAACAGCTAAAAATAGTCTTTTATAAAAACAATACTTTATGTATTTTAGAAAAAGAAAATTTCTTCTTGTCTACACAAGATATTGTCCAATGAGTGGGTAGGGTGAATTTGTTTAGCTCTTATGTAGCATTTTTTGACTTTTTAAAAAAATATCCAGTGGAATGTACCAATTGCACCTTGAAGAAAAGGTGGAAAAAAGAATGAAAATGAAAGTAGAAAATTCAAATGATTCCTAAAACATTCCACAGAGATACAACCCACTGCTGTCAAGTTGATTCTGACTCATAGCAACCCTATAGACAAGAGTAAAACTGCCCTGTAGAGCTTCTAAGGAGTACCTGGTATGTGGAACCAGGGATATCATTGCTGATGTCAGATGGATCATGGGTGAAAGCAAAGAAACAAGAAAGGTGTTTACTTCTGTTTCATTGACTATGCAAAACAATTTGACTATCTAGATCATACTAAACTATGGCTAAAGTTACGGAGAATGGAAATTCCAGAACACCTAATTGTGCTCTTAAGTAATCTTATATGGTTCAAGTGGCAGTCATGCGAACAGAACAAGGTAATACTTCATGGTTCAAAGTCAGGAAAGGAGTGTGTCAAGGTTATATCCTTTCACCACACCTTTTTAATCTGTATGCTGAGCAAAAAATCTGAGAAGCTGGATTATACAAAGAAGAACAAGGCATCAGGATTGGAGGACATCTCATTAACAACCTGCGCTATGCAGACGACACCACCGTACTTGCTGGAAATGAAGAAGATTTGAGGCATTTACTGATGAAGATCAAGGACCACAGCCTTCAGTATGGATTGCACCTCAACATCAGGAAAACAAAAATACTCACAACTAGACCAGTAAGCTACATTGTCATAAATGGAGAAAAGACTGAGGTTGTCAAAGATTTCATTTTACTTGGGTCCACAATCAATGCCCTTGGAAGCAGCAGTTAAGAAATTAAAGAACGCATTAAACTGGGAAAATCTGCTGCAAAGGATCTCTTCAAAGTATTCAAAAGTAAGGATGTCACCCAGAAGACTAAAGCATGCCTGACCCAAGCGGTGGTATCTCCAATCACATCATACACATGCAAAAGCTGGGCTATGAGCAAAGAAGACAGAAGAACTGATGCCTTTGAATTGTAGTGTTGGAGGAGAATGCTGAATGTACAATGGACAAATGCACCAACAGATCTGTTCTGAACAAAGTCCAACCAGAGTGCTCCTTGGAAGCAAAGATGGCAAGACTGCATCTTACATACTTTAGACATGTTGTCAGGAAGTATCAGTCCCTGGAGGAGGATATCATACTTGGTAGAGTGGAGGGTCAGCAAAAAAGAGGAAGACCCTCGATGGGATGGATCAACCCAGTGGCCGCAACAATGGGCTTAAGCATAAACACAATTGTGGACATGGTACAAGACCGGGCAGTATTTCTTTCTGTTGTTCGTAGGGTCGCTATGGGTTGGAACTGACTCAACAGCACTTAACAACAACAGAAACCTGGTAGATTTGAACTGCTTACTTTTTGGTTGGCAGCCACATCACTTAACTACTACGCCACCAGAGTTTCCACAGAGATATAGTTGCACATTAATATTTTGGTATTGGGCCTTGCTGTCTTGTTATCTGAGGTGTATGTTATTGTAGAGTACAGTCACTTCCAAATCATAGCAGTACTACAGTTTACAAAGTAGAACTGTTCTGGAAGGTTTTAAAAGCTGTGACTTTGGGGAAGCTGATCGCCATGGCTCACTGCTGAGTCAGACCACCAACCTTTCACCTACTATGTAAAGTGCTCAACTTACAGGAGTGGGAGCCAACTGAGTAGGCAGCCAAGTAGTATCCTTAGTTTGGAACATTCATTCTGGTTTAAAGTTATGTGTATATGTGTAATCATATATAGTGATTAAGAACTTAGTTACTGACCAAAAGGTTGGCAGTTTGAATGCACTGTAGCTTAGTCCTAAATTATTCACTATGAATTGGATAATTTTTTTGTGTGTATGTACATGTATATGTTTATATGTATATGCACATATACAGCCTTATACATAAAGCCAGCCAAGTGCTGTCGAGTCAGATCCAATATACACACATATAGTTATATACATATATACATGTATAATTGTATATGTACATGTCCTATCTTAATGTTAGGAGTTGGAATTCACTGGATGGTACCAGGCTTGTGCTACCGTGGCTCCAATTGTGTGTGTGTGTGTGTGTGTGTGTATGCATACACATAGATGATTTTGTATACATACATATACATGACTTTATATACATACACATAGGTGATTTTCTATACATACGCGTATACACATGATTTTATATACATAACCAGGAAAAAAATAAACCCAGTGCCATCAAGTTAGTTATGAGTTTATATACATGCTTTTACATACACACACATGATTTACATACACACATGATTTACATACATACGTACACACATGATTTACATACATACATACACATGCATTATTTACATATATACACACATGACTTTATATACATACACATGCAATTTTATATATACCTTTATATATAAAAACTTTCATATATGCCAAAGCCAAGCCAAGTGCCATCAAGTTGGATCCAACTCATGGTGACCCTAGGGGCCAGGGTAGAACTGACCCCCAGAGTATTTGATTTTTATATGTAAGCACATATGTAGTTTTATACATAAACATCAATATAATTTTATGTATATGGAGATCTAATGGTGCAGTGGTTAAGAACTTAGCAGCTAACCAAAACATTGATAGTTTGAATCCATCATCCTCTCCTTGGAAATCCAGTGGGACAGTTCTGCTCTGTCCTGTAGGGTCACTATGAACTGGATAATTTTGTGTGTGTGTGTGTGTGTGTATGTACATGTATCTGTGTATATGCATACAAACATGTACAGTCTTATATATATATGCACACACATATATAATTATATACATATATACACATATAATCATATATATACATAAATAATTATTTTTATGTATAATTATACATAATTTTTAAGTATGATCATACAGAGACAAGTATACCACTATCAATACAATATGTAACTTTTTAAATCAAAAGGAATGCTACGAGCTAAAGATATTGTTTGGTAGCCTACTTTCTCCCCTCAGTAATGTTAAAATTTGCCTTTATCAATAAATATTCTTATAAACACAGATTTGAACAGCTGCAAAACACTCCTTTTGTTGACGTGCCATTTACCTAATACAACTGTGGAATGAGTCACGAATTACAGAAGAAAAAAAACCCTATGTCATGCTATGATCAATGCGCTTCTACATAACACTTTGCCCTCATTCTTTTTGATTGTTTTCTTCAAATTAAGTCCTAGATTTAAAATGTTGAGACAAAAAGTTTGCACCATTTCAAATGGTTAGAATTTATTTGTCAATAGAAATTTTGCAACACTGAAAAATTTTACCAATTGATATGTGCACCAAAAATCTATGCACATGCCTATCTCCTGGCTGGTGTTTATTATCTGAGTCTTCACCAAATTTCCAGGCCATTAAAAGATAATTTCATTTTCCTATCATTCATTTATATATTCAGCGTATGTTTATTGAGCATCTTCTATGTGCCAGGCTCCGTTCGAGGTGTGGAAGCCCCACTGAACATAGGCTGTAACATCAGACAAAACAGGTAGGAATCCTACCTCTGTCCTCTGCTCCCTCTGTGAGTTGGGGCACATTCCTTGCCTGAGCCTCCTTTTGCTCAGCTATAAAACAAGACAAATAAAGCTCACCTAAGAGATGATTCTGAAGGTTAACCACTGTTTTAGTTATCTAGTGATGCTTTAGCAGAAATACCACAAATGGATGGCTTAAAAAAGAGATGTTTTATTTTGGAACAGTGCAATAAGCTAGAAATCCAAATTCAATATGAGAAATTATCACAGGCTGGTAGACTAAGAGTCCAAATTCGCTATGAAAGAATCCTGGCTTAGAAACCTCAGGTCCAAAGGACGTGCTCTGCTCTAGGTGCTGCTTTCTTGATGGCATGAAGTTCCCAACTCTCAGCGTGCCTGTCTTTCTTTTATAACCCCAAGAGGCTGCCCCAAGCTGCAATACAATTCCACACATTAATTTCTGTCCCACCAACACAACTGCCAATCACCCACCCTCATAACATCATAGAGGAGGAATCCAACACAGAGGGACATAGCACAATACCAGGGATCCTGGCTCAGCCAAATTGCTACAGATTTGGGGGGACACAATTCAATTCATTACAGCCATGCTGACATGCACACAGTACCTGACCCAGGTAGGCTCCTCATGGAGCCTGTGCAACTTCTCAGTAAATACTAGCTTCCAGGCTCTGCTTCCCAGAAGCCTCCCTCAGTAGCTCCACTGGCACTTGCCAGGATGTTTGAGTCCACCTCAAATGCAGTGACACAGCCCTTCACCCTGAGATACCCTGTGATCTCGAACAACTCCTTTTATGCCTGAAGGAAGAAAGAAACTGTAGGAAATCCATGTCTGCTGTCTGTTTGATGGCACACTGGCAGTGCATTCATTCTGATATGGAAACTTTGGCGACAACTCACCAAGTCTGAATCTCGTGACTTTGAAGTCCCTCTTGTGAGAGTCAGAGGCTTGAGTGAAAAGAGAAGTCAGCTGGTCAGCCCTGTCTTCATGCTCAGCTACTACGCTGTTTAGTCTTAGCTTCATTTCCCTGTAAGAAGGAAATCTCAGAAGTAACCCCAAGAACCAATAAGCAACATCTTGATGCATGAAGAAGACTGAAGTTGTCAGCCAGCCAAGTGCCATTGAGTTGGATCTTTGCATCCACAGGGGCTTCCCGTGGAAGCCAGAAAACCCACTGCCACTGAGTCGACGTCGACTCACAGCGATACTATAGCAACCCTATAGGCAGAGCACATCAGCCTCATAGGGTTTCCAAGGAGCAGCTGGGGAATTTGAACTGCTGACCTTTGGGTCAGCAGCCGTAGCACTTAACCACTACACCACCAGGGTGTCCCCCATGGAAGCAGTAGTCAAGAAGTCAAAAGACACATTGCACTGAATAAATCTGCTGCAAAAGACTTCTTTAAACTGTTGAAAAGCAAATATGTTACCTTGAAGACTAAGATGAGCCTGACCCAAGCCCTGGTGTTTGCAGTCGCATCTTGTACATGTGAAAGCTAGACAGTGAGACAGTGAATAAGAAAGACCAAAGAAGAGTTGACTCTTTTGAATTGTGGTGTTGATGAAGAGCATTGGATACACCATGGGCTGCCAAAAGAATGAACAAATCTGTCTTGAGAGAAGGACAGCCAAAATGCTCCTTGGAAACAAAGTCAATAAGATTATATCTCACATAGTTTGGACATGTTATTCAGAGAGATTAATCCCTAAGGAATGACATTATGCTTGGTAAAGTAGAAGGTTAGTGAAAAAGAGGAAGACTTTCCATGAGATGGCTTGACCCAGTGACTACAACAATGTGCTCAAGCGTAACAATGAGGGTGAGGATGGTGCAGGATGGGCCAGGGTTTCTTCCTGTTGTACTCGGGTCACTGTGACTCCAGACCACCTCGACAGCATGTAGCAACAACAACAAGAGCCCCAGGGAATGGTGAATTTCAAAGAATCCAGTCCAGCAACAATTTATGTCCCTTACACACCCATTTGCTTCCTGCTGCATCGTGTTCTAATTCAGTGAGGATCTGAGCAAGGACCCTTCTCCCCTACTGCCTGAGTCAGGTGGGAGTTGAGGCTCAAAGGGCAGTTGGGTAATAGGTGCATAATTTTTGCACCTACAGACACGGATTTCAGATACAGCCTTACTACTTCATCACGATATGGACAAGCATGATAAAGGTAATTGGCCTCCTTATGTCTCGGTTTCCTCACCTATAAAATGAAAATTCAAAATAATATCTACTACTGGGTTACTAGGAGTCCCTGGGCAGTACTAATGGTTAACATGCTTGGGTGCTCACCAAAAGGTTGGTGAGCAAAAGGTTGGCGGTTCAAGTCTATCCAGAGGTGCCTCAGAAGAAAGACCCAGTTATCTGCTTCCAACAAAATCAGCTTTTGAAAACCCCATGCAACCCAGCCATATTTTGACACATATGGAGTTGCCACAAGTCAGAGTGGACTCCGTGGCAACTGATTAACTTTCTCTCTTAGCTCATGATCAATGGATGGGACACCAGAGAGGTTGGGTAGATCTGGGTGGGATGTAGAAAATGCCTGGAGTTATTCAAGCTGGCTTTCAGTTAGACCTTGAGAAGTGGTAGGTTGTTGACAGCCTGCTACAGCAAATGGCCAGCATGAAGGTCATATTCAGAGCTGGGTCAATGAAGAGTCCTAAGAGAAAGAACAGGAATGCTTGACACCTTGGATAAGCAAGAACTATAAATGGTTACTGTCTCACTGTTGATGTGACTTCTCTGTGGTTATGTGACTCTTGAGTAACATGACCTAGCAAAGAACTATGGAAAAAAAAATTTAAACATAATTTATTTTGTTTTTGTTGTTGCTGTTGAGAAGGTATACATCAGAACATACACCAATTCAACAATTTCTACATGCTCAATTCAGTGACACTGATTGGATTCTTAGAACTGTGCTGTCATTCTCACTCTCCTTTTCCAAGTTATTTCTCCCCTGTTAATATAAAGTCACTACCTCTGAGTTGGCAGTCTAATCTTTTCAGTTACTGTTGTTAAATTGATCTAAGAGATAATCCTTAAAAGAGTTCAATGCTGAAGGCGGACATTCTTTACCAGGTAGCCTAAACTATTGTTTGACTTTAAGAAGACTTCAGAGAGTATTTTTATATAAAGTTTAAGGTTCAATGATTATCTCAAGGCAGTAGTTTCAGGGGTTCATCTAGCCTCTATGACTCCAAGAAGTCTGGATTCTGTGAGAATTTCAAATTCTGATCTTCATTTTCCCCTTTTGATCAACATTCTTTGGCAAAATCCTTGACTGAAACAAAATGGTAGCCAGATACCATCTAGTTCTTTTGGCCTTTTGCAAAGGAGGCAGTTGTTTGTGAAGGGAAATAGTCTTATATTCTATTTCCATCTCTCATTCCTGACTTTCCTTCTTCTTCTGTTGCTCCAGGTAAATATAAACCAATTGTTGTGCTGTGGATGGTTACTTGCCAGATTTTAAGACCTTAATCAGTGGGATTTCCGTAAGCAATAACTTTGCTTCTCCCTCCTTCCTGTCTTTGGTAACCAATAATAAGTTTGGTCTCCATTTGTCCTTTTGGGTTTAACTTAATTAACTCAATATAATGGTTTTGAGCTCAATCCATATTGTAGCATGTATCAGAGCTTCATTTCTCTGCCTGGCTGAATAGTGATCTATTGTAGGTATGTACCACAGTGTCTTTATTCATCTATCGAATGGTAGACATTTAGTTTGTTTTGGACTTCTAATTATTGTGACTAGTGTTGCAATGAATATATGCAAGTATCTGTTTAAGTGTCTGCTTTCAAGTCTTTTGGGTATATAATTAGGAGTGGGATTGCTAGGTCATAAGGTCTAGTTTGGTTGATTATTTCTGTAATGTGTTGGATCTCCTTTCTTTGGAATGGACACAGATATGGATCTCTTCCAGTCAGTTGACCAGGTATCTGTATTCCAAATTTCTTCGTAAAGACAAACGATCCTTTACAGTGCTACATCTCTGTGTTGAAACATCACAACTGATATTCTGTCAATGTCTAGAGCTTTGTTTTTCACCACTGCCTTCAGTGTACTGTAGGCTTCTTCCTTCAGTATCATCAGTTTTCCATCATGTGCTACCTCTTGAAATGGTTCGGCACTGATCAATTCATTTTGTACAGTGACTGACTGTGTATTCCTTCCATCTTCTTTTGATGGTCCCTGAGTCATTTAATATTTTGCCCTATAAGGTCATTATGAATTGGGATCTACTCAACGGCAGTAGATTTTTGATTTTACCCTTCTTTGTTTCCAACTTTCACATTCCAATCTCCAGTAATTATCAATGCATCTTTATTGCATGTTTGATAAATTTTAAACTACAGAAGTAGGTAAAAGTCCTACATACCTTCATCTTTAACCTTATGTATGTAAATTTGAATAATAGTCATATTAACCTATCTTCTTTGTAGATGTATGGATATTCTCCTATCACTAACAGTGTTTGTACTTCTGGCTAGATCTTGAAATATTCTTTAGGATGATAAATGTGACCCCATTTCTGTTCAATTTCTCATTCCCAACAGAGTAGACTGTATGGTTGTCTGATTTCAGCTTACCAGTCTGTTTCAGCTTACTGACACCTAGAATACCAATCTTTGTGTTCCATTTCACTTTTGATAATTCCAGTTTTCCTTGATTCATGCTTTACGCATTCCACATGCTGATTATTAATGGATTTTTACAGGTGTTTCTTCTTATTTTGAGTCATGCCACATCAACAAATTAAGGTCCCCCAAACTTGACTCCATCTGCTTGTCAAGGTCAGCCATACTTTGAGGAAACAGCTCTTCCCCCGTATCATTACGAGTGCCTTTCAACCTGAATGGTTCATATTCTGGCACTGTATCAGACAATGTTCTCCTGTTATTCATAAGATTTTCACAGGCCAAATTTTTTAGCAGTAAACTACTAGGACCTTCTTCTTTGTCCTATTCTGAAAGCTCCGCTGAAACCTGTCCACCAAAGGGTGTTCCAGTGACATTTGAAATACTGATGGCATAGCTTCCAGTATCACAGAAACACACAAGCCACCACAGTGCTACAAACTGACAGACAATATCAACATCAAAAGCAAGTCAAATTTTGCTGGAGGTAATTCTAAGATTTCCAACATATTGTCACATATTAAATCCAAATTAGAAGAGGATATAAAACAAGAGACACTGTTGTCAGATGGATCTTGGCTGAAAGCGGAGAGTACCAGAAGCATGTTTGCCTGTGTTTTATTGACTGTGCAAAGGCATTCAGCTGTGTGGATCATGACAAATTATGAATAATATTGCAAATAATGGGAATTCTGAACTCTTAGTTGTGCTCCTACAAACCAGTACATAGACAATGAGGCAAGAGTTTAAACAGAACAAGGCAATACTGCATCACTGAGTCCCCTTTGGTGGACAGGTTTCAGCAGAGTTTCCAGATTAAGACAAAGAAGTAGGTCCCAGAAATCTACTTCTAAAAAATTTGGCAGGTGAAAATCTTATGAACAAAAGCAGAACATTGTGGGTTTAAAAATCAGGAAAGATGTGCATCAATGTTGTGTCCTTTCACCATATTCATTCAAACTGTAGGCTGAACACATCATCGAGAAGCTGCACTATATGAAGAAGAACAGGGTATCAGGATTAAGGAAAGATTCATTCACTCCTAACAGAACCTTGCTTGATGAAAATGAAGAGGACTTGAAGCACTTCCTGATTAAGATAAAAAAAAAAACTACAGCCTTCAGTATGGATTACATATAAATGTATAGAAAGTAAAAATCCTTGCATCTAGACCAATAAGCAACATTATAATACACAGAGAAAGTATTGAAGTTATCAAGGGTTTCATTTTACCAGAGACCACAATCAACACCCGTGGAAACCACAGTCAAGAAACTAAATGATGTGCCACATTGGGCCATTCTTTTGTGAAAGACTGTTTAAAATGTTTAATGTTAATATAGTGTATATATTAATATATATTAACTATAATAATTGTAATTATAATTATAATATAGTGTATATATTAAGATATATTAATTGTAATAATAATTATAATTATAATTAATTAATATATACACTATATTAATATATACATTAAACATATATATTTTTATATAAACATTTTATATATAATATATATTATATACTAATATATACACTATATTAATATAGACATTAAACATTTTAAACAGTCTTTCACAAAAGAATTGCCTGACCCAAGCCATGGCATTTTTAACTGCTTCACATATATGCAAAAGCTGGATGATGAATAAGGGAGACCAAAGAAGAATTGCGGTCTTTGAATTATGGCACTGGTAGAGAATATTGAATGTGCTATGGACCGCCAGAGAAAAGAACAAATTTGTCTTGAAAGAAGTAGAGCCACAATGCTTGTTAACAAGGATGGCAACACTTCGTCCCAAGTACTCTGTGCATGCTATCAGGAGGGACCAGTTCCTGAAGAAGGCCACAATGTGTCATTAAACAGAAGGTTGTGGAAAACCCTCCAGAAGACGGTTTGGCACAGTGGCTGAAACCCAGAGCCCAAGCTTAACAACAGCTGGAGGATAGCACAGGGCCAGGCACTGTCTCTTTCTCACGGACATCGGGTTGCTCTGAGTCAGAGCAGACTTGAGAGCACTTTAACTGTTTGAGGAACTGCCACATTGTTTTGCCCAAAGAGTGTACCATTTTGTATTCCCACAAGCAATGGATAAAGGTTCCAATTTTCCTGTATTTTCACCAACATTCGTGACTTTCTTTTTTAATATCTTAGCCATCCTAAAAACAAACAAACTCACTGCTATTGAGTCTATTCTGACTCACAGTGACCCTATGAGACAGAGTAGAGCTGCCCCATAGAGTTTCCAAGGCTGTAATCTTTATAGAAGCTGACTGCCGCACCTTTCTCCCATGGATCAGTTCACAGTTTGTACTACTTACCTTCCAGTTAGCAGCTGAGCACTTTAACCACTGTGCAACCAAGGCTCTTTTTAACCATTCTAGTGGGAGTGAAATAGTATGTCTTCATGGCTTTAATTTGCATCTCTCTGATGTCTAATGAGTTCAAGCACCGTTTTTGTGTGTTAGTAGACATTGGAAAGTCCTCTTTAGTGAAATGTCTATTCAGGGAGACTTTTTTATAAAGAGTCAACACCCGGAGAGCTGGGCCTTGGGCTCCCCTGAGCCCTGTCCACACCAAGGATGACTTTCTGTTTCAACACTGAACTGTCTTTGGTGTCCTGCCAGAGCCGTCTGCCCCATGGGGACAAGGAGAGGATGATTTTGCCCCAAGCAGCATGCCTCTCTACCTCCATCCAATTTCACCAGTGCAGATTGAACATGTCTAGTGTGTCAGCCATGTATCTAATTCTGTAAGACTGCAAATGAGCAGGGCTTAGGCCCTGGCTGGGGGGGTGTAGGGAATGTAGGCCATTTGTGCAAAAGAACTTCAATGATGCCACCCAACCCAAAGGCGGTACAGTTGCCAGTAGCATGCAAAACAAGTGTGGATACTCTCTCAAAAGAAAAACAAAAAACACCTCTGTGTTCACACATCAATGAAAGGTTAGCTTAGCTGACCTCCAAAGTTACTTCCAAATCTGAGTTTCCCAGGCTCTTTCTGTGTTCCAGGGACAAAAGGTGCCTAATGGTTGAAGAACTTACATTCCACTGGGTTTTGTTTTCATACAGGGATGGGGCAGTTTAAATGCATAAAAGCCTTTTGGAAAGCACTTTGGCAACATGAAATAAGAAAGACATAAAACATCCCAACCCTTTGACCTAGTAATTCCGTTTCTGGGAATCTATCCTAAGAAAATAATCCCAAATAGGGATATGCACAACAACTCTTTTGTTTGTAACAGAAAAAAAAATTCTACTTAATTGTTCAATAATTTGAAGAGGAGAGAATTTAATAAATTACAGTACAACTAGTTGATGAATACTGTTGGTCGGTTAATGGTTCCAAGAAACTAACAGGGCAGAAATCTTTATGATATAATACTAGGTTAAAGAAAAGAAAACAGCAACAGTCCTATTGCCATCTAGTCAGATTCCTACTCACAGTGATCCATAGGACAGAGCTGAACTGACTGACAGACTTGCATGGCTATAAATCTTTTTAGAAGCAGACTGCCACATCTTTCTCCTACAGAGAAGCTGGCTGATTCAAATCACCAGTCTTTTAGTTAGCAGCTGAGTACCTAACCACTGCACCACCAGGCTTCCTTGGCAACCATATACAGGCAACATTGCAAATCTTTGAACAAAAATATCTATGCATTCACACACACAAAGCAAAAACAACAACAGCAAGTAACCAAAATGTTAACAGTGGTTGTCTGAAAGCTACAACTATGAGTAAGTTTTTATTGTCATTTTTACTTTTCTTTTTCTTGTCTTATGAATTGTCCTTACTGAGTATATATTTAAAATAAAACATAAATAATTCTATATGATAATCTTAATAGGCATGTAAAACACAAGACAGAAATGTTGAGGTAAAAAGCAACATTTATATTTTGATCAAAAAAATTTTTTAACTGTGAATAGGAAAGAATATTAGAAGGGAATCACCCCTTCATCCTGCCTCCAGCTGAGCACACTGACAATAGAACCCCTTGCCCGTTATATGAGGATCGTGGGGCTGTGAGCAGTTGAGTGCTTTTTCATACCTGTCTTTGCTCATTATGGTGATCTTCCTTCAATCCTTCCTGCACTCAGCAGTCTAAGAGATAGATGCCTTTAAAATGCAGGTCTGGTCTCATGACTCCCATACTTGCTCTTTGCTAGTTTCCTAATGTCCTTGAGACACAGGCCAAGATCTTCAGGAGGCTTTCAAAGCCCCCACCGTCATCTCCTGCTACAAAACCAAAACCAAACTCACTGCCGTTAAGTAGATTCTGACTCATAGCGACCCTACAGGACAGAGTAGAACTGTTCCATAGAGTTCCCAGGGAGTGCCTGGTAGATTCGAAGTGCTGACCTTTTGGTTAGCAGACATTGCTTAACCACTATACCACCAGGGTTCTCCCTGCTGCAAAAGCTCTCTTCAAATTTTAAAAAGCAAAGATGTCACTTTGAGGACAAACGTGTACCTAACCGAAGCCATGGTCTTTTCAATCATCTTACATGCGTGAGAAAGCTGGCCAACAAATAAGGAAGACAGAAGAAAAACTATGTCTTCAAATCACAATGTTGGTGAAGAATATTGACTATACCATGGACTGCCGGATCCAACTCGACGGCACTTGGCTTTTACTTGGCTATGGACTGCCAGAAGAATGAACAACTCGGTCTTAGAGAAAATACAACGAGAATGCTCCTTAGAAACAAGACTTTGGCTTGCTGACTTAGGACACAGCACTAGGAAATGTTAAATGTCAGAAAATAACATCATTTTGTGAAGTACAGGTTCGTTAAAAACAAGGAAACCCTTGAATAATCTGGACTGACCCAGTAGCCAAAACAATGGACCAGTGATCAATGGTACAGGAGCAGGCAGTGGTTCGTTCTGTTAGACATGGTGTCACGGTGAGTCGGAGCTGCCTGGATGACATCAGGCCTGGCCCCGGGCCTCCTCTGCTGCTCTGGACAATGCCCCTCACACTGAGGTACCCCAGCCACACCAGCTTGCATTTACTTTCTCCAGAGTGACCTACTGTCTCTCAAAAACTAAAAAAAACAAACCCACTGCCATCCAGTCAAGTCTGCCTCATAGCAACCCTATCAAATAGAAGTGTCTCCGCAGAGTTTTGAGGGAGTGCCTGCTGAATTCAAACTGCCAACCTTTTGATCAGTAGCTACAGTACTTACGCACTCTGCCACCGAGGTTTCCTGCTGTCTTTCAGCGTTAGGCATTTGCTCTGCCTGCAAAGCTTAATGGACCACATCCTGGAGCTGACCCTTCACCTTTTTTCCTAAACACCTCCCCGCCATCCTTCAGGTCTCAAGAAATTGCTTACAAGTCACTTCTTCTGGGCTACGTTTTCTGACTATGGAGATAAAATGCCAACAAAAGCACCAGTCTAAGCCCAGAAGGTGTGCCCTTAAAGCCATGTTTTTCCCAGCCTCCGCATGACAGTGAACTCTAAACACCATCTAAACAAGTAACAATGGCTCTGACTCCGAACTACCCCCTGCCCCAAACCCACAAAACCCCAAATTTCTTATATAGTACCAAGGGGCCTGCCAGTGAGACGCATGGCTTCAGTAAGCCTCACAGCAATCTGAGTATTTGTCTGGTCATTTTTCAGTGATCAATTTCTGGAAGGAAAAACTAAGGTTCAGAGTGGTAATACAAATTGTCCAAAGTCACACAACTGGACAGCGATGCCTTGGGCCTTCAGAATCAGTGTCTTACTTCATTAGCCATCACAGAGTTAAGTCAGTGAGACAAGAGATGTGGAGACTCCCGTTAAGTTAGGCTTGATGGTCACATTTCATTGCTTCCATCAATTCTGCCAAAACCACTACTTCCTGCTTTCCTCCCCAATCTACTACATCATTGTTGGGTTTCCAGCCATCACTCAGCTGTGATGGAGTCTGCTGAGGGCATTGTTTGGGCTGAAAGGGGATACGTATGCAAGAAGTACCACCAGCTGCTGAATCTTTCCCTTTTGTTTGGTCTTTGGTAGCTTTTGGCCTTGAACTTGGCTGGCAACCACAGGCTCACTCTCCAAAAGGCCTCACAGGTTTAGGCAAGAAGCAAAGCCAAGAACACATGTCCTCTGTTATCTAGGTCAACTTTTAGAAACACCATAAGGTTTGAAGAGATATGACATGTTAGAAATGAAGCAACTTCAAGAGTTTCCTACTAGGTACTCATTAAGTGTAATCAAATATTATTACTGTTGTTGGAGTCCCTGGGTGGTACAGTTAACTTGTCTTACTGCTGGCTGAAAGACCGGATGTGTGAGTCCACCCTGAAGGGACTCGATAGAAAGGCCTGGCACCCTACTTCTTAAAACTCAGCTACTGAAAGCCCTATGGAGCCAAGTACTATCCTCATGTACATGAGGTCTCTGTGAGACAGGGCCAACACCAGGGCAACTGGAATTACTACTAGCCCTATTTTTTTTTTTTTTAGGGTTTTTAAAATCTTTTTATTGTCCTTTAGGTGAAGGTTAACAGAACAAACTAATTTCTCCTTCAACAGTTAATACACATATCGATGTATGACATTGGTTGCCAACCCCATGATGTGTCAACACTCCCTTTCTCAGTCTTGGCTTCCCCATTTCCATTTGCCCAGCTTTCCTGTCCCTTCCTGCCTTCTCATCTTTGCTTTTGTTCTGGCGTCTGCATTTAGTCTCATAGACGTGGTGGAACTACATGTATTACTGTTTGTGTTAAGGGCTTTTCTAATCTTTGCCTGAAGGATAAGCATCAGGAGTGACTTGAGTACTGAGTTGGAAGGCTGTCTGGACTCAGGTTTATTATCGTATTCATATGCCTAAATTACCTGACACGTACATTCTCCAGAATTCTGACAAAGTTTTGCATCATTGAATGGTGACATTCTGTGTAGGCCTCTGGTTTCCCAACAACCAACAATGGGCTTCCAGGTGGTTCCCAGGTACCAAACAAGCTGCACATATAACACAGGACCGAGAACATTACCATCAATTCACCAAAGAAGAGCAGCTAAAGCTGAAAATGATACAGCCTCAGCCACCATGACAGGCCTAGTAACTGCACCAAACATTTACTGGGAGTGCCCGGGTAGCTCAGATAGTTAAGCACTGGACCCTGAACCATAAACCTGGAAGTTCAAATCTACCCAGAGCTACCTCAGGATAAAGGTCTGACAGTTGGCTTC
This sequence comes from Heterohyrax brucei, assembly GCA_028571685.1. Classification (NCBI taxonomy): domain Eukaryota; kingdom Metazoa; phylum Chordata; class Mammalia; order Hyracoidea; family Procaviidae; genus Heterohyrax; species Heterohyrax brucei. The sequence goes on along the minus strand of CM053143.1, from coordinate 182,483,786 downwards.
AAAAAGGTTCCAGCCTTAAAAATCCTGTGGAGCACAGCTCTACTCTGCATACATGGGGTTACCCTGAGTCAGAATCTTCTTGACAGCAACCAATAGAAATAATAATTACTGAGCACCTGTTATGAGCTGGAAAACATATGGCTTGGTTTTTTATGGATTATTTCAAGTAATCTTTAGCACAGTTCTATGACACAAGCACTATCAATGTCTTCCTTTTAAATTTAGGGTTTCGTTTGAGAGGGTCACACAAATCTGGGTTTGAAGAGCAAATCATTGCTTAAAAGCAGCATGACCTTGAGGAAGTTCTCAAATTTTGTGATCCCAGTTTTCTTATCTATGATAGGATTATAATTATACCTAGTGAATGACACAAAGAGCAATGGGGACACAGTGGTTGTGTGCTCAGCTGCTAACTGGAATGTCAAAGATTCAAACTCACCCAGTGGCTCCATGGGACAAATGAATGACAGTCAGTCTGCTCCCATAAAGATTACAGCCTAGAGTACCCAAAGGGGCGATGGCACTCCATCCCGTGAGGTTGCTATGATCTGGAAGTAACTCAGTGACACATAGCAACAACAGGAAATAATATATCCAGTGAATAATAATGAAGCAAATAGCAATACCTAGTGACTATAAGAAGCTCTAGTGGTGCAGAAGTTAAGACCCTGGCTGCCAACCAAAGGGTCAGCAGTTCAAATCCATCAGCGGCCCCTTGGAAACCGTATGGGCCATTCTCTTCACTCCTGTTGAGTCACTATGGACCAGAATCAACTCAAGAGCAATGGGTTTTTAGAGTTTTAGTGAATGTAATTGCTGTTGTTGTCAGTTACCCTCAAGTTGGCTCCAACTCAGAGTGACCTCGTATGTGACAGAGGGAATATGGCCCAGTCGGGCACCACCTTCATGGCCACTGGTGTGTTTGAGTTCATCATTTCAGCTATGGTATCACTGCACCTCATTTTTGTTGATCCCCTGCCGTGATGTGGATATGATACCAGGAGAATAATATCTATTTCACTAGGTGGTTGGGATCCACTGTGGCTGCCACATAGTAATCCCTTAATAAATTTCCTCAAATGCGTGCGTGCAAAATCTGGACAGTGAATAAGAAGGATGAAAGAATTGATGCCATTGAATTGTGGTTGGCAAGGAATGTTGAGCATGCCATGGACTGCCAGAAGAGCAAACAAGCCTGTCGTGGAAGAAGTACAACCAGAGTGCACCTTGGAAGGGGAAAGGGCAAGACTTCCTCCCACATGCCTTGGATGTGTTATCAGAGGGGGAACAGTCCCCGGAGAAGGACATCATGCTTGGTAAAGGAGAGGGTCATCAAAAAAGAGGAACACTTCCGACAAGATATGTTGACACTGTGGCTGCAACAATGGACTCAAACATAGGCAAATGCGAAGACAGCAGAAGATGGAGCAGTGTTTCACTCTGCTGTCCATAGGGTTGATATGAGTCAGAACCAAGCTGATGGCACCCAAGAGCAACAACATTACTCACCGCCTTTGAATTCTGAGTCCCGGTAATTGGCGTTGATTATCATGCCCTTGGAGAAATTCGTCTAAGCTGCCAGCTGTAACTGCCCTGGGAGGCCCCTTGTGTGGACCTCCTGGCAAGCACGCTGGGAGGTAGGATATGCGCCTCTCGGTGGCCACACCTGCCCAGCAGAGAAGGAGTAGCTCACCAAGAAGCTGGAAGAAAGACAAGATGGGTTTGGCTGCCAAGGTGCTCTGGGAAGCCAAGAGCAAGGTGGGTCATATCATTCCAATCAGTGCTATCCATATGCTGGCAAATAATCTCTCTTCCCATTTGCAACTTCTATGATTTTCCCTTGTATTCACAGCCTGGCCAACTTCTGAGTAATGAGATGCCTTTGGGTTAATACTTTATTATTCTTGACAAGCTGGAGGTTGTTGTTGGCTAGCTGCCAGGAGCTGCCTACTTCTCTCAGGAAGGAGAGCTCTCACGTCTTCTTTTAGCTTTTCTCCTCCCCTTCATGTACAGAACTGCTCCCAGGATCTAAGATATCACCCAAATGTACTCCTCTAGAAACTAGAGTTGATCTGCTCATCTCAGGCACCTCTACTTCCTCCTTGCCTGGCCATAAATCAGTCCACGGTGAAAATCCAAGCAGATTTTCTTGGTTCCTCATGTCCCACCCACGGCCTAGCTGGACATTTCAGGAGAAATAATTCCTGTAGAAACTTGGGACTTTAGAAGGGACTGCTTGAAACCAAACACTCCACCTCTTGTGTACCAACATTTGCCAGATACGTGACTTGAGAAAGTTCTTTACCCACCTCAGGTTGCAGTTTAGGTAGTTATGTAATCCTTTCCTGCTATGGATTTATGAAAATTGAGAAATAAAACTAAGAATGTGTTGACATTCACATAAAAAAAAGACCCTTACTTTACACCATGAGTCGGATCCGACTCGACGGCACTTGGCTGGCTTGGCTTACTTTACACCATATACAAAAATTAACTTAAAATGAATTCTAGAACCAAAAAGTGTAGAAATTCCTAGAAGAAAACATAGCTCAACAGATTGTGATCTTGGCTTAAGGAAAGATAGCATAGGACATAAAAACACTGACAGTAGAAGAAAAAAGTTGACAGTGTTATATCAAAATTAAACTTTTCTTCAAAGGACACCAGAAAACAATACTTATGTAACAGTACTTGTTGAGAATTTCCTTTAAGCCACATACTGTTGTCATGAAAACCTTGGCAAAATCCTTGTCTTCTCGGAGCGTATGACTTAGTACACTTACCTCATACAATGTTAAGAAGATAAATCAGTGTTAGGTGCTGGTACTTAGGATCACTGTCAGATGGAACAAACTGGCTGGCACCTAACCACAACAGACCCTGGTGTGTATTAAGCATCAAATGCAGTTTAACTTTTATCTTTATTATTAATCTTACTATGATGATCTTAATTGTTTCAAATATTGTTATTCTCTTAAAATCTGGTTCAGAAATCAACCAGTCAAAAAGTTTTCAAACCAGGCATCTAGTTTCCATCAAGATTTTAGCATAACTCATTTGCCTTCTATTCAAGTCTGATTCATAGGGACCCTATAGGACAATAGGACTGTATGAAGGGTTTCTTAGAATGTAATCTTTACTAAAGCAGATTTGCACATCTTTATCCCTTGAACCAGATGGTGGATTGGGACATCTGATTATGCTTAACAGTCAAGTGCTTAACCAGTGCAATTCCACAGCTCCTTACTTTAACCTAACAACCAGATAAAAATAAGATCCAAATCATATATAATGTTACTATACTTGTAAAGTCAATTTGGACTCATAACAACCCTACATACAACAAAACAAAACATTACCCCATCCTGTGCTATCCTCATAGTAACTGCTATGTTTGAGCCCCCTCCTGTAACCACTGTGTCAATCCATCTTGTTGAACATCTTCCTCTTTTACGAGGTATCTTCCTCTTCTACTTAACCAAGCATGATGTCCTTCTGAGTGGATTGCTCCCTGCTGATAACATACCCAATGTGAGACGAAGTCTCACCATCCTCACTTTTAAGGAGCATTCTGGTTGTACTTCTTCCAAAACAGAGTTGATCACTTTTCTGGCTGTCCATGGTGTATTCATATTACCTCCTTAGCCAAGTGCCGTCGAGTCGGATTACCTCCTTAAATGGTTGAATATAGACCAATTTTTTTTTGATACAGTGACTCTATGTATTCTTTTGAACTTCTTTTGATGCATTCTGTGTGGGTTAGTATCTTCCCCTTTAGAATTCTTCAGTGTTGCCACTTGAGGCTTGAAATTTTTCTTTAGTTCTTTCAGCTGGAGGAATGCTAAGCAGCTTCTTCTCCTTTGGTCTTCAATCTCTGTGTCTTTGTACTGGTCATCATAATACTTGACTTTGTATTGTTTAGCCATCTTTTGAAATCTTCTGTTCCACATCATCATTTCTTCCTTTTGCTTTAGCTACTCTGCATTAAAGAGCAACTTTCTGAGTCTCTCCTGACATCCATTTTGGTCTTTTTTCTTTCTTTCTTTCTTTCTTTCTTTCTTTTTCCATCTTTTCAATAGCCTCTTGCTTTCTTCATGTTTGATGCCCTTGATGTCATTCCACAACGTGTCTGGTCTTCAATCATTAGCGTTCAGTGGATCAAATTTCTATTTTTGAGATGCTTTCTAAATTCAGGTGGCATACATTCAAGGTCATACTTTGACTTTCATGGCCTTGGTCTAATTTTCTTCATCTTCAACTTGAGCTTCAAGCCAAGCCAAGCCCAGCCAAGCCAAGTGTCATCAAGTCAGATCTGACTCATGGCGACCCTAGGGGCCAGAGTAGAACTGACCCTGAGAGTATGAGCAATCGATGATCTAGCCAGCTAGCCCCTGGCCTTGTTCTGACCGATCATACTGAGCTTTTCCATCAGTTTACTTGATTCATGTATTTTCTATCTAGTATGTCCACATATATAGTCACTATTTCTCTTGTTGAAAAGGCATTTGCAATGAAGAAGCTGTTGGTCTTGCAAAACTCTGTCATGGAAACTCCAGCCTTGTTTCTATTACCTAGGCCATGTTTTCCAACGATAGATCTTTCTTCCTTGTTTCCAGCTTTTGCATGTCAGTCACCAGTAATTGTCAATGCATCTTGATAGCACATATTATCCGTTTCAGACTGCAGAAACTGGTGAAAAATCTTCAATTTCCTATCTTTGGGCTTGGTGGTTGGTCCATAAATTTGAGTATTAATTGTATTAACTGGTCTTCCCTGTACGAGTATGACTATTATCCTGTCACTGACAGTGCTGTACTTCAAGATAGATCATGTGATGATCTTCTGATCAATGAACATAATGCCATTCTTCTTCAATTTGTCATTCCTAATATATCAGACCATGTAATTTTCTTTTTTTTATTTTATTATTTTTTATTTTTATTTAACATAACTGAGTGAAAACATACATTCACATGTAAATTTACATGCCCCCCTATATGCAGCTTCCACTGCTCTCCCTGTCCGGTGACTGCACACTGTTCCTCTCTGCTCCATACATGTCTCATCCTCCCAACAGTCCTCTTTCCCCTCCTCTCCGTCTACTCCCCTTCCTCCAGCCAGAGGTCAGCAAGATGATATCCTATAGATGTATAGAACCATAAAGTGCTTCCAATATATGGTTACTCTGCATTGCCAAGTCCAATCCATTCCTGTCCAAAGAGTGGACGTTCGTTATAATTTATGGGAAAGGGCAGCATCAGGGAAGGGGGGCCATGCTCTCAGAGGAACCCCAAAACCGCTGGACCATCAATTGAGGTCTTTTAGTGGAGATCTCATGATGCACCTCTTTTTATTCTTGTGTTGCCAGTGAGGCTCCTCTCTGTGAGCTCCATCATGGCTATCACTGGTGGTGGCCAGGCACCATCCGGTTCTTCCGCAGACCATGTAATTTTCTAATTCAAAATGACAAATGCCATTCTCTTTGCTCAATAATGTCTAGGATATCAATCATATGCGTTCTCTTTCATTTTTTATGACTTCCAATTTTCCTAGATCCATGCTGCAGACATTCCATGTTCTGATTAATGGATGTTTACAGCTGTTTCTTCTCATTTTGAGGATATCACATCAGCAAGTGAGGTTCCTGAAAGCTTTCCTCCATCCACAACATTAATCTTGTCTCTACTTTAGGAGGTGGCTCTTTCTTAGTCATATTTTTAGGGCCTTTCCAACTGAGGGCTCATCTTTCAGCACTAGAAACAATGTTCTGCTGTTATTCTTTAGGTTTTGTCTGGCTAAATTTTTCAGAAGTAAACTGCCGTGTCTTTCTTCCTGTCTCTTAGTCTGGAAGTTTCTCTGAAACCTATCTACCAAGGTTGATGCTGCTGGTATTTGAAATACAAGCATCATAGCTTCAGCATCACAGGAAGATACAAGTCACCACAGTACAACAAACTGGCAGACACAATGCATCTATCTTCCTTTAGTTACCAAGTTTTTTTTCTGAATGTTTTTGATGGCAAGTATTTTCAGTATTGGAATATATTCTTGCTGAGTGTGTTTAAATTTGGGGTTGGTAATACGGATTTTGAGAAATATGAACTGGTAATACTGTCCACCAGTGAAGTTAGTTGAACTTGGGCACCACCAGTCCACGGTATGACAATCTACCAATAATAACTAAACAGAGTATTTATTATGGATGCTTTCCATTAGGTTATATGAGGAATCTCTGGTTTTCCAAATAGGACTGAAAAAAAACCCCTTCAGGGCTACATAACTATCACATAGGAAAGCCATAATTATGCTTTTAAGCTATATGTCACCAAAATAAAGAGGAGAAAAGGCAAAAGATTACAAAAAGAACACATGCAGGAAGCATCACCTAATAGAATGCTCACCCTACACAACAATGAGGCTCCAGTCTCAGTCTGATGAGCTTCATGTGTTTACAAAAGGACCCACCTTGATGCTAAATGCATCAGAACTGAAATAATGTGCTACCTGTGAGGAATAGAGGCATAAAAAGTGATTGGGCTACAGTTACATCAATGATAATGAAAGAGATGTGAGTGGGGGGTATGTGTAGTATGTGTGTATTTACTTGTCAAATACCTGGCAAATAGCAAATTCTTAACATATATTTGGGCTATGTATCCTTTCTTGTTTGTTTTTTTTTCTCTGGGTCAAATAAAGCTACAGAGCAGATATAATTATTGAAATGGCTTTAAACAGAGAAGAGATATTATCACTCATTTAACAAATAAGCACCATATGCCCACTACTTGAGATCACTTAGCAGCAGACTAGAAGTTGTGCTTGATTTTGGAAAACTGGAAAGGCAGAAAAAGTCCTCGAGAGTCTCTTTCTAGATGAGACAGTAAGGTCTACCCCTGGGCAGCTACTGTAGGAAAAAAGAATTATTTGCTTGGATGTTGATACAGTCATCAGTTGATGGCCTCCAGATTCAGCCAACATTAAAAAGTTCTTTTCCTGCTCATCTTTTGACATCTCATTTAAATTCGTCATTGAGTTATTCAGCATATATTGAGCATGCTGTGATTCCATGTGGGCTTATGATTTCTGATCACATCTGACTGACACAAAGATGAATAAGCCAGAGTTTTTGCTCCAAAACCAGTTCACTATAAGGTGCACATATTTGTACCTGTGTCCGTTTCATGTGTAACTCATATACAGAAGTCTAGCTTTCTGCTAGATAGCAAACTTCTTAAAAGTGGAGACTGGCTTCCTACATTGATGGGAGGGGCAATACATACTCCCATTATCCTTTTTCCTGCCAGAGATTTATGCAAATTGAGAAGTAAAACAAAGGATGTGATGATATCCACATGCAAAAAAATGAACTTTGACCTTTAACTTACTCCATAAAAAAAAATTGACTTGATATAAATTACAGAAATAAATTTAAATCTGAAAATATGAACTTTCTAGGAGAAAACATTTGTGATCTTAGGTTAAGCAAAGATTTCTTAGATAAGATATGAAAATACTATAAAGTTAAAAATTTGAACATTTAATAAAAATTAACACTATTCTTCAAAAAACGTTGTTAAAAAATGAAGAATGAAGTTATAGACTGGGATAAATATTTGTAAAACACATATCTGATAAAGGACTTATATCTCAAATACAAAAAAAACCCTTACAACCATAATAAGCAGACAAACAACCCAGACTAAGAAAAAGATTTGAAGCCACAGTTCACCAAAGGGTGATACAAGTGGAAAATAAGTACATGAAGTGTTGGTCAACATCATCAGGGAGATGAAAATCAAAACCACAATGTAATGTGATCATATGCCAACTAGTATGACTAAATTTAACAGCAAAACTAATACCAAATGCTGGAAAGGATGTGGAACAACTTGAACTTTCGTACATGTCTGATGAGGATGCAGAATGGTACAGCCACTTTGGAAGACAGTTGAGCAGTTTCCTGTGAAGCTAAGTATACACTTAATATTCTGTGCAGAAATGCATAGAGAAATGAAAATGTACCTCCACTCAAAAAAACCTGTGTATGAATGTTCACCAGAGCTTTAATTCATAATAGGCCTAAAATGAAAATAAGCCTAATACCATTCATTTGGTAAATAGATAAACAAATTATGGTACATCCATGCAATGGAATAAGGAATTCTGGTAGCACAGTAGTTAAGTGCTTGGCAGCTTGGTGGTTCAAATCCATGAAGCAGCTTGACAAGAGAAAGTCCTGGCAATCTGCTTCTGTAAAGATTACAGTGAAGAAAGTTTTATGGAGCTGTCCTATTCTATCACATGGGGATGCTATGAGTTGCAATTGCTGCTATGAGTTGAAATTGACTCCATGGCAATCAACAACAACATAAAATGGAAAAGTAGTGAGCAATAAAAAGACATACACAGCATGAATGACTCTAGAAAGCATCATACTATGTGAAAGAAGCAACTCAAAAAGTTACCTATTAAAGGGTGTGGAGTCAAGATGGAAGACTAAGCACACGTCTCCTTATATCCCTCTGGAAATCAAGACCTGAACTGATAATCAAACGGAGCCTTCTGGTTGCCTACTGAGCCCCCAGGACACAGCACAGAGCTGTTAATTTGGACTTCATACCACTGAATGAAACACCTCCTCTCTTTCACTGACTCCCGCTCCTGGCTAGCCCTAGCTCTCACAGACTGAAGGTAAATGCACCATTTTGACTTTTTTTTCTGTCTTGGCCAGCGGACTGAGCTGGATCTTGCCTAGTGGCTAGACTCAGATGCACTGCTTGTGGGATAAGGCAGGAGAAATTGCTATATTATGAGAGCCAGGCGTAGGACTCTGTTCATCTAGCCACTTTGGGCCTGTCTTTTTATCTCTGCCACAGCATGGTTCATATGGAACCACAGTGCCTGAGTGTGGGATGCCATGTTGGATACAGAGATTTTAGCAGCATGTAATTCTTAGCCTGGGAGCCAGCGCCTGCAAACAGGACAGAGTTCTCTGACAAAAAAGCAGTAGTTTACACAGTGTTGCCTACAGTGGAGGCCCGGCAACAGAGGTTGAGGACTCACTACATCTTGGCACCTTTAGCCCCTCTGTCTGCTGACCATGTGGAGGGCGCCATCGTAGATATGGTGGCCACAGCTGGACCTAATTCTTAGCTTGGGAGCCAAGGCCTGCCCACAGGAGAGCGCTTTTCTACCAGAAAAGCAGTAGTTTACACAGTGTCGCCTAAGGATAGACCCTGACAGCAGAGGTCAACAGGGCAGTACCATTGCTGTATTTTGAACTAGTTTGTATCATCTGGGGTTGGCTATAGAAGTGCTTAGTTTGCCAGTTGGAAAGAGGGACCTCTACACCTCAAAACCTGACTGACTTGGGAAGTGGTCAGACATCATTTGTTTTGCATTTTAAGACAGCCTAGAGAAACATCTGCAGTCCATCCTCATAGTATCTCTCTCAGCCTCTACTTACTCACATGGAACCCAAAAAGCAACAGACACTTGTGGCAAACAAGAAATCAACCATGGCTTCAGAAAGATCCCAAACAAAACAACCAAGGAGTTTTCCAGATGAAGAAACTTTTCTGAAACCATCGGAAGACGAATACAAAAGGATTATATACAGAGCCCTTCTAGACCTTATACAAAATGCAGCAGAACAAAATGAAAAATTAGGCAAGCTGTTCAATCTGATGGAACACCAGTACTCTGAAATCCAACAGATCAAGAACAAAATCAAAGACATAGAAACTTCCATTCAAAGCCAAGAAAACAGAATGGGACAAATGGAAAAAAGAATTTCTGACTTGGAACACAGAGCTACTGACACCAGCATCTATGAGGACAAATCAGAAAAAAGAAACAAGAAAAATGAAGAAGCATTAAGACGCATGTGTGACTCCATTAAGAGGAAGAACCTTCGATTAATTGCAGTCCCTGAACAGGAAGAGACACCTGAGAACACAGAGAGTATCGTTGCTAAGCTGTTGAAAGAAAACTTCCCAGAAATCATGAAGGAAGAGAATATAGATATCCCACATGCATATCATAGATATGCAATATAGATCTCAAAAGAAAGACTCCAAGGCATATTATAATCAAGCTTAACAAAATGAAGCATAAGCAGCAACTCTTAAAGGCAGCAAGACTCAAAGCAAAGCTAACATTCAGAGGGAAACTCTGTAGGTTTTCATCAGATTTCTGAGCAGAAACCATGCTGGCACAGAGACAGTGGCATGACACATTCAAAGTCTTGAAGGAGAAGAACTTCTAACCAAGAATTATATATTCTGCAAAACTATCTTTCAAATATGAAAATGAAATTAAGACATTTCCAGATAAACAGAAACTCAGAGACTTTGTAGAAACCAAACCAAAACTACAAGAAATACTGAAAGAAGTTCTTGGCTTTGGCTTAGAAGAACAAAACCACTAACTTTATATTTTAGAATGACACATCATCCAGAATTCTACTCAGTTAGGGAAGGCTCCAAACTCAATCACAGCTTTAATAGTGAAAGAAGCAATCCAGTGATTATCATGGAAAATATGATGTCAATATATTAAAAAGAGTGATGTACTACAGTCATCATAGTCCTTCCAGATGGAGAGGAAGTCAACAAGACTGGTAGTAATTAAAATGGGGGTTATATATAGTTTATTAAGGGTGATCTTGGGGGCAGCCATAAAGCACAACAAAGATGCAACATACCATATAAAGAAATGTAGCACAGGAGTCTCAACAACTACAAAACCAGCTCTGAAAAATCAACTCACAAAAAAGAATGTCCCAGAACAGACTAGTAAGAACAATAGAGAAAATATCAACACAAAAATAAACACATCACAATGGCAGCACTGAACACATGCCTATCAATAATAACATTGAATGTGAATGGACTGAATGCTCCAGTAAAGAGACATCGAGTGGCATCTTGGATCAAAAGACATGACCCATCCATATGTTGTCTATGAGAAACTCACTTGAGACTTAAAGATAGAAATAAACTGAAAATTAAAGAATGAAAGAATACATGTCAAGCTAACAATGAACAAAGAAGAGCAGGTGTGGCAATTCTAATCTCAGACAAAATCAATTTTAATGTAAAATCCACCATCATGGACAAAGATGGGCACTATTTATTGCTGAAAGGTTCAGTACACAAGCAAGACTTAACTATATTAAATATTTATGCACCTAATATCAGAGCACCTAAATACGTCAAAGAAACACTGACTACACTCAAAAATGAGTTAGATCACTCCACAATAATAGTGGGAGACTTCAACTCTCCACTCTCAATACTGGACAGATCATCTAGAAAAAGCTGAGTAAAGATGCAGAAGATCTCATTGCCAAAGTTAACCAACTAAACCTCATTGATATATACAGAACTTTCTACTCATCAGTGGAGAACTACACCTTATTCTTCAGTGCCCATGGAACATTTTCCAGAATTGAACATGTGTTAGGACATAATGTAATTTTTAACAAAATTCATACCATTGAATTAATGCAAAGTATCTTCTTAGATCATAAAGCCATAAAAGTCAAAATCAATAGCAGAAAAAACATAGATAGAAAGTGAAATTCTTGGAAACTGAACAATATCTTGCTCAAAAAACCATGGGTTATAGAAGCAATCAGGATAAAATAAAGAAATTCATGGATTCCAATGAGAATGAAAACACTTCCTACCAGAACCTATGGGATACAGCCAAAGTAGTCCTGAGAGATCTGTTCATCTCCATAAATGCACACATCTGGAAGAAAGAAACCAAATCAAAGAACTACCCCTACAGTTTAAACAAGTAGAGAAAGAACAACAGAGGAACCCCTCAGGCAACAGAAGAAAACAGATCATAAAGATTAAAGCAGAACTAAAGGAGTTAGAGAACAGAAGACCAACTGAAAAAATTGAAAAGAACAAAAGCTGGTTTTTTGAAAAGATCAACAAAATTGACAAACCACCAGCTAAACTTACTAAAGAAAAACAGGAAAGGAAACAAATAACCCAAATTAGAAATGAAACCAGAGTTGTCACAACAGATCCAACAGAAATTAAAAATATCATCACAGAATACTATGAAAGACTGTACTCTAACAAATTTGAAAACCTAAAGGAAATGGACAAATTCCTTGAGATTGAAAAAGTCATCAAAAACTGCCAATCAAAAAAAGCCCAGGCCCAGATGGCTTCACCATAGAATTCTACCCAAGCTTTCAGAGAAGAGTTATCTCCAATACTACTAAGACTATTTCACAGTACAGAAAGGGATGGAGTACTCCCAAACTCATTCTATGAAGCCAGCATAACCCTGATACCAAAACTGGGGAAAGACCCAACAAAAAAGGAGAACTACAGATCAATATCACTCATTAATCTAGATGCAAAAATCTTCAACAAAATTCTTGCCAATAGAATACAACAACATATCAAAAAATAATCCATCATGACCAAGTTGGATTCATACCAGGGATGCAAGGCTGGTTCAACATCAGAAAAACAATTAATGTGATAAACCACATAAATAGCACAAAAGACAAGAATCACCTGATTTTGTCCATTGATGCATAAAAGGCATTTGATAAAGTCAAACACCCATTTGTGCTAAAATCTCTTGCAAAATAGGCGTAGATGGAAAAATTCCTCAATGCAATAAGGGCCATTTATACAAAACCACCTGCCTACGTCATCCTGAATGGAGAGAGACTGAAGGAGTTTCCCTTGAGAACAGGAACTAGACAAGGATGCCCACTCTCACCTCTCCTATTCAACCTAGTACTAGAAGTTCTAGCCAAAGCAATTGGACAAGACCAAGAAATAAAGGGCATCTGCATTGGCAAAGAAGAAGTCAAAATCTCCCTGCCTGCAGATGATATGATTGTATATGCAGAGAATCCCGAAGAATCCATAAGGAAACTACTCAAACTGATAGAAGAGTTCAGCAAAGTCTCAGGATACAAGATAAACATAAGTAAATCAGTAGGATTCCTTTATACCAACAGTGAGACTGCGAATGAAGAAATCATCAAATCAATACCATTTACTATTGCCCCCAAGAAGGTAAAGTACCTAGGAATTAATCTAACCAGAAAAATAACAGACCTTTACAAAGAGAACTACAAATCCTTACTACAAGAAACTAAGAGAGACTTAGATAAATGGAGAAACTACCCTGCTCATGGATAGGAAGACTTAACATTGTGAAAATGTCTATTTTACCCAAGCCAAAGCCAAGTGCCATCGAGTAAGATCCGACTCATGGAGACCTGAGGGGCCAGGATAGAACTGACCCACAGAGTATTCAAGGAGTGCCTGGTGGATTTGAACTGCCGACCTTGTGGTTAGCAGTGGTAGCACTTAACCCACCACACCACCCAAACTAATCTACTTATATAATGAAATCCCAATACAAGTTCCAGCGTCATTTTTTAATGAGATGGAGAAACAAATCACCACTTTTGTTTGGAAAGGGAAGAAACCCTGCATACAGTACTACTAAAGAAGAACACACGGGGAGGCCTCTCATTACCCAACTTCAGAACCTATTACACTGCCACAGTGTCAAAACAGCCTAGTACTGGTACAAGAACAGACAGATCAATCAATGGAACAGAATCAAGACCCCAGAGATGACACATCTGCCTATGAACAGTTGATATTCAACAAAGGCCCTAAGACATTAAACTGGGGTAAAAACAGTCTCTTCAACAATGGTGCTGGCAAAATTGGATATCCATCTGCAATAAACTGAATCAAAATCCATATCTTACACCTTATACAAAAAACAACTCCAACTGGATAAAAGACCTAAATATCTAACCTAAAACAATAAAGCTCATCCAAGAAAAGGTAGGAACAACAATGGAAGTTTTAATATACAATGAGGACAGACTCTAAAATCTGTCAAAGAAACCACAATCAACAGAAGAGAAAATAGATAAATGAGAACTATTAAGAATCAAACACTTTTGCTCATCCAAAGACTTTATTAGTAGAATTAAAAGAACACCCACAGAATGGGAAACAATATTTGGCAACTCTATGTCAGACCAACGCCTGATCTCCATAATCTATAAGATACTACAAAATATCAATAAGAAGAAGATAAATCATCCAATTAAGCAATGGGCAAAGAAGATGGACAGACATTCCTCTGAAGAGGAGATCCAGGCAGCCAAAAAACACATGCGGACATGTTCACGATCTTTAGTTATTAAAGAAATTCAAATCAAAACTACAATGAACTACCATCTCACCCCAACAAGGTTGGCTATGATCCAAAAAACACAAAACAACAAGTGCTGGAGACACTGTGGAGAAAGTGGAACTCTCCTACACTGTTGGTGGGGTTGCAAAACGGTCCAGCTTCTTTGGAAAGCAATCTGGCACTTCCTTTAAAAACTGGATATAGAAATACCACTTGACCCAGTAATTCCACTACTTGGAATATATCCGAGAGAATCAAGGCCATTCACACCAACAGATACGTGCACAAGAATGTTTATTGCAGCACAGTCCACAATAGCAAAAAGATGGAATCAACCCAGATGCCCAACAACAGAGGAATGGATAGGTAAACTATGGTATATATACTCAATGGAGCACTATGCAATGATAAAGAACAATGATGATTCCAGGAAACATCTCATAACCTGGTTTCAACTGGAAGACATTATTTTGTGTGAAAGTAAGAGACAAAAGGACAAATATTGTATGAGATCCCTACGATAAGAACTCAAAAACAGACTTATGCATAGAAGAAAAGACTCTTTGACGGCTGTAAGGGAGGGGAGGGAAGGAGGGTGAGGGGAGGACAGTTTAGATTAGATAATTGGTAGAAATTTGGTTGGGTGAAATTGGTGACAGCACACATTAGAAACAAGAACCATATTAAGTGGACTTCAACATAACTTGAATACGTAACCCAATATTGAATACTTAACCCAATATTGCAAGGACAGAGTAGCTGGGGCAGGGGGCAGGGGACCATGCCCTTAGGCGAAATTGAGGCCAATTGTCACAACTGGCATTTTGCTAAGAGGGCTCTCTGCACCTCACATTGGTGAGTGGCATCTGGGGTCTTAAAAGCTGCCAAGCTACCATCTGAGGGCAGAGCAAATGGTCCCAACTCAGCAGGAACGGATGCTCACTGAGGACCAAAATGACATGGGGGAAAGACAACCCAGAAGATGAAGAGACCCACATGAGTGGGTGCCTGCTTGACTTGGGACCAGACTAACTGGATGGTGCCCAGCCACCACCTCTGACAGCTGCGATGGAGCTCACAAAGTTGAGTCTCACTGGCAACACAAGAATAAAATGGTGTGCACCTGAGATCTCCACTGAAAGACCTCAGCTGAACGTCCAGTAGCTTCAGGGTTCCCCTGGGAGCATGGCCCATGGCCCTGATGCTGCCCTTGCCCATAAATCATAATGAAGGTCCACTCTTTGGACACCAATGGATTGGACTTGGCGATGCAGAGTGACCATATATTGGATACACTTTACGGTTCTATGTGTCTTAGGATATCATCCTGCTGACCTCTGGCTGGAGTAAGGGGTGGAGAGGAGGGAAAAGGAGACTGTTGGGAGGATGAGACACCTAAGTAGCAGAGAGGAATAATGTGCTGTCACCTGGCAGGGAGAGCAACGGAAGCTGCATATAGGTGGGCATGTAAATTTATATGGGAATGTACATTTTCACTCAGTCATGATAAGAATAAAAAATAAATAATAAAAAAAAGTTAACCTATTATATGATTCCATTTACATGACTGTGACAGTCAGTATTATTTCTAAACTTGGCTAGGCTGTAGAGACCTGTTGTTTGGGCAAACATGAGTCTAGATGTTGCCGTGAAGGTAATTTGTAGATGTGATTAGCATTACAATCAGCTGACTCGAAGCAATTTCCCTATATATTGTACCTGAGCCTGTGGTGGTCAGGATTATGTCAACTTGGCTACTCCATGTTTGGCTGCTGTATGGAGTGGCAGGGCAGGGCCTGTGGTGGCTTCCTGCCCCTCAGCTCTCACCATCTGCGCCTTCTTCATTCCTTCTGAATCTTCTATCCATTCACAGTTTCAAAATGGTTCCCACGTTTTAGGTATTTGCTAGAGTAGCACCTCACTCTCAAAGTACCAAATTCTGTTTTAATAAGCTCGAGCTGCTCTAATCGAAATACAACAGAGTGGATGGGTTTAACAAAGGAAGGTTTACTCTTACACAGTCCGGTAGGCTACAAATCCAAATTTAGGATATCCGCTCCAGGGGAAGGCTTTCCCCGTTGTCAACTCTGGAGGAAGTCCAGTATTGCATCACTCTTTGTCTAGGGAGCATCTGGGCATGGGAACCTCACACCATCAAACATGCAGAACTGGGAGAAGTGTGCATCCTTCAGACCTGAGGTTCCTGCACCAAGATGCTCCCTGGACAAAGACTGATGCAATACCAGCTTTCCTCCAGGTGTCAACAATGGGGGGAAGCCTCCCCCTGGAGGAAACATCCTAAATTTGGACTTATAGCCTGCGGGACTGTGTAAGAATAAATCTTCCTTTGTTTAAGTCACCCACTCTGTACCATTTCTGTTAGAGCAGCCCTAGCTGACTAAAACAAGCCTCATACCCTCCATAAAAGCCTTAAGAACAAAACATGACGTTTTTCTAGAAGGGAAGGAATTCTACTTCAAGACTGTAAAACACGGACAACCCACAATGCACCATGCCATGTCCTTCCTGCAAAGAACCAAGAAACCAAATGAAACAGATACAGGCAACAATCTAGGAACAAAGGACAGCACATAAAGCAATGAAGATTTAGATCAAACACTGAAGGTAAAGAGAAGCTGAACACAAACAGCAAAGAAGGAAACTTAAGGGCTGTAAGTGCCCTGGCCAGATCACCAAGAGCAGTATGTCCATTTTGAGAAAAAGTGAGCAGGGTTTTTGGGTAAGAGCACAAGAAAGCAATTTCACAAAATCCTCAGTGGAAGACAGAGTACTGTATAGACAACACAGAGGGCAGCAAGGTGAGCAGAAGGTGAACTTAGGAGGGAAAATGCAGGAAGGTAGGTGAGAGCCCTAGGGAGCCAGGCAACCATAGGGCAGAGAAGCAGCCAGAAAATAGGAACAGAACAGCCCACCAACAATGGTCCTTAACCACTTGGCATGGTGGCACTCACAGAATGGAGGATCCTTGCTGTGGTAGCTAGAGATTCCCCACCTAGTTGGACTCTGGACAGCCTTCCTCTCCAGCATTTGTCTGGGCTAGGTCCTGACTGTCAGTAGCCCTCTGCAAGGAATGCTCCAGTGTCCACACCTGAGACTTTGGAAACATGATCCTACCTACTCCATGTACCACCCTTGCAATGACCAGCAATGTTGCTGTGGCCCCACCGCCCCATTTCGTAATCCATGGCATGCATTCCCACCCCATTGGAATGGTAATCAGAAATTTGTACTCACCCTACCCCTCCCACGCTGCCCCACCCACCCAACAATCAATTGCAGGTGCTCTCATCGGAATAGAACAGGAGGTACAAAATCCTTCCTCCCCCCTACCCCAGGCCGGCCACCCTGCCCAGCAACCAGCAGTGTGAGCTTCCACGTCAGGTGACAGGTGACTGTACACTCTCAATTTGACTACCAAGGAGCCAGCAGTGCACACACATGACACAGCCCAGTAATCAGCTGGAAAACTCTTCACCAGTGCTCTGCAACTGACCAGAGAGACCCACCACCTTGTCAGTTATCCTGACAGGTACCACCTGTACCTCTGCTGAATGACAAGCAGGATGTTCCACTGCCCTCATACAATGTCCACCTAGCTGCCAAGTCACACAGCCTATACCCAGGCAGTTCCTGCAGGCCATCTGCACTTGCACTGAGACCACTACCACCTACTGAGACACCAATTTTGCACACACAGAATGCCTGCTGCATCCACTTGAGTAGTATTAGCAAATACAGAGACATTCTGCTCTGACCCCCAGAAAAAGCACTAACTGGTAGCACCAACCTGGAAGGACTTCATGGTTCCACAAAGTCTGTGCAGGAACTCTGACTGCCCAA
Source organism: Heterohyrax brucei (assembly GCA_028571685.1). Classification (NCBI taxonomy): domain Eukaryota; kingdom Metazoa; phylum Chordata; class Mammalia; order Hyracoidea; family Procaviidae; genus Heterohyrax; species Heterohyrax brucei. The sequence continues at coordinate 182,465,717 of CM053143.1, read as the reverse complement.
CAGATACTGCCGAAGTCATACATAGAGCAGAACCAGAAAACAACAACAAATAATTCAAAAGAAGAAACACATTCTAAAGAGAAAGAAAAGAGGCAAAGCTCCTGACACATCAAAAAAAAAAAAAAATCAGCACAAAACAAACATATACAATCAGTAAAGAATACATAAACAAACAAACGTTTTAATGACTCTGAGACAGGAGAAAATACCAAAGCGTGTGAAAAACAGGATAAGATGGCTCAAACAAGTGAGTGAAATAAAGGGGTAAAAAATCATCCTGAGGAAGGAATGGCAATAGAATTACCTGATGAGAAATTCAAAAGAGATCAAGGAAAACACACACACCAAAAAAAAAAAAAATTGAAGAATTCAGAAAAATGGTACAGTAACAAAATGACCAAAAAAAAAAAAAAAAGACAATTAGACACCTTATGAAAACAGCAACTAGAAATCCAGAAGATTAACAGAGAAATAGAGGACAAATACCTTGAAATAATTTGCATGAGAAACAATCAGAAAAAGAAGGAAGATGGGAAGCATGTTTTCAGGTAACATTAGAAAAGAAAAGTTTATTCTTACACAGTCCAGTAGGCTACAAGTTCGAATTCAGGGCATATGTTCCAAGAGAAGTATTTACTTCTTCATTGCTCTGGAGGGAGATCGTTGTGTTGCACCAGTCTTTGGCCAGGGATCATGTTGGCACAGGAACCTCAGATCTGAAGGACTTTCTGTTCCCGATCATGAGGTTCCCCAATGCCTCCTTGCTTCCTTTTCCTTTTATCTGTTGTAGGATAAAAGGATGAAAAGTGGTTTAAGCTACACGCTGGGGAAACTCACTTTCCAAAGTTTTTTAAGAAACTGCTCTGCATCCCACTTTGGTGAGTGACATCTAGGGTCTTAAAAGCTAGCAAGTAGCCATCTGAGATGCATCAATTGGCCCCAGCCCCCCTGGAACAAAGGAGAATGAAGAACACCAAAGACATGTAAGCTCATATATACTTGAGACAGAGAGGAACACGTAAGCCAGAGACTACATCAACCTGCAATTGGAAGAACTAGATAGTGTCCAGCTACCACCAATGACTGCCTTGCTAGGGAGCACAACAGAGAGTCCCTGATGGAGGAGAGAAGTAGGGTACAGAACCCAAATTCTAGTAAAAAGACAAGACTTGATGATCTGACTGAGCCTGGAAAGACCCCAGAAGACATGGGCCCTGGATTCTGTGTTATTCCAGAACTAAAACCATCCCTTAAGCCAATTCTTTGGACAAAGATGAGACTGGGCTACAAACCATAAAATCATCCTTTTGAGCAACGAGGGTCATGTAATAATGCATACATAGGTTTTCGTATGAGAAATTGACTTGAAGTAGAAATTTTCACTTAAAGTACAATGAATAAAAGATGAAGAGAGCCTAAGACTTAAGTGGGACACTGCCAAAAGAAATAATTTACGTGTGATAGAATTTCCAGAAAAGTGAAGAAAAAAAATAAATAAATAAAGAGAATTTTCAAAGGCTTACTGGCAGAAAACTTCTCTAATATCATGAAAGACTACAAAATTTCTGTGACCATTAAGATTATGAGTCAACCTGGCTATGCCAAGATTCTCAGTGATTTAGCAGTTTGAATGTAGATTTGCTGTCATAGGATGATGTGATCATTTACATGATGAGATCTGATGTAATTGCCTCCTGAGAGGGTCTACTGTGAGTAGTCAATCAGTTCAAAGGGAATTTTTTTGAAGGTGAAACTCGCATTGAACCTAAGTAGACATCCTGGTAAGGTTTGCAGGCCTTTTGCTCATTCTGGATCCTGCAGCTGGCTCCAGCCATCTGACTTCTGGGTCTTGGGACTTGAGCTAGCAGCTTTGCTGCAATCTTGCCGGCCAGTCTCAGAGTTTTTCAATCATCACAGCCTGTGACCAAGGTCGTTGCCATCTGACCTGCTGATCTTAGATTAGCCAGCCCCTGCAGCTATGTCAATCAGGTTAAGTGTTCAGTCTGACACATGCATTTGGGACATTCCAGCCTCTACAACTGCATGAACCATTTCTTTGATATAAATCTCTTTATATATATATACATATGTATGTATGTATACACATATGTATGTGTGTGTGTGTATACATATGCTAAAATTTACTGGCTTTTCTTCTCTAGAGAACCCAGCCTGAGACAGTTTCCATCCAAGACATGCAACAAACCCCATACAGGATAGAGTCCAAAAGAAAGTTACTGAAACATATCATAATCAAACTTTCTAAAACCAAAGACAAAGAAGCAATTCTGAGAGCAGGTGGTGAAAAATGAAATGTCACTTACAAAGGGGCACCAATAAGACTAAACATTGATTTCTTAGAAAGCAGTAGGATGACATACATAAAATCATGAAAGAAAAGAACAGTCAACAAAGTATCATATATCCAGAAAAACTGTATTTCCAATATGAGTAAAACTGGGACTTTCTCAGATAAACAGAAATTAAAAGAATTTGTGGGGAACAAAAGAAAAAAAACAGATCAATGTTAAAAGAAATATTACAGGGAGTCCTTCGGGCAGAAAATCAACATCAGACGGCAACCTGAGATTAAGACATCAAACAGCATCATTCAGATACCAACCTGGAAAAATAATTCTCAAAATTAAAAATAAAGTTGCAAAAAATGAAAACAGGGAGCCAGATACATCAATCCATAAATGATGACAACTTCAAAACAAAAAGAGGAAATAAATGGTGTAGTTGCAGAACTTCCATATGGGGAGGAAACATCTTAGTCATCTAGTGCTGCTATAACAGAAACATCAGAAGTAGACAGCCTTAACAAAGAGAGATTATATTCTGTCACAGTCTAGTAAGAGACAAGTTCAAATGCAGGACATCAGCTCCAGGAGAAGGCTTTCTCTGTTGGCTCTGGAGGAAGGTCTTTGTTGCCATTCTTCCTCTGGACTCAGAACTTCCAAGGTACAGGGGACCTGGATCAAAAAGATATGCTCTGCTCCTGGCACTGATTCTTTCCTGATGGTATGAAGTCCCCCACTGTCTGCTTACTTCCCTTTCCTTTGTATTTTAAGAGATTACCTGAAGGCACAATACAGTCTTATGTGTTGAGTTCTGCCTCACCTACACAACTGCCTCCCAACTTCCCTCCTAATATCATAGAGGCAGGATTTATGACATATGCAAACATTAACAATACTGGGAATTATGGCCTGGCCAAATTGTTACACACATCTGGGGAGGGGGGGAGCAGTTGAATCCATGAAAGGAAGTTAAGGTGATAGCAAGATATAACAGACTGTTTTAAACTCAGGGGAAAAAAAACCAACCCATTGCCATCAAGTCTTTTCCAACTCATAGCAACTTTATAGCACAGAGGACTTCATAGGATTTACAAACAGCCAGTAGTAGATTCAATCTGCCAGCCTTTTGGTTAGCAGCTGAGCTCTTATCTTCACTACTGTGAAGATAAAGGTAAAGTTCAGAGTAACCACAAAGAAAATTAATAGATCTCCTCACCAAAATAGAGAAGAAAATCAGAAAGATTCAGTAGACCCCAAAATGACAACAAAGAAAGACAAGAAAAGAAAATCCATAAACAAGAAGAACTCAATACAGAAAATTAGGTGGAACAAAGAAACAGTTACACCATTAAATAAAAAAAAAGGTATAACAAAGTGGCTGCAGTAAATTCATACCTACTGATATTTATAGTGAGTATAAATGGTTTAAATGAGTCAGTCAAGAGACAGAGAATGGCTGACTCAATTTAAAAAAAATAAAAGACCTATCAATACATTTTCAGAGACACACCTTGGGTGCAAAGACATAAATAGGTTAAAAATCAAAGGATGAAAAAAATATACATCGAGTAAATCAAAAGAGAGCAGAAGTGACAATAATAAGCCCTGATAAAATGAACTTTACATCAAAATGCATTATAAGAGACAAAGAGCATGATATAATAAGTATTTACTCACCCAATAACAAAGCTCCAAAATACATAAAACAAACTCTAACAGAACTGAAAAGAGAAATAGTTTTACAGTAACCCTGGGAGACTTTAAGTGAAAGTGAATTTAAACCAGTTGCCCTCAAGTTGACCTGAACTCATGGAAATCTCATGTGTGTCAGAGCAGAACTGTGCTCCATCGATTTTTCCATGACTGAGTCCTTTATGGAAGCATATCTTCCTTCTGTGGAGCCTTTGAGTGAACTCAAATGTCTGAACTTTTGGTTAGCAGCTGAGCACATTAAGCATTTGCATCAATAGGGGTGTGGCAATGGTTGAAGCTGTAAAGTGGATAAATAGCTACTCAGTATCTACTTTTGCCTATGTTTAAATTTGCATTGAGTATTTATGAGTCGGGTCCGACTCCACGGCACTTGGCTTGGGCATTTTAAAATTTTTATGTTTTAAAACAAGAGAAGTGATGGTGTGTCCCTAAGGCCAAAGATCAGGTAGTAAGATCTGGGATATTGTTAATTCAAAACTATCCACAATAATGGATATCATGTAAAATATACTGATGTCTTCTTCTATATGTGAAGTGATGAACCATATCTTGGTGAGAGACTTAAATGCCAGGCAGAACAACTAGAAAGAAACTCAAAAAAGATAGAGAAAATCTAAATAACTTGATCATCCAACTTGATTTCAAAAACATATTCAGAACACATCACCCAAAAGCAGCACAGTACACATTCTTATCCAAAGCACATGTGTTGTTCTCCACAATAGAACATATTTTAAGACTCAAAGCAAGCCTCAATAAATTTAAAACCATTGAAATAATTCAAAGCATCTTGTCAGACAATGATGCTATAAAATTAGACATCAGTAACAGAAATAACATAAAAAATAAATACATGGAAACTGATTAAGACTTCACTCAAAAACTATAGATGAAAGGAGAAATTAAAAATGAAATTCAAAAATTCTCAGACTCTAATGAAAACACAACAGACCAAAACCTTTGTGGCATAGCAAATACAGTGTACAGGTGAGAACACACACACCAAAAAAAGAAAAAAGGGTCAGAATCAATGGCTTAAACTGTGTATGTGTCTGCACGATGCTGTCCTACTAGCCTCTTACTAGAAGGGAAATGAGAGGTTAGAGAGGAGGAGATATGAAGTTGTTAGCAGGATATCACATGTATAGAATGGAAAGGAAGAGTATGCTGTCACTGGGCAGGAGACCAGAAGGAACTACAGATGGGTGGGCACACAAATTTAACTTGGATTGTTTACTACTTTCACTCAATCACAATAAAAAAAAACAATGGTTTAACCTGACAACTCAAACAAAATAAAAGAGCTACAAAAGAAGACTACAGTTATCAGAAGGAAGGAAATAATAAAGAACAGAGCAGAAATAAATGAAATAGAAAACAATAGAAGGAATCAACAAGACTAGAAGTTGGTTTTCTGAGAGGATCGATAATAACAACCACTGGCCAAACTGACAAAGAAAAGCAATGATGAGATGAAAATAACCAAAATAAGAAATGACTGGGTGACACTACAACACAACCGAGATCAAAAGGATCATAACAGAATACTATGAAAAATCATACTCGAACAAATTTGAAAACCTAAAAAAAATGGGGAAATTGTTAGAAACATGCTACCTATCTAAACTAACACAAATAGAAGTAAAAAAATTGAACAGATTGATGACAAAGAAGAAATTGATGAGATCATAAAAAATACCCCCCGAGCCCCAAAGAAGCCCTGCCAAGATGATCTCACTGGAGAACTGTAACAAACATCCAGAGAAAAATTGGCACCAATTTTACTCTAGCTATTCCTGAACATAGAAAAGGACAGAAAACTTCCTAATTTGTTCTATGAAGCCAGCATGACCCTGATACCAAAGCCAGCCAAAGACAACATTAGAAAAGAAAATAACCCTCACAAATATAGACACAAAAATTCTCAACAAAATTGTAGCTAACAGAATTCAACAGTATATCAAAATATTAATACATTATGATCAAGTGGGATTCATACCAGGGACACAAAGATAATTCAACATTAGAAAATCAATCAATGTAATTCATCACATGAATAAAACAAGGAAAAAGAATCACATGATAATTTCTATCAATGCAGAAAACACATTTGATAAAATCCAAACCCTTTCCTGATAAAAATTCTCAGAAAAATAGGATTAGAAGGTAAAATCTTCAAAATAATTGAGGGCATATGTGCAAACCAAAAAGCCACCATTGTTCTCAGTGGAGAAAGATTGAGAACATTCCCCTTGAGAACAGGAAAAAGGGAAGGATGCTCTTTACCATCACTGTTGTTCAGTATTGTACTGGAAATCCTAGCTGCAACAATAAGACATGAAAAGGAAATAAAGGCAATCCACACTGGAAAGGAAGAGCTACACTTATTTGCAGGTGACATGATCCTATAAATAGAAAATCCCAGAGACAGTACAAGAAAGTTATTATTACTAACAGTACGGTTCAGTAAAATGGCAAGGTACAAGATTAATATACAAAAATCAGTTGGGGCCTTCTACACTAACAAGGAGAAACCCCAAAAGGAAATCTAGAAAATAATACCATGTACAATCATCAGCAAAAAGATAAAATACCTAGGAATAAATCTACCAACAGTGCGTTATCATCCCAGTACAGAGTGTAACTGCCCCATAGGGTTTCCAAGGATGTAAATCTTTATGGAAGCAGATTGCCACATCTTTCTTCAGCTGGTGGGTTATGAACCATTGGCCTTTTGGTTAGCAGCGAAGTACTTAGCCACGGCACCACCAGAGCTCACTAAAAAAAAAATCTTGACAGCCACATAAAATGACACTTCAGAACTGTCAGTGTGCAAAATAACAATTTGCAAATAAAATATTTCCAAGAAATGTTTAGTTAAAGTATGCCAGTTTTTGGTTAAAAGCCTCGAGGCCCAATGGAGCTATATAATGCCAATCACTCTGCTACTATCCAAAATGATAAAAATTCCTAGGTTTGACAGAAATAATTATAGATAAAATGATATGATGTCAGGAGTTGTCTTCTAAAAAGAAATGAAAATGCAGGGATCAGGGAAAAGGGACACTAAGTGAATTCAAACCAGTTGCCATCCAGTTGAATGGGACTCATGGCTACTTCATGTGTGTGGGAGCAGAACTGTGTCCCAGAGAGCTTTCCATGGCTGAATTGTTTGGGAACCAGGTCACCAGGTCTTCTATGGAGCCTCTCAGTGGATGCAAACCTTTAATGTTGCAGTCAGCAGCAGAGCACAGTAACTATTCGCATAACTAGGGATGTGGTGACAGTTGAAGCTGGGTGGTAGGTAAACAAATATCTACTCAATATCTAATTTGCCTGTGTTTAAGTTTTTATTTCACATTTTGAACATGTTTATGTTTTAAAATAATAAAAGTGATGGTTTGTCCATGAGGCCAAGGATCAAGTAGTAAGGTCTGGGATGTTGTTAATGCCAAATTCCCAACGGTAATGAATATCACGTAAAATATACTGACATGTCTTCTGCACATGGTGAGAGGCTGTGCTCTATGTAAGAGAGTCCTATACATAATGTAGGATACCCAAGTTCTTGTTCTGGCTAGGTATCTACATAAATGTCACCTGTGGGTAAGCCACTTGCCTACATTGAATCTTTTCTCATGTTTACAATGAGAAAATTATGCTGATGCCCTCAGAGTCCCCTCCCTTCTCTAATGTCATGGAAAGGTAGCTTGGAGAACACAAGGACCCTGCCTTCCTTAGTCAATGCTGGGAATGAGCCTGGCAAGCAGGAGGACTCTCCAATATTTGTTCATTCAGTGAGTGGGTAAATCACTTTGTTTTTAAATACGCAATCTGCTTTCCTCATGAAGCTGTTGTTGGTTGTCTTGAATTGCCTCCAACTTACGGCAACCTTATGTATAACAGGGCAAAACATTGTTTGACCCTATTCTGTTGTGATTCATATGATTTTCACTGGATAATCTTTGGAAGCAGATTGCAAAACTTTTCTTCCTAGTCTGACCACCATAGATGAACCTGCTATTGTATTTGAAATACTGGTATCATAGCTTGCAATATCATAGGAACCCGCAAGCCACTATAGTATGACAGTTTGACTGATGGATGATTGTTTCTCCTGACAACTTACTTTTTTCCCTAAGATGAAAGCAGATCCATTCAGAAACTCAGCTGGGTCTGTTTAGCTTGTCAAAATCATCTTGAAAAATGGCAACAGGAATTGCCTCTATCTACATGATCCTCAGTGTTGTTAAGTGGAACTTGACCCCGTAAGACATTGTTCACAGTCTCCTGGGGATGCTATAGCCCCTAGAATAAACCACATCCTTCATGCCCAATAGAGCCCTATGTGGTCCAGGCACAACTTCCCTCCAAGGTCATGCACTCCTTTACTTCTTTTCAGTAGCCTTCTTTTAAAGTTGCCCTCATCTGCCTCTTTAAAGTGTTGAAAAGCAAAGATGTCACTTTGAAGACTAAGTAAGATGGCCCTGACCAAAGCCGTGGTATTTTCAATTGCATCATATACACGCCAAAACTGAGCAATGAATAAGAAGACCAAATAATTGATGCCTTTGAATTGTGGTGTTGGTGAAGAATAATGAATATATCATGGAAAGCCAAAAGAGTGAACAAAATCTGTCCTGGAAGAAGTACAACCAGAATGCTGCTTGGAGCCAAGGTTGGCAAGTCTGTGTCTTACATACTTTGGACATGTTTTCAGGAGGTATCAGTCCCTGGGGAAGGACATTGTGCTTGGCAAAGTTGAAGGTCAGTGAAAAAGAGGAAGACGCTCAATAAGATGGATTCACACAGTGGCTGTAACAATGGACTCAAGTACAATATTGTGAGTATGGCACGGGACAGAACAGTGCTTCATTCTGTAGTACATAGGGTTTCTAGAAGATCAAACTGACTCAGCGACTCCTGACAACAGTAACAGTTGAGAATCCCTGAGCTGAAGTGCATACCATCCAACCAGGTGCATCAAGTCAACTCCAATTTATAGTAATCCCATTTGTGTCAGAGTAGTAGTGTGCTCCACAGGGTTTCCAATGGCTGTGACCTTTCAGAAGAAACCCTGGTGGTACAGTGGGCAAAATGATCAGCTGCTAACCAAAAGGTCAGCAGTTCAAAATCACCAGTGGCTCCATGAGAAACAAATGTGGCAGCCTACTTGAAGACAGTAACTGACTACCACCAATGAATGCATTTACAAGGACCTCAAGAAGAGTCGCTGATGGAACAGTAGTAAAAAGACAAGCCTCAGTGGTCTGACAGACTGGAGAGTCCTCAGAAGACATGGCTCATGGACTTCCTGTCGGCCCAGAACTGAAACCATTCCTGAAGCCAACTCTTCACACAATGATTAAGCTGGTATATCAGACATAAAATGATACTGGTAAAGAATGTGCTTCTTGACTCGAGGAGACACAGGAGACTAACTGCGTAGCTCCTGTCAGGAGGTGAGATGAGAAGGTAGACACGGACAGGAGCTGGTTGAATGGACAACAGAAACACAGGGTGGAGAAGAGGAGTGTGCTGTCACAGTGCGGGGAGAGTAGCCAGGCTCACATAACAAAGTGTGTTAACTTTTCATATGAGAAACTGACTCAGGTTGTAACCTTTCACTAAAACACAATGAAATAATTAATTTAAGAAGATTTACAGCCTAGAAAACCCTGTGCTATGAGTCAGAATAATTCAGTGGTAGTAGGTGGGGGTGGAGTGACCTTTCAGGATTACATTGCCGGGCCTTTGGGGGTGCCTGTGACTGGAGGTGAACCTTTAATCCTTCATTTGCAACTGAAAACAACACTTGTACCGTCCAGGGACTTCTAAGACACGTACGAGAGAACAAAATAATGTGCTAGGAGGATTTTAGGGAAGGCAAGCTCCCAGAGAGACTCTCCGGGAAAAATTTAAACATTTAAAAAAAAAACCACTGCCATCAAGTCAGTTCTGACTCACAGTGACCCTATAGGACACAGTAGAACTGCTCCTAGAGTTTCCAAGGAGAACCTGGTGGGTTTGAACTGCTGACCTTTTGGTTAACAACCATAGCACTTAACTACTGTGTCCCCAGGGTTTCCAAATTTTATATAAGGGGAGTAAATGTAGACAAATGGAGAAAAGAACATGGTGACGATGTGGTTAGCAGGGACTCCTAGACCACAGGGGGTGATATCAGTGATGCAATGAAGCTAGAAAGAGATTTGCTTCTTGAGGGAACTCGATGTCTTTATGGAGAAGAGAAGAGCAGGTGTGGAGTCCATCCAATTGCAAGTGTTTGGATGCAGACATCTGGTTTTGTAAATTTAGAACCACTATAGCAAGGTAATATGATAGTGGTATGCCAACTATGGATCAGATGGCCTAAATTCGTCATCTATAAAATGAGGATAATAAAATTTCTCACCTCAAGAGGCTGTGGTGAGTATTCAAAGAGGTTTGGTTTGTAACATCTTAACACATAATTAGTTCATCAGCTAGAAATTTAAAAAAAGAAATCCCAATCCAAACCAAATTTAGTCACTGAGTCAATTCCAACTCATAGTGATAGATAGGACAGAGGAGAATTGCCCCATAGAGTTTTCCAGGAGTACCTGGTAGATTTGAACTGCCAGGTACTTAACTACTAGGTTACCTGCGTTTCCAAATAATCTTAGTACCTAGCAAAATGTCCTATCTATATGTGTGTGTCTCTGTGTGTAGACAGTGTACGTATACAAAGTTGTAGATCTAGACTATAGTATGTAGAATACAGAATACTCTGTAGAAGCAAGGGTGGCATACTCCTTATAACAAGGATGGAGAAACTTTGCCTTGCTCACTTGGGAGACATCATCAGGAAAGGTCATTCCCCCAAAAGACACCGTGTTTGGTAGAGGGTCCTCAGTGACTTTGTCTTGTTTACTTTGAACATGTTGTCAGAAAAGACCAATTACTAAAAAAGGAAATCATGTATGGTAAAGCAGCAGGTTAGCCAAAATGAGGAAATCCTACATGGGATTGACTGACAGGATAGGAAAACAAGGGTTCAACTATATCAAAGATGATGAAGATGTAGTAGTGCTGGGCAACATATTCACTTCTCTTTTGCATAGTGGCAATGAACAACAACAGACGATAGGTAGGTAGGTAGACAGGTAGGTAGGTAAATAGACAGATAGGTAGGTAGATAGACAGATCAGTGGGTGGGTGAATGGACAGACAGACAAACAGATGGATGGACAATTGGTGGATGGATGGATGGACAGACGGACGGACGGACAGTAGACAAAACTGTTTTATTGTGTAGATCACAGTAAATCATGGATAACGCTACAAAGAACAGAAATTCCAGAACACTGAATTGTATTCATGCAGAATCTGCACATAGGTGAAGAGGCAATCACTTGAATAGAGTAAGAGGATGCTGGCTGTGATTCAAGATAAGAAATTTCTCAGAACTGTATCTTTTCACTTTACTTACTCAAATCAATATTCTGTACAAATAATCTGAGAAGCCAAACTATATGAAGAACATAAGATCAGGACAGGAGGAAAATTTCTTAACAGCCCATGATATGCAAATGATACTGTTTTGCTTGATGAAAATAAATATGACTTGAAGCACTTATTGATGGAGGTCCAAGACTATTGCCTTCAGTATGTATTACACTTGAAGGCAAAAGATAACAAAGGTCCTTGTAACTGGACTAATAAACAGCAGCATTATAAAGGCTGAAGGAATTGAAGTTGTAGAGCACTTTACCTGGACCAACAACCAACACCTGCAAAAGCAGCAGTCAAGAAATCAGACTATATATTATACTGCAGAAATCTGAAACAAAAGGCCTCTTTGAAGTTCTCAAAAGCAAAGATGACTAAGGTGTGTCTGACCTGTGGTCTTTTCAGTCACCTCGTATGCATGTGAAAGTTGGATAAGGCAAAAGGAAGAAGAATTGATATGTTTAATTGTATAAGGGATCAGTCTCTTAAGAAGGACATCATCATGCTTGATAAAGTAGAAGGTCACAGAAAAAAAACCTTCAGCAAAATGGATTCACACAGTATCTGTGACAATGGGCTCAAGTGTAACAATTGTGAGAATGACACAAAACCGAGCAGTGCTATCTTCTGCCATACATACGGTCACTATGAGTTGGGACCAACTTGACAAACTATGATGTTGACAAAGAGCCTTGAACATTACTATAGACTGCCAGAAATAAAACTGGAATACTCCTTATAGCAAGGATGAAGAAACTTTGTCTTGCTCATTTGGGAGGCATCATCAGGAAAGGTCATTTCCCCAAAAGATACCACGTTTGGTAGAGGGTCATCGAAAACGAGGGAACCCCTCGGTGAGAAAGATTGACTTACTAGCTACAACAAAGGACTCAAACATATCAAAGAGCATGAGGATGATGCTGGACCTGGCAACATTTCATTCTGTTATGCACAAAGTCACCATGAGTCAGAGCCATGCAATGACAGTAACAATAATATACATACATGTATAATCATGGGTATGATAACTAGCCATCTTAGGCTAGTTAGCAAGAGCCAATTCTGCACACACCCTTCTAAGTTTGCATTCAGTGAGGGTCAGATTGACAGCTTGAATTTTGCCACGAAGGGAAAGTTTATACTAAAGAAACTGGTGAACACTACAAATTCAGAACTCTCTCGTTCTCTCTCTCTCTCTCACTCTCTCTCACATTCTCTCTTTATCTCTCTGTCTCCCCCTTTCTCTTTCTCTTTCTCTCTCTTTCTGTGTGTGTGCCTTTGAGAGTGAGAAAGCAAGACAGAAAGAGCTAACTTTTGAGCACACTGATAAATGCTCTGTGAACACTGATTGAATGGGAATGGATTCAACTGAAAACTGAAATAAGGCTACAGGAAAGAAAAAAAAATACAAGCTGAGAGGAAGAAAATTGTCTGCCTAAGAAAGATGGAATAACAGCCTAGCTTTGGAGTGTGTGGCAGGTAAAAATGGAATCTGTCTTCTTACTCCAAACCAACATTCCCTCAACATATTTTCCTACCCATCACTTTTCACCACTCTCTCTAAAATAAATGTGACAATAACTGAGTGAAATAGGTGCTTAAAAATGCTGGCCATGTCTGAGGGCTGATTAATCTAGGAGTCATTCTTTCTGGAAGGAATAAATCCAGGAAAATACAGATTATAGTAAATTATCTGAGATTTAAAAAAAAATCAATGAAGCAAAAAAAAATCAAGTGCTGAAGAATAGAAAAAATATGATGCTTTTAATAAAACAACATACCATGTCGTTAAAAATACAGTAAACAAACATTAAAGGAATGTTAAGGAAGCTGTGAATAATACAGACAAGCAACATGAATTCTCATAAATTGCATCAAGTTAAGGCAGAAAAATAAAAATACATCTTTATCTTTTGGAGGTTAACAAATCCATCCATTTCTAAGCTCTTTGGCAGAAATTATACTATTTCCAAGAACAATGAAATAAGAAAGACTATCACTTGTAAACAAATTAGCTAACATACTGAAAGGCTAGAAGAACTGAAATGAAGCTTGTTAGGACTAATTTTCTATACTATTGTTTGAGAAGACTTGGTGGGGCTGTGAAAAGTTTCTTCAAGTCAGATAATTAGGGCTTAATTACACATGCAGTCTGTGACAGTTGCCCAAATGGTTAAGTACTCAGCTACTAATCAAAAATTTGGAGGTTTGAATCCATCCAGACACACCTTGGAAGAAGGGCCTGGAGATCTACTTCTAAAAGATCACAGCCACTGAAAATCCATGGAGCACAGTTTTACTTTGACACTCAGGGTTGCCATGAGCCTGAATCTACTTGATGTCAACTGCTTAGGGAGTCTCTGGGTGGTATAAGTGTTGACAGTTCTAATCTATGATCTGCATTGACTGGAATTAAACCAAGATCTTCTGCCTGGGAAGCAAGAATCCTACTCTGTACCACCACTGCCTTCAACTCCCACTTGCCTCCTGGTAAATTCAGTTCTGATATCTGCTGTGTCTTTTCTTGACTATAGGCTTTCAAACAGGCTATCTCCTTAAGTTCAAGACTAATTTTCCTAAATTCATGGTGGGGAGAGAAGTTGGACTTTTGATTTCATCCTTTCCAGAAGTTTCTGGAAGGTTTTTGCAAATAATCTCCAGACAAGCATCCCTGAAAGCAAGAACTTTCATCCAGCTGCTGTCAAGTGCCACTGTATGTGCTCAGCCCTAGAAGAAGAGTCACTTGAAGGATTTCTTTCAATCATAATGAATATAAGCTCCTAGGTGACTTGTACTTCTATTTATATATAGGAAAATAGTAGACTTTTTTTTTGTTCCATCTCATCGGGTACCAGCACTTTGTTAGAGAGTATCAAAAACTGCAGGAAATCCTAGAAATAACCAAAGTAACCAATTTACTTTGAGAACAAGGAGACAAAGCCTGAGACTATATCTGATGAAAGTCCTATTTCTTAGAAGGATAGAAAACGGTAACTAGCTTCTACACTCACGGCATTACTTCCACTGCCCCATGATGCCATTCAGATTTTGGACATCCCACAAAATCAAAAGACCATTTCTTCTAGACTGCAGACTGGGTGCTCATGTTGTTAGCTATCATTGAGTCACCTCCAACTCTTGGTGACCCCATATGCAACAGACTAAAACATCACCCAGCCCTGCACCATCTTTATGAGCATTTGTACTCAAGTCCATTGTTGTCGTCACTGTATGTTCTGAGTGCCATCACCCTTCATCATTACGTCCAACAGTGTTCTGTTGTAATCCATAGGCTTTTCATGGGCCAAGTTTTGGAAGTACATCACCAGGCTCTTCTTCCCAGTCTTTCTTAACCTGTCCACCATGGGTGACCTTGATGGTAGCTGAAATATCAGTGGCCTGGCTTCCAACATTACAAAAACACACAAGTCCCACCTTACGGCTGACAGATGGGTGCTGAGGGGGATGGCTAAAGTAAAACAAAGCTTATCGGAATGGGCAGCTCACTCATCTTCTTGGTCAAATCTGTGATCGGTGTTCATTTCTCAGACTCTGGAAATAGTTCTTTCACTTACTGTTGTCAATTGCTTGAGAAGAATGGGATAGAAAATAAGATGAAAGCAAGATTTTTCCATTAATTGCCATAGAAAACACCAGGAAATATATATCACTATTGCTAAGGGAACACTTGTCAGAAAGAAACAAATTGATTGGATAGATGGCATATCATAGGTTTTGGAGACTGATTCTGTCTTTTGAGTTGTTACGATCAGGTATCTATAGGAACGAAGGCATAATAATAGTCTTATAAAAATACTGAATCGTTTATCCATTTAGCAGAGAACAAAGAAAAGAAAGGCATACTCACATGCTCTTTCCTTTTGCAACACATAAAATGAGGAGCCATTTTCTTGATATATTTCCCAAGAATAAGGACTTTTTACCATTTCAAAAAACACTACACAATATCCAGAACCTAAAGATCTTACCTTGAGCAAGGTCATGGATGCTCCACAGACATTTCCAAACTCCTCAAGGGGCCAAATGACTGCACTTGTTGGGACCATGGTCTGGGAGAATGGGGACCATGGTCTCAGGGAGTATCTAGCTTATTTGGCACAACATAGTTTATAGAGAAAATGTACATTCTAGTTTCATGAGTAACCTCTGGGATCTTAAGAGCTTGTGAGCAGCTATCTAAGATACTACACTAATGTCACCCTGTCTGGAGGAAGGAGGAATGAAGAAAACCGAAGATACAAGGGAAAGGTTAGCTCAAAAGACCAATGGAGCACAAATACCACAGCCTTCACCAGACTGAGTTCAGCACTAGCTGTCACCACTGACTGTTCTGACAGGGGTTTCAATAGATGGTCCCAGACAGAGCTGGAGGAAAATGTAGAATAAAATTTTCACTTCCAAAAAAAAGGCCAGATTTGCTGACCTGACAGAGACTAAGGAAGCCCCAGGAGTACGGTCTCCAGACGTGCTTTTAGCTCCAGACTGAAGTCACTTCTGAAGTTCACCCTTCCGCCAAACAAGGATCCATAAAACAAAAGGAGACTAAAGGGGCACAACAGCCCAGGAGCAAAGACTAAAAGACAAAAGGAGACAGGAATGCTGGTCATTGGAAACCCAAGGTCGAAAAAGGAGAGTGTTGACATATGGTAGGGTTGGTAACCAATGCCACAAAACAGTATGGGTCCTAAAGTTTTAATGAGAATCTAATTTGTTCTGTAAATCCTCATCTAAAGTGCAATAGTGAAATGAAGAATCTGTCTTGAAAATTCTCAAATAGGAAATGATTTTTTCTCTAAGTTAACAACTGATTTCCATTTGGTGAGTAATTTTTTTTTCCCCCTGACAACTCTACTCAGTGGAAAACAAGGAAGAGGAAAAAACTAAGCAAATCTGAAAGAGAAGCCAGTACACACAGAGATGGAGGAGCTTCTAAACTTAGTTGAAGAAAGCAAACACAGAAGGTTTATCCCAAACACCACCACAATTTTAACCAGCCCCAGGGTTGAGCGTCACCCCATGAATGACTTCCAGGGCCTCTGGCTCTTTGAGACTAAAAGAGAAAATTATTTTTAGCACAACTATTTTGAAATCTTTGAGAACTTGAATCTGTTATTCTGTCTGCTACCAAAGCAAGTTTGTCGCTGAGCTTTTATGAAAGATACTCCAACTGTTGTGGACTTAGAATCCAGCACTAATCCACCACCCTGGAGCAAGGTATGGTATTTACACTTTCTCTTTTTTTTTTTTTTAGCATTTTGGCAAATGCAGACATAGTGACTGTTTTTTGAGACTCTTGTTGTTGAGTGTACTAAATAGATGGTTCTGTAGAAAGAATCCAGGAAACTGAAGAGCTGGGTTCAAGTCTCTGGTCTGACTCTAGATTTGTGACAATCAGCAAGTTATCAGACTTCTGTGGACCTCAGTCATCTGTTCACCCTACTACAGAAGGGTCTCTAGAGTATGACACGAATGTAAAACTGCTCTGTAGACCAGAAAATATTTTGCACATCAGTACGTATGACTGTTGTGTCGGCATAGCAGGTTACATAAGAGAGCCAAGGCTTTATAAATCATGAACTCTTGAAAATAAGCATTTATAAATTTTTTTCTCATGTCAATCATTGTGGAGCCTCTGCTCTAGAAAGCTTTGATCTTAAATGTCAGTGATACTGAGTTCATGTTTTTTGGGGTAGGGGGGCAACAGGCAGGAAACCAGGGAGCAGTAACACCATTCATAGGACTGTATTGCCTTGCAGGGTCAATAGCAATAGAAAGATAAGACAGGGTTATTCATGACAGAAGCAACTGGAAAGTTAAGGGGGAATTTCAGACCCGAAGGCAAAGCACTGAGGGACCGCAAAAACAGAAGAGTCTGGGCAAGAACACCGATCTAAGCTCCTCGCTCAGTTTCACTCACTGTGCTGCTGCTAGATGGGACAGTAAAGGACAAAGCCTGCTATTGTGAAATCTGTACCTTGGCAGGCCAAGGATGCATCTTATTTCTGGCTGACTCTGTTTACCTATGCTCTTTCTAATGATTTCCAGGAGAATCATGTTTCCAATTGGAATTAATAATCAAGTCCAGCCCTATACCATGAAGTAATACATTTCAGTTCCCACACATGACGTAGGTGAAAACAGAACTGTTTGGAGACAGCAGGAACTTGGCTGAAATCTTGACTGTGCCATGTTAAGGCTTTGTAGGCTTGAAGCCCTAGAGCCTGATTTTATTATTTTTTAAAGTGAAGACCCTAGTTTCACAAAAGTGTGGAAATTGTTACCTTTAAAACATTTAGCACAATAACAAGAACACTAGCATGTTTCCTCCATGTCAATCTCTCTCTTTTTTTTTAATTCTATTTGTAAAGGAATTTCAACCTCTGAACATGTTTCTGAAAGTTCGGTCTTTAGACTTATGTAATCAGTATTTTTCCAAGGCTTTCCATGACTGGTTTAGTGAGAACAAAGTGTTACATGAATTTTAAAAAATTTCAGAGCACTATATACCACATCCCTGGTTTGAATAGTCAAAATACATAGTAACATGAAGGTTCTGAAATTCACAGTAACACAAATCAGGGTGGTTTTTTTGTTTTTTGTGGTTTTTTTTTTAAAGTATTTAGGAAAATAAAATAACCATTCATGTTGTATTCCAAAGATCCTTTTGTAGCAGGATGCACAGATGACTCAGGTCCTGAGAAGTCTGGTAACTCGCTGATGGTCACAAATCTAGGGTCAGACCAGAGATTTGAACCCAGCTCTCCAGTTTCCTGGATTCTTTCTACAGAACCATCTGTTTAGTAAACTTAGCAATCAGAGTCACAAAAAAAAAACAGGCTGCTTTGTAATGCCTACGCAACAGTGTAATAGAAGATTGTTTATAATGTTTCAGAACAGATCTATTCAAGATTAACAATATTTCCCAAATTTTGATATGCTCAATCCAAAGATGCATGAAGTGAAGAAAAATAGACAATAGCAAATGTTCTACATAGATCTGCATAATTCAGTGCTTTGAAATGTTTTGCATGCGGAGTGACTACCAACAGGTGCCAGGTTCCTTACTAGGGTGATGAAACTGTTCTAAAATTAGATTATGTATACATGTTTGCTTTAAATGGGTTACTTTTATGGTGTGTGAATTATATCTCAATAAAACTAATGAAAGATAATGCAATGATTATAAATCTATGACCCAGGGAGCTCAGTCCCAGTTAAAACAGCCAAGGTCATCGCAAAGCTGCAGGCAGAAAGGGAAGGGATAGATTCTTCCACTTAAGGTTTGAAATTATAAAGTTGGATCCTCACCTACCTCATATCTGTTATCAGAAAAAATCTAATGAATTAAATTTTTCAAAGTAGATAAAATGAAACAATAAACTTCTAGAAAAGGGGACAGTTTGCTTTTATTTTCTTGAAGCACAGAATACCTTGTAAACACAAAAAAACAGACCTCAAAAAAATAAATATATAGTAAAAAGAAATTTAATACATCAACAATGTAAAGGTTAAACTGTGAATGACTTATGCTCATGTTGTGAATTACATACAAAGATTATGTGTATGAATAGTCATTGTCCTACTGCTTATAATACCAAATGAATGAAAATATCCTGAATGTCTATCAGTAGGTGACTGATTAAATATAATATATCCATATTAAGGATAATAAACACTCATGGAGAAAAATGAGGTGCCTCCACGTACACTAGCAGGGAAAGATTTCTAAGCTAAATTAAAAATAAATAGATAAAAGCGAAGTACAGAACCCTGTACACTGTGATCTTGGCAAGTGGAGGTGGGGAGGACTCACAGGATGGTGGCAGTGGTGATTACTTTTAGAGGAGGAAACCAGGGAGCTGAAAGACTGGATGAGCGATTCATTTTTTATTGCGCATCCCTTAGTTTCTTGTGAATTTTATGAAATGCACAAGTGTAGTCTATAAACCAAAAACCAAAGCCACTGCTGTCGAGTCAATTCCAACTCGTAACAACCCTATAGGACAGAGTGGAACTGCCCCATAGAGTTTCCAAGGAGAGCCTGGTGGATTCGAACTGCCAACCTTTTGGTTAGCAGCTGTAGCAATTAACCACTATGCCACCAGGGTTTCCATATAATCTATAGAAAAAATTAATTTTTAAAATATTTTTAAAACACCCTGTTGTCTTTGCTAGGTGCCACTGAGTTTGTTCTATCTCAAGGCAACCCTTCGTACAAGAGAATGAAACACTCCCCAGCCCTGGGCCATCCTCATGGTGGTTGCCGTATTTGAGTTTATTGTTGTAGACGCTGTGTCAGTGCATCTCCATGAGGGTCTGCCTTTCTTTCTCTGTTGATTTAGCAAACATGATGTCTTGCATCAAGGACTGATCCATCTGGATAACATGTCCAAATTAAATGAGATAACGTCTCACCGTCTTCCCTTGGTAAGGAGCATTCCAGCTGTATTTCTTTCCAGACAGATTTGTCAGATGTTCTCACAGTCACTGGTCATTGTTGTTGTTGTTAGGTGCCTTTCAGTTCGTTCTGACTCACAGCAACCCTGTGTAAAACAGAACAAAACACTGAGCACTCCAGCACTGTTCTAACAATGACTGTCATGCTTGCGCCCGTTGCTGCGGCTACTGGCAGTCCGTCATTAAGAGTCTTCCTCTTTTTCGCTGACCCTCTGTGTTACCAAGCATGACGTCTTTCTCCAGGGACAGGTCCCTCCTGATAACATGTCCGAGCGCCACTACCCTTGATTCTAAAAAAATGCTGGCTGTACATCTTCCAAGGCAGGTCTGTTCCTTCTTCTGGCAACCCATGGTATAGTCCATATTTTTTGCCATCACCGTAATTCAAGGGTGTCGGTTCTTCTTCAGTCTTTCTTACTCTTTCTTCAACTTCTGCAAGCGTATGAAGCAACTGAAAACACTCTGCCTTGGGTTAGGCCACCCTAGCTTTCAAGGTGACACTTTTGCTTTTTAACGCTTTAAAGAGGTCCTTTTGCAGCAGATTTGCCCGGTGTAGCACATCATTTGCTGTCTTGACTGCAGCTGTGAATATAGGTAAAAGGAAATCCTTGACCACTTCAGTCTGTTCTCTATTTATCATGATGTTGCTTACTGGCCCAGCTGTGAGGATTTTCACTTTCTTTATGTAGAGATGTAATTTATACTGAAGGCTGTGGTCTTTGATCTTCATTAGTAAGTGCTTCAAGTCTTCTTCACTTCTGGCCAGCAAGGATGTGGCATCTGCATAAGGCTACTTGTTAAGGAGTCATCCTCTAACCCCATTCTTCTTTGCATAGTCCGTCTCCTCAGATTATTTGCTCAGCATACAGATCGAACAAGCATGGTAAAAATATACAACCCTGACACAGCCCTTTCCTGACTTCAAGCCACACAATTTCCCCCTTGTTCTTTCCAAATGACTGCCTCTGCATCTTTGTACAGGTTCCTCATGGCCACAATGAAGTGTTCTGGAATTCCCATTCTTCCCAGTGTTATCCACAATTTGTTATGATCTACACAGTTGAATGCCTTTGCATAGTCAGTAAAACACACATAAATATTTTTCTGGTATTCTCTGCATTCAGCCAAAATTCACCTGACATCAGCAGTAATATCCCTGGTTCTCCATTTTCTTCTGAGTCCATCTTGAATTTCTGGCAGTAAAATGTCAGTGAATGGTGCAGCTGCATTTTGAATGATCTTTGGCAAAATTTTACTTGCCTGTTATATTAATGAGATTCGAAATTTGGCTGGATCACCTTTCTTTGGCATAGGCATAAATATGGATCTCTTCCAGTCAGTTGACCAGGTAACTGGGTCCAAATTTCTTAGCACAGATGAGTAAGCGCTTCCAGCACTGCATCCATTTGTTGAAACATCTCAATCGGTATTCAGTCGGTTCCTGGAGCCTTGTTTACACCAATACCTTCAGGGGAGCTTGGACCTCGTCTTTCAGTACCGTTGGTTCTTGATCATATGATCACCTGAAGTGGCTGAGTTGTTGACTAATTCTTCTTGGTATAATGGCTCTGTGCATTCCTTCTATCTTCTTTTGATGCTTCCTGCACCAGTCAATATTTTTTCTATAGAATCTTCAGTCTTACAATTGGAGGCTTGATTTTTATTTTTCCTCCAGTGCTCTGAGATTGAAAATTGCCAAGCATGTTCTTCCCTTTGGGTTTTCTATCTCCAGTTCTTGTCACATGCTGTCGTAACACTTGACTTTGTCTCCCTAAGCTGCCCTTTGAAATCTTCTGTTCATCTCTTTTACTTCATCATTTCTTTCATTTGTTTGATAATCAGCATTTCAGAGGAGCTTTCAGTCTCTTCTGACACCCGTTTTGTTTGTTTCTTTCCTGTCTTTTTAATGACTTCTGGCTTTCTTCATATACGATGTCATTGATGTCATTCCTTAACTTCTCTTTGTTCATTGGTGTTCAATACATCAAGTCTATCCTTGAGATGATGTCTAAATTCGAGTGGGATATATCAAGTTTGTACCTTTTTGCTGAAGAAACATTATGTACTGCTTACATGGTGACTGGAGGAGAGGCGATGGATCACATGGAAGCAGCAGAGATGATTACCTCTAAAGGAAGAAACCAGACAGCTGAAAGGCTGGAGGCAGGAGAGATTTACTTCCCATTACCCATCCTTATATTTCTTTTATGATATGTATATATATTATCTACAAAAGAATTTATTTAAAAAATTTTTAAATATCTCTATTCTTCTTGTTAGGCATCATCTAGTTCCAACTCATGATGACTGTGGGGACAACAGAATCAAACACTGTCCAGTCTTGAGCCATCCTCACAATGGTTGCTATAACTGAGACTATCGTTGCAGCCGCGGTGTCAATCCATCTTCTTGAGAGTTTTCCTCTTTTTTGCTGACCTGCTACTTTACCAGGCATGACATCCTGCTCCAAGAACTGGTCAGTCCTGATAATATGTCCAACCTACATGACATAAAGTCTCACCATCTTCTCTGCTAAGGTGCATTCTGGCTGTACTTCTTCCAAGGCAGATTTGTTGGTTCTTCTTGTGGTCAATAATATCTTCAATATTCTTGTTTGGCACCATAATTCGAAGACACCAGTTCTTCTTTGGTCTTGCTTATTCATTGTCCATCTTTTCCATGCCTATGAAGTGGTTGGAGATACTGAGGCTTATTTGGGTCAGGCACCCCTTAGCCCTCGAGATGACATCCTTGCTTTTCAACACTTTCAAAGAGGCTTTTGCAGCAGATTTGATTTCTCAGCTGCTGCCTCTAGGGGCACTGATTGTGGATTCGAGTGAAAGAAGTCCTTGACAACTTCAGTATTTTGTCTATTTATCATGGTACTTATTGGTCCAGCCATGAGGACTTTTGTTTTCTTTAGGTTGGGGGTAATGCATATCAAAGGCTAAGCTCTTTAATCACCAGTAAATGCTTGAAGTTCCCTTAACTGTCAGCACACTAAGTTGTGTCATCTGCATATCGCAGTATATTAATGAGTCTTCCTCCAGTCCTGATGCCACATTCTCCTTCATGTAGTCCAGCACCCCAGACAATTTATTCAGCATATAGATTGGACAAATATGGTGAAAGAATGCAACCTTGACACGTAACTTTCCTGATTTTAAACCATGTAGTATGCCCCTGGAAACCCTGGTGACGTAGTGAGCTAAGTGCTATGCCTGCTAACCAAAACATGAGCAGTTCAAATCCACCAGGTGCTCCTTGGAAACTCCATGGGGCAGTTCTGCTCTGACCTCTAGGGTCACTATGAGTCAGACCCAACTTGACAGCAGTGGGTTGGGTTTACTGTTTGTTTGTTTTAGTATACCATTGTTCTGTTTGAATCACTGCTACTGGGTCCAGATAAAGGTTCTGAGTGAGCACAATTAAATGTTACAGAATTCCCATCCTTCACAACATTCTCCATAACAACTGGAGTCCTTTAGACTGGGGATCTAAACATCCCTAGGCTGCTCTTTAGATTCTTTCTTCAAAACTTGCCGTGCCTCATAGACACACAAATCTCTTCCTCCTCTTCAGCACTGCTCCAGGTGGTTAGAGATGTAAATGAACAAAACAAAGCTCCCTGCTCTATGCCACTTACGTTCTATCAATGGAGATATACGATATAAAATAAAGTAAACATAGGGACAATCCCCTTAGTTTTTTGTTAGGTACTGTCAAGTCTATTCCAACTCATAACAACCCTAGGAACAACAGAAGGAAACACTACCTGGTCTTGCACCATACTCAGTTCTTATATCTGAGCCTGCCTTGCAGCCACTGTATCAGTCCATCTCTTGAGAGTTCTTGGGAGTTCCTTTTTTTTAACTGGCCCTCTGTCTACCCAGCATGATGTTATTCTTCAGGGACTGGTCCCTCCTGATAACATGGCATTAGATTTCTTGACTGCTGTTTCCATGGATGTTAATTGTGGATTCAAATGAAATGAAACCCTTGACAACTTCAACGTTTTCTCCATTTAGCATGATATTGCTTATTGGTCTAGTTTTTAAGATTTTTGATAGCATCTAGTAGCATTTTTACTGAAGGAATACAAAACACAACATTTGATTAATAAACAGATGTAGACATGTGACTAAAAACATTGAAAGTTAAGGACACAGAGCTTAGATGTATAAAATTTGCTCCAGTTTTTCAATAATAACATTTCTAGAAATTGGGCTTATTTTTCACATGCACAAAAGCTGTGTACACCGTGTTTGTCTCAATTTGTTATTCCTACACTCAGGTAAATCATGGGCTATTTCAAGGTGTTACAGTTTTCCCATGGGTACCACAAAGAGGGTGCAGCATGCCTGGTGAATCTGCTGATGCAGCTCAAGAAACAAATGCAATTCCACCTGATGTGCTTCTACCACGTTTTTATGATTTCATTCAGGGTCGGGTATGCCAGGTCAAGCACTGTACAGATTTCTTACTAAAACACAGGTGCAACCCATCAAAAATGACTTGTTTACACAGCTCACAACCACCTGTGTATGTCTCCTGTCCAGAAATCAATTACTACTATGGAACAGTGAACATAGACAATCTGTATCCCAGGATGTCCTAATAAGAAATGATCCATCATTCTCAGCTCCAAGGCTTTGGGAGGGAGAACTGAAAGTGAATAGATTTCAGCTGAACAGACCTGCTGCCGGCTTCACCCGCCATCCGTGGTGCAATGCATGGTTTGCCTTCACTCACCCTTTAGTTGAGCCCCTGTGCTAACAGCTTAATAGGACACCCTGATGTTATATCCTGCAGACTTTAAATTAAAGTTTGAGATCCCCTGCTAGACTTGCATGGCATTCCAGTTAACACTAATGGGCACTGCACATAATTACGCACGTGATTACCAAGTGAAAAACAAGATTTTTCTGTAAATAGCACCTCCTTGCTCCTGCTTTTAAAAGTCCACAAATTCTAAGGAAATAATCAGTAGTTATAAGAGAGTCCAGCATGGTGTTTATAATGGGAGACTGTGCATAATGAATGGTCAAAGCAAACAGTATTGTTGAGCAGTATGAATGGTTTTTATGACGGAGACAGATTTACAACCTATCCTAAAGTGAAGAACTGCAGAAATGACCCAATACCACCTTTCTCCATAGCACAGCAGAAGAGTGGAAATGATGTATGCAAAAATGAAAACATAATGATCTCTGAGTGGTGGAAATTCTGCTGATACTTATTTGTTTACATCTTTAATCTTCTTTTTTTTGAAAAAAAAATCCCTTTGGCAGAAATAAAGTGTTGTTTTTCCATATCCATGGTTGATTGCTGCAGAGTGAATGCAACACAGTAATTCTTTTTTGGAATTTTTTAAAAAATCAATTCTCATCTCCATCAGCCCCTGTGTAGGGCACTGAGAACTGTTTCTAATTAAATTGCTAGGGGAAAGGAGGCTTTCGTGCATGTGTGCGTAGGCAAGCACCAGGGAGAACCATTTCCAATGCCTGTTCTCATGTTCAAGCAGTACCAACGGTGCCAGGATGCCCACCTGAGAGGGTGCATTTACATCCCTGTGTTTCTCTTTCAGTGCCAAGGATGTTTGTCTGGCTCTATGTTACAAGTTTTGCCATTTGTGCAAGTGGACAACCTCGGGGTAATCAGTTGAAAGGAGAAAGCTACTCCCCAAGATATATCTGTAGCATCCCTGGTTTACCTGGACCTCCAGGCCCCCCAGGAGCAAATGGTTCCCCTGGGCCCCATGGTCGGATTGGTCTGCCGGGAAGAGATGGTAGAGACGGCAGGAAAGGCGAGAAAGGTGAAAAGGGGGCTGCAGGTAATGACGCTGAAATTGTGTACAACACTTCCTTCACCTCCGCTTTCTGTGCTGCTTTTCACTCATGGCAATCGCTCAAGTCCCTTCTCTATTTCATCTTCACTAAGAATAATCATTTCTGGAACTCTTACTATGCTTCTGAGTCTCCGGGTAGTACCCAACAGTTAATGTGCTCAGCTGCTGACAAAATGTTGGAAGTTCCAGTCCATCCAGGGGTGCCTCAGAAGAATGGCCTGGCAATCTACTTTTGAAAAATCAACCATTGAAAACCCTATGGAGCACATTTCTGCTCTTACACACATGGGATTTCCATAAGTCAGAGGTGACTGAACAACAACTGCTAGCTGGTACAATGCCTCAGGTACTGTCCCCAAACTTTGTGTGTCCCCTACTCCCATTTTTGTTTAATTGCACCCATAGCACTTTCAGGTGGCTGTTATCACATTTGCTAGATGGCTGCACCTGAGCTATCAGGAGATTAAAAGCATTACTGCAGATGGACGTGTCCTGGTAGTAAGTGGCAGAACTGCATTCAGATATGTGATGCCTCAGACCACTAGACTGTGACCCAGCATTGCCAGTTACCAAACTGTACCCACTCTCCCACCTAGCAGGCAACAGCTGGATGTGGGAATGCATGGCTGGACAGACAGACAGATGTATGGAAGGAGAGATGCACAGAGTAAGCAGAGGCAGAAATTCAGAGTCAAAAGTAGAGGTACCATCCTGTACCTGTGCTAATATCCCCAGTGAGGTTGCATGAAAGGCATCCAGATTTTTATTTTTCACACATGAGATAGCAATAGTCCTCTGCAGCCTTCCTTTCCTACTCATCAACATCGCACCTGCCCTGTGGCTGCTGAAGTAATTCAGCATCACATTGTCATGTAGCCCTTCAGCAATTTTCACTGAGCTTTTTCTTTTTCTTCTTTTTGGCCACCAATAAATTGGCTCCGGAAGCTTGCCAGATTCTGCAATCCTTCAGAGTAAACTGAATTGAAATTCTAGGGAGCTCTAAAAGAGGATGGTTTGGAATCAATCTTGGAAAACAAGTTTCTGACTATAAAAACTGGAACAAAAGATTGTTGTTGTTAAGCTCTGTCAAGTTCATTTCAACTCATAGCTACCCTACATACAACAGAACAAAACACTGTCCAGTGCTGCACCATCCTCAGAATCATCACTGTGCTTGAGCCCATTGTTTCAGCCACTGTGTCTTTCCATCTCCTGGATGGCCTTCCTCTTTTTTCACTGACACTTTACTTTGCCAAGCATGATGTCCTTCTCCAGGAACGAGTCCCTCCTGACAACATGTCCAAAGTACACGAGATGAAGTCCTGCCATCCTTACTTCTAAGGAGTATTCTGGCTGTACTTCATCCAAGCAGGTTTGTAGAGTCTTCTGGCAGTCCGTGGTGTACTCAATATTTTTCACCGAGCGCTATAACTTGAATGCTCCAACTCCTTTTTGTTCTTTCTTCTTTATTGCCCAGCTTTCCCATACATATGAGGTAACTGAAAATAACACAGGTTGGGTCAGCTGCACCTTAATTCTCAAAGTGCTCTCTCTTTGCCTTCTAACACTTTAAAGAGAACTTTTATAGCAGATTTGCCCATTGCAATATGTTGTTTGGTTTCTTAACTGCTGCTTCCATGGGCATTAATTGTGGAAACAAGCAAAATGAAAGTCTTGACAACTTCAACATCTTCTCCATTTATCAAGATGTTGTTTGTTGGTGCAGTTGCGAGAATTTTGATTTCTTTGTGTTGACAGACAAAAGATAAGAAGGAAAAGAAAAATAGATTAAGCAATATCACTCTCTAATCATTGCACCTGATTTACTAGTGTTCTACAAAACGATATCATAATATGTATTCGAATTATCAGATAATTATTCACTTCTGAATTTGCCATGTAGAAAATATTTTATGCATCAGTAGCTACCAAATCTATGAAAACCATTCATTGTTAGATAAGGCAATCTGTAGATCAAAGCTCAGCGCCAGATAAAGAACCTTAAATTTGGAGCTCAGATCTTATTTTGTGAAGACTTTCACAGTGTAACATCTGTGAAGGCGAGTTATTGCTTTGTCGTGGCCATGACCTTTTGAAATTCAGTAGTAACTCTAGGATTATAATTTTTATGAGTTTACTTTTTCTATAGGCAAAAATGCATGCACGACAAAAACAAGAAGTCAGGAAGACTTCAGTTCAGATCCTGAGTTCTTCAGTTACAAACTTAGTGTCCTTGGGGAGACAGCATCTTTGAGCCTCCATTTTCTTATTTGTAAATTAGGGGTAGGTAGGAAGGGTGATTGTGAAAATTAAGGGTGATGACACATGAAAAGCCTTCAGAAGGATAAACACTTACAAAGGTGAGCTGTTATTACTTTGTGATCTACAATTATCATTAAATTCAGGAATATCCAAAGTCATCTAAGAAACTGGAAACAAATGATTTATTTCATAAGGGTAGTTCTAATATTATTTGAAGGTATTTGTATTTGGTTCAGTGGTTAAAGCTTGGCTGCTAACCAAGAGGCTGACAGTTCAAAGCCACCAGCTGCTTCTTGGAAACCCTATTGGGTGGTTATACTCTGTTCTATAGGATTCCTATAAGTCATAATTCACTCAATCGCAACATGTTTGGTTTGATATAACCCTGTTATACCCGTATATCCATGCCATTGAGTCAGTTCTGACTCATATTGACCCTATAAGACAGAGCAGAACTGCTCCATGGAGTTTCCAAGGAGTGCCTGTCAGATTCGAACTGCCAACCTTTTGGTTATCGGCCGCATTACTTAACCCATTGTGCCACCATGGTTTCCATAATCCTATTAGCAATATTTATATTCAGCAATAGTAATATTCCTGCAAATGGGGGGAAAATGAAATTCATTAAATAAAATGAGTTTCCCAACCCGAGATTATTTAAATCCAACGTATACACATGCACACCTAAGAATATGTAACAGCTAAGAAGGAAAGGTAACAGCCCCTTTGTGATCTATGATGTGAAACACACCTCACTGACAGACAAGAGAACGGAGCCCTGGGGTCTTCCGGATATGTCCTCAGTTTGGCTAGACCTAGGCATGATACCACAGTGTCTTCTCCGCCATGGACTCTTGTTAAACATCCCTACTACATCCTCCCCAGCCAAGGTGAGGCAGAATCAAGCATATTTTTTGGTCAACTCTCAACCCTAAATTAAATATACATAGCTTATTATACACAATTATAAATTTTCAATAAACATATTTGTCTCACCCACCATCCTTCTGACTACAAATACGTTAACCTTGTAGCATATTAACAAACAAACAAGCAAAAAAAACAGAAACCAATTCTGTCAAGTTGATTCTAACTCATAGTGACCCCATAGGACGGAGTAGAACTGTCCCATGGAGTTCTCACGGAGCATCTGGTAGATTTGAAAGACTGACTTTTGTGTTAGCAGCCAAGTGTTTAACCACTGTGAAACCAGGGCTTTCCTGTAGCATATTACCCACCAACCCATTGCCTTTGAGTCAATAAGGAACTTTTATAGAAAGAATAGAACTGCTCTATGGCTTCCAAGGAGCACCTGGAGGATTTGAACTGCCAAACTTTTGGTTAGCAGCTGTAGCACTTAACGTCTATGCCACCATGAGTTCCATTGCAACACATTAGGAACATGTAATTTCTGAGTGCGTATCCTATAAATGTCTTCAAATAACACTACAACTACTTTGTCAATGTGATCACGTATTTCCACTGTACCATATGGCTTTGGG
This sequence comes from Heterohyrax brucei, assembly GCA_028571685.1. Lineage (NCBI taxonomy): Eukaryota > Metazoa > Chordata > Mammalia > Hyracoidea > Procaviidae > Heterohyrax > Heterohyrax brucei. The sequence goes on along the minus strand of CM053143.1, from coordinate 182,436,120 downwards.
TATTCATAAATTTTCCTATGACCTTTCTCCAGAGATGACAGTGTAAAAACTGTCTTTGGTGTTGTCAGTAGCCATCAAGTCGATTCTGGCTTACAGTGGCCATGTGTCTACTCATCTCTGCAGAGCAGAACTGCTCTTCTATAGGGTTAAGGCTGTGACCTTCTGGAACCCAACTGCCAGGCCTGTCTTCCGAGGTATCTCTGGGTAGATTTGAATCATCAACCTTCTGGCAAGTAGTCAAGCATTTAACCATTTGTGGAACCTGGACTGATAACAGCTCACTTGAGCGTGGAGTAGGTATCACTCATGTCCACATCCCACTCAGCATTCAGCACAGTGCTTGGTGTCTAATGGAGGCTCATTAATCAGTAGATAGTTTATATGGAAGGAGAGAAGGAAGGATGGGAGGGAGGGAGGGAGGGAGGGAAGGAAGCAGAAAGGGAGGGAGAAAGGGAGGGAGGGAGGGGGAGATAGATGACACTAAACAAGTAATCTTTGTAAGTCTGTTTCACGGAGAGCTATAACAGATCCCTTCCCTTCAAACTTCAATACCTAAGCATAAACCATTTGCCAAGTTGATGCTGACTCATGGAGATACCATGTGCATCAGAGCAGAACTGTGATGCATAGGGTTTTTTCCAGAGACCGATTTTTCAGTAGTTAATAGCCAGGCCTTTCTTCTGAGGCACCCCTGGGTGGATTCATACCTCCAACCTTGCAGTTAGCAGCTGAACACAGTAACCTTAAGCATAGATTAACCCTTACTCCATTATTCTCACTTCTGCCCAAGCATACATCTGGCTGAACAGGGAGAGAGGGAACGGTTCCTTCCTTCTTTCAACCTTTCATGTACCATCCCTTAGCACAGGCAAACCCTTCATACAAACAGGGAGAGTTGCCATAAATTATTACGTCTAGTCCATGGTAATCTAGCACTCAACAGTTAAACATATAACCTGTAATATACCCATTGCTCTCCAGCAATTTCAACATGTGATTACCCTATAGGACAGAGTAGAACTGCCCCACAGGGTTTCCAAGGAGCAGATAGTGGACTTTAATAGCCAACTTTTTGGTTAGCAGCTGAACATTTAACCACTGCATACTTACATTTACATAGCAAGTAAATATATATTCACATTTACATAGTAAGTAAATACAAACATAGAAAATCCAAGAGTTCAAGTTCTGAAGACTTTTTCATTCCTAGCATTGTGGAATTACATCCCAGTACCTACATGGTCATGAGGAGTCAGAACTGATACAACAGCCAGATTGATGTGTTTTGGTTGGAGTCCTGGTGATGTAGTGGTTAAGAGCTATGGCTGCTAACCAAAAAGTCAGCAGTTCAATGCACCAGCTGTTCTGTGGAAACCATGGGCCAGTTCTATTCTGTCGTATATGTTCTGTCCATGCAGAATCAACCGAGTGATGGGCAGCAACAACCATTTATGGTTTGGTCTCAAAGAATTTTCATGTGGATAAGACCTCAAGCAGTCTAGTTCAGTTCTTTTGTTTCATGGACTCGAAACTAAAGCCAGAGAATACAAGACTCTTAGTCAAGTTCACTCAATTGGTTAATGGCTGAGCTGGCATTTTATCCCAGATCTACTGAGTCCTCATTTACTGCGTTTCCCACAAAGACACTATATAAAATCCCAAAGACATAGGTAGTTACCCCCACCTCACATGAGTGGGCTTAACTCAATTTTTTTCATATTACAAATGAGACATTTGAAATCCAGAGAGTTGAAATGACTTGCCAAAGGCAAGATCTGAGTAGATAACAAACTTTAATGGTTGAAATCATTACTGGTACCAAGATGGTCTTCATTAAGACAGTAAAAGATCTTACTGAAGATAAAACAAAAATCTGATAGTTCTAGTCTTTGACTGAAAAACTAATTTAACAGCAAAATAGTATTCAACACTCCATCTCTACCCAAGAAAAGCAAACATTGAAAACTCAGACTCTTGCAGCCTTATTCCAAGAAATAAATATTAGAGCATGTTCTATAGACAGCTAGAAAAGTATGACCAGTAACAACAATGAGTCATGAAGAGAAGGTCACATTCATGAATAGCTATGCCTCTGCATGATTAATTATTCAACAGCTTCTCTCTAAAATGATGAAAACAAACAACTTGATATGTTATAGGTAAGGGATATGTTATAGATAAGGATTTACTAATATTCCAATTTACATTGCCCAGAAAATTTCATTGCTAACTTTGCCAAATTACTGAGAAATGATCAAATTATTGAACTCATTCATTGACATATACATAACATTCAAATAAATAATATTCAAGCATATTCCAGATTAAAAAAAAATTAGCTTGATGAAAGTTTCTGGGAATAAATACATATTTAAGAGTGAAACTAAACAATGTATGTTCTGTAAGTACAAAAGTGCATTGCAAATTACCAGTAATTTGGAAACCTTTCAAGGAAGTATCATACAAGGACTACTTATGGACTGTTTTGGCTTTTTATAATATTAAGGTGTTGTTATTACATGTATTGTTCAGAATTGAAATGGAGTTTGCTTGTCACTTCCATCCCAACATCATAGTTCACGGGTTTTTTGTTTTGTTTTGTTTTTCGTATTTGGCCGGTAGTTGATGATTCATAAATATAATAATTTGGACACCCAGAAAATATTCCTGTATGGCGATTTTGAATTTGTTCAAATCCTTTCACAAATACTATTTGTGTTCCATATATAAGAAGACCCAGAGAAATAAAGTGAATTGTCCAAAATGATACAACCATTTAGTAACAGAATCAACCGAAATTTAAGATTCATGAATCTGGCTCCAAAAGCGAGAGGCATTTTTATAGCCTTGTTGGCTAAGGAGACTTGCATTCTAGTCCTAGCCTTGCTACAGAAGCAAATTTTATCATCTCACTGGGAATCAGTTTTTTTCCTCCAAAAAGGAGCTGATACATGATGGTGACAGTCGATGTTGTTTTGTTATAGTAGCTTATTGAACATTGGTTTGTGCCAAGTGTGCTTTGTAGCTTACCCTCCTCCCCTTGCCTCCAGGAGGCGCTCACACTTCAGAGTCAGGCAGCTGTGCCTTAACATCCCAGGTCTGTGACTCACTTGGTCCGTTCACTTGAGCAAAATACTTTGTCTATGGCTCGGTTTCCTCATCTGCAATATCACTAATGTTGTCATGTGCTATCAAGTCGATTACAACTCACTGCAACACTATAAGACCGAGTAGAACTGCCCCCGTAGGGTTTCCAAGGCTGTAATCTTTATGTAAGCTGACTGCCACGTCTTTTTCCTGCAGAGTAGGCTGGTGGGTTTAAACCACTGACCTTTCAGTTAGGAGCTGAGTTCTTAGCCACTGAGCTAGCAGGGCTCCTTGCAATAGAATAGTAATTGCTAATTGACAAAACTGTTGCAAGGTTTAAATAAGATAACCCAGTGCTGTCGAGTCAATTCCAACTCATAGGGACCCCTATGAGTTGCTCTTCAGAGTTTTCAAGGAACACCTGGCAGATTCAAACTGCTGACCTTTTGGTTAGCAGAGGTAGCACTTAACGACTGCACCAGCAGGGTTTCCTTAAATGAGATAATGCATGTAAATAAAGCACGTACCATTGTCCCTGGTACATAGTACATGCTCAATAAATATAAACTAATCTAATCCTGATTAATCATTCTATTAACAATACTAATAACAGTGGAATGGAGAATAAGATATAATAGCCTCTAAGGATTGTTTCAGTGTTCTCTATCCTTACAGCCATGCTCTGGGTTGTGATAACCACATGCTCATTGAATTTCTCCTGTTGTGAGGACTGTAAATAAACACTTTAATAATTTGATGCTTTCAAAGTGATAGCCACTCACTTGAAATTAGAGTTTAAATGATTCATTCTGCTGAAAATATTTTATTTCCATTTTTAGTGAATTAATTATTCTTTTTAAAGATCCTAAATTTGGTAGTATACCATTGAAGGTATGCTAAAAGTGAAACTTGGGGTACTCTGGGACTGTGTGGGTATGCTGTTTATAACTATATACTTAGAGAAACTTCTAATTAACTATAAACTCTTTTTGAAGGTTTGAGAGGTAAGACTGGACCAGTGGGCCTTGCTGGACAAAAGGGGGACCAAGGAGAGACTGGAAAGAAAGGACCCATGGGGCCCGAGGGAGAGAAAGGAGAAGTAGGACCTGTTGGGTCTCCCGGACCGAAGGGAGACAGAGGTGATCAAGGGGACCCAGGACTGCCTGGAGTCTGCAGGTGTGGAAGCATCGTGCTCAAATCTGCCTTTTCTGTTGGTATCACAACAAGCTACCCAGAAGAAAGACTACCAATCATATTTAACAAGGTCCTCTTCAATGAGGGCAAGCACTACAACCCTGCAACTGGGAAGTTCATCTGTGCTTTCCCAGGAATCTATTATTTTTCTTATGATATCACATTGGCTAACAAACATTTGGCAATCGGGCTGGTACACAATGGGCAGTACCGGATAAAGACCTTTGATGCCAACACAGGAAACCATGATGTAGCTTCAGGCTCCACAGTCATCTATCTTCAGCCAGAAGATGAAGTCTGGCTGGAGATCTTCTTCACAGACCAGAACGGCCTCTTTTCAGACCCTGGTTGGGCAGACAGCTTGTTCTCCGGATTTCTCCTCTATGTTGACACAGATTATCTGGATGCCATATCAGAAGACGACGAACTGTGATCAGGACTACTGATCTAAATGTTCTGAGTTCCTTGTCACAGACACTTGGTTCAATCTGGGGCCCTCCAAAGTGGAAAAAGCAGCCAAGAGATTCAAAGAAACTCCCAGTGAGATTCCAGAGCACTTACAGAGTTCTACCAGCATCTATTAAAAAACAAGATGAACCGCCAAACAGTTGGGACTACACTGAAATGAATTATACAGGACAATAACCCCAGATAAGCCTCCTTGCAAAAGTGATGTTCATAAATATTTAAGCAAATTAAAGACAGTGTTCATAAATTTTCTATTAAACACCTTGAGTGATAAAAACCACTGGCAATGGTATTGCCTCATTAAATCTTCATAAAATTACATTTTTGCCTGTTATTTTAAGAGAATCATAGCGTCCCAGACAATGTCTTTGACTAGAGTAAGCCAAAAATTGAACATAAGAGAAGCTGAGCATTTTTGAGCAAGCTAAACCAAGATGCTAATATTTGATTATTCATTCTTTCATTCAACAACACTTTAATAAGCCTGTATGAACCACACACTATGGACTAGGACAGATTTAACAATCAGTTAAGACAAAATCCCAGCTTTAAAGAACTTCTTACCCAGGATGTGTCTGACAGTTAACTCCATGAACTTAGTTGTTCTAAGTGTTCCATATCTCATTGCCAAATATCACTACAGTCACCTTCTAAGCATTCCCCTTGGGAAGCTATGCACTGATGACAACTCCTGGTCCACCTTTCAAAGCAATTTTGGAACTCTTTCTGGAATGGCTATTGTACACGGTGGCATAGTGGCAAGTTCATGAACATAATTGTATAGTTGTCTGTAAGGGAGTTCTTAGTCGTAAACAAATAACTGTATTGTAACACCCTCCCTAGTCACCTGCTCTGACCCCTGAAGACTTTGAAGATAAAAGAAATATTCAAAGGAAGACATTATGATGACATTCAGGATGTCAAGAGTAACACAACAATAGCTCTGATGGCCATTCCAGAAAAAGAGCTCCAGAATTACTTTAAAGTGTGGACTAGGCACTGGCATCAGTGCATAGCTTCCCAAGGGGGTACTTCATAGGTAGCCATAGTGAATTCAGCAATGAGGTATGTAACACTTTTTCTAGGGTGAGTTTGCAAATTTAATTGGTAGAACTCCCATACAGTCATGATCCAGTGTGAAGAGAAGGCACAGGAAACCCGCGCTTACTGGAGATGAGGGAAGCAGCAGAAATGGTTTCACATGTGGGAAAACAGTTCACCAACCAAGGTGTGTGTGTAGTTGTGGGAGACATAAAGGAAACAAAGAATTCAGCAGCTGCACTTTCCGCATCCCATTTGCAGTGTGCCCTTGGCATTTCCAGTTGGAACTGGGTGAAAAACCTAAAGAAAAAAGAGGCATGGGAGCAGTAGGGTCAGTGAAGAGACATAAATTACTGAGATCAGCCAGTAGGTTGTTTTCCTAATTCCTTTAGAGTAATAGCTTCCCAGGACAAACATTTGTCCAAAGAACTTTCTCACGGACAAGGGCCTTTATTTTTCATGGACTTTTATTGTCTTGAATTCAAATAAAGCAAAGCAGATGTCCACTGATTTACGAGAGAGTCAGTGGGAGGAGTGAACAAGAGGAGGAGGGAGAGAGGAACCCAAATGTCTGAGGAAATACAGATCTCTTCCAACTCACACATGTCCCTAAGTCTCACTCTCTCTTCATTTTCAGCCTTTCTCCACCGTCTCTACCTCGATCTGCAATTTGTCAGCTAATCTATTCCAGGATTCTCTCTCATCTACCATTCCTTTCACTTATAGGGGCCACATTCCCTTAGTCCCTCACTTTTGGGATCTTCTCATGCACATTTCACTGTCCGTGTATTCCTCTCTTCACTCGCTCATTTAATAAACACTTTTAGTATCTCCATGTGTGAAAATGAAACCCTGGTGGTGTAGTGGTTAAGTGCTACCGCTGCTAACCAAAAGGCTGGCAATTTAAATCTACTAGGTACTCCTTGGAAACTCTATGAGACAGTTCTACTCTGTCCTATAGGGTTACTATGAGTTGAACTCAGCTTGATGGCAGTGAGTTTGATTTTTTGGTTTCTGTATGAGAAAGAGGAAGACTCTCTCAACAAGATGAACTGGCACAGTTACCTGCAAAAAATGGGTTCAAACATAATGATTGTGAGGATGATACAAGATGAGGCAGTGTTTTATTCTGATGTTCACAGGGTCACTTTGAGCCAGAATGATTCTATGGTACCTAACAACAACACCAACAACAATACGTCAATCACCATACTGGATTCTGCGAGGGTGGAGGGATGCCAAGACAGATATGGCACCAAATGTCTAAGAATCAAAGAAAGGAAATGAGGCCAATGCAAACTACCTGCAGTTCTGAAAATGGACATGCTAAAATTTTCTAGTGTGCTCAGTTGGGGAGGAAGATAAAATGTGTGGACAGATGTGTTGACTAAGACGAAATAATTACATCTAATTTAGGGAGTGAGTACAATGGGCTTGAGAAATCTCTCACAACTGGGCCATATGATGGATAGAGCTTGCAATGGCCAAAGCCAGGGAAAGAGCCCTTGAGATAAAGGGAACAGTGGGGCCAAAACTTGAGACTGAGACCAGACACCAGGAAGACAAAGTGATGGGTAGTATTTACGAGAGTCTGGATGCCACATTGGAGGTGGGGACTTCATTCATGAGAAAGTGTGGAGCCCCTGGGTGTTCCTCGGCTAGTTGCTACTATTGTCAAGCTGCTTGCTGTGTGAAGGGCAGTGCTTGCTTCTCCTTTCTCTGAGGCCTATCTTGGTCCCATTGTCTTCTGCTGGCCCTGCTTTGTCCACTTTCTGTTCTCTGTCTGAGTTAAGACAGCCACCAGGGAGGCCAAGGACAATGAGGACCTGAGAAAGTTGGTTTGACAGCTGAACCTGGAATTCCAGATTACAAAGGGGAGAAAACAAAAGAAGCTAATTTGGGGAATATGGAAATATGGAACCCTTTGAAGACTTTGGAAACTCTGGTAGCTTAATGATTAAATGCTACACCTGCTAACCAAGAAGTTGGCAGTTCGAACCCACCAGGCACTCCTTGGAAACTCTATGGAACAGTTCTAGTCTGTCCTGTAGGGTCGCTATGAGTCAGAATCAACAGCAGTGGGTTTCAATTTTTTTTTTTTTTTTTGCAGTCCACAGGATATGTTAGAGAATTGGAAGTGGAGAAGTTATTGCAGACAGCCATGACCCACAAGATTATTGTGAAAGTTCACTTTCTTGTAACTGCAATTTACAAACAAATTTATTTGTTTGTTTGGACTTTTTTTTAGTTATCTTTTCAAAATTTGTTTTTGTTATTTTGGTACCTGTGTTTTGAAAGTTTGCCTCTATCAGGTCACTATGTGTTGGAATCTACTGGACAGCAACAGATTTGGTTTGCTTTTAGTTTTCCATTACAAAGCCTATATTGAGTAGCTTCTCGAAATAAAGTCTCTTTACCTGGTTCCAGGTCCCAAGATTAGTTTTATTCGGAAATACTTGTACGTGGCAATGGAGAGCAGAGACCCAAAGTCAAGAGTGTATGTCTCTTTCAATAATTAAAATGCTGGTTTCGAGCAAATGCAAGTGTCCCTTATTCCTTAAAATATACATATAAATGAATGACAGATATGTTTTATCCACTTTCACGAATATTTGTGTAAAAAGAATGGAAGAGTGGTTTTAATTTTAAAAATTCCAAGCAACATTCCAATCATTCCTGAAAAGAGCTGAAACGTAATGAGTATGTATTTAGAAATGAGTATTAATTGTACAACACTTTTTCTACTAAGAACTTAAGGGCATTTGCAAAGATATATAAAGAATACATCAATGAAAAGGTGAGAAGAAAAAAGAAGAACAAGTAAACAAGAAAGCAAGTGTGAGGTTGATATAGAATGTGTGTGGAGGAATGTGTGTATACCTGTGTTACATGTTTATGAGATACAAGCGTTTCCTTGCATTCATGCCTGCAGAGGGCATTCCCAGATCATTCATTGTATGAATGACGTTGTTTATAGCGAAAAAGAGTTCATGAACTCTGAATGTACTCTGTCACTGTGTGGAAACTACTATGGACGTAGATTTTAGGTATTAACTATTTGATGCTAGACACTTTCCTCTGTCTCTGCTTCTGCACTGTCACTGTCTGTAAGAGGTCCTGTCCTGTCACCCAACCCCAAATCCTAGGGTGCCTTCTCAACATTTTACTTCCCTTTTCCTCCACTTTTTTCTCCCAGTCCAAAATTTCTTTTCTTATATATATATATATCTTTTTAATTGTGGTCAATGTATAGTAACAAAACTTTTGTCATTTCAACAATCCTCACATGTACAGTTCAGTGACATTAAATATGTTCACCATACAGAGTGCATGAAGTCATGTATAAACCCCATTGTACTTGCATAGTATGATTAAGAGTATTGTTGATGTAATCTAATCTGTATGAACTTCCTGCTTGTAAACCCCATAAAAAGACCCTTCCCTGACACCCTCACTGAGCAGTCTCAGAAGCAGCAGTCCCAGCTGTTCATTTCCTTGCACAATGAAATAAAGGTGCATTTCTAATTTCCCACAAGAAAAAAAAAAGACGCTGATCATGTTGTACCACTATCATCAGTGACTATTACCGGTTTTCTCAAACACCCTTAACAGAAGCTCAGTGACCCCTAAGCACTGAGTCCAACTTTTCTTCTCCCTTCTGTCCACCTCCAGTACTGCTTAACAAACTTCAGTCTCTAACACACTTTCTTATCTGGATACTTCCCATAAATGAGATAAAACATATGGAACATTTCATCTATTTGCATTCCAATTGCAGTATAAAACCAAACCCAACCCGCTGCCCTCGAGTCTATGCCAACTCATAGCGACCCTATAGGACACAGTAGATTGGCTCCATAGAGTTTCCAAGGAATGTCTGGAGAATTAGAACTGCCTACACTTTGGTTAGCAGATGTAACACATAACCACTGTGCCACCAGGGTTTCTAATTGCAGTACAGTGCTGCCAAAGCAAGCACTCCACTAGTGCATGCTCAGCACACAGTTCTTACTCTTTTAGCTTGATATCTAAACTGATGTCTCTAATTTATCACCCCATCCATTCCCAATATCAAAGCCTAGGTCACATAGCCATCATCACTTCCCTGAACTAGTAAAACACTTTTTTAAATAATCTTTTGCCTGCAGCTATAACTCTCCAGTCCATACTCCACACCAAGTCAGATATCTTTTCTAAAATTTAAGCCTGTTCTCTTCTTGTCTTAAAAGCCAACAATAGCCCTCTAATTTCTACAGTATAAAAGTTGTCTTGAATGTGTATGAGTTCTACTAGCTCGCATGCCTTTTGTATCCCTTTTCTGGTATCTATACCTTAATTTCCCTTTGAGGGACCACCTCCCCTTCACATTGTAAGTCGATGAGTTTCTAAGTGGAATTGACATCCCTTCTGTAAATCCTAGGCCTGACCAGTGGGAATTCACTCACCAGAATGACTGGTTCAGGTGACCCAACCAGAGCCAATGAGACTTTGCTGGAACTTCCGTAGAAGAGGATCTCATTCTTTCCCACTGGAGTTCTCATAAGCCTTTGACAGTCATCTTACCATCACAAGGCCTGATACCACAAAGCTTTCATTGGCTGATTTCCAAATTAGATCCCTAGGCCTTTATTCCTAGTCTGTCTTTGTCTGGATGCTCCACGGAAACCTGCCATCACAGGTGACCCTGATAGTATTTGAAATATTAGGGGCAGAGCTTCCAGCATCACACAAGCCACCACGTACCACAAACTGACAGCAAAGAGGTGGAGAGACCTGTAACACCTGACGAGTCATTAGTTCCATTCTGGCATAATTTGCACATGTGGAGAGACAGAGATTCCAGCAAAAAAAAAAAAAAACCATAATCATCCTTTGCATGAATCAAAACTCTTTTTACTACAAGTGCCAAAATTCCAACACAAACTGACTCAAGAAAAAAAAAAAGGGGAACTCATTGGAATAGCAGAAAAGTCTCTGACCAGCTCTCGGTGCTGTCGTTGCCAACAAGACTCAGTCTGTCCTTGTCTCTCACATCAGCAGCGTTAGCTTCACTCTTCTGGCAGACTCTGCTTTGCAGCCAGGAAGGCCACCAGCAGCTCCAGCTTTTCATTTTCTGGCTGTGTTAAAAGTAATAATAATTTCCTTCATGATAAACTAAAACTAAACTCCCTTATATCAAGTTGATTCTGACTCACAGCAGACCTATATAGAGAGTTGAACGCCACATAGGGCATCCAGGGAGCAACTGCTGGATTCAAGCTGCCAACCTTTTGAGTCATAACAGCCGCGTTTCTTAACCACTGCATCACCAGCAAGATGACACCTTTTGGCTCTAACAAACTACCTGAGTCATGAGCTTTTAGCAGTCACTGACTAACCAAGGGGACACGTTTCCATTGGCCAGTCTATATCACATGATCATCTTTAGAGCTGGAAACAGAACCAGTTGCTGTGGAGTCAATGCTACCTCATGATTGACCCTACAGATGTGTCAAAGTAGAACTCCGCTCCACCGGGTTTTCAAAGATTGACTTTTCAGAGGCAGATCAGCAGGCATTTCTTCCGAAGAACTTCTTGGTAGACCCAAACCTCCAATCTTCTGGTTAGCAGCCAAGCAAACAACCATTTTCACCACCCAGGGGCCCTATCTTAAACCCCTAAGGTTGTGAAATAAAGGTGCCATGTCCAGATAAATGAGGTGGGTTGACAGGCAGTGAGCAACAACCAGCGACCTTCATAGGCATTTCTTACGTCAGATCAAAACCACATTTTCCTGCTTGATGCAAAATAAGTGTGTTGCTAGAATTATTTTTCACTAGCCAAGTAACTAGCTTGATCTAATTTTTAGTAATATTTGATTAGAATTGACTCTTTCTGTACTTTATGAGACTGACATCTTTAAAAATCTCATCCTGTGTGTCAATACATGTTTTTCATGAGAGCCTATCTTATTCTCTACTCAAGTGCCTCCTTCCACCCTCCCAAAAACTATTGGTTTCCTTTACTTAAAAAAGAAATAATAACAATTGCTAAAAGGTGACAGCACACTCCCCCTTTCTGTCCTAGGTTTCTAGTGTCCATTCAGCTAGTTCCTGACCCTTCCTGCCTCCTCGTCCTGCCTCTGGACTGGTGCCACACTGGGTATCTGTTAGGGGTACATGCTAAGACCCAGAGGGAATCTAAGGTCTCTCCCACCTCCATCCTTTCTAGAAGAAGGAGGTTTAGTGTAGGTAAGTCAGAGCTCCTGGGCTAGGATGTTGCTTAAACATAACAAGGGAAGAGGCCAAAGTCTCTGGAAGCCATATACCAAGGTCTCCCTGGTTTATTGTCTCTTGGACATATGCCACACAGGATCCAAGCAGGAAGTTGATGTCATACTCAAAAAGATTTCACCAAGAAGAGTTTAATGAAAGGACTGCATTCAGAAACGCAGGAGAGATTTAAAAGAGCAAGATGGGCTGTCAAAGCATCTAGTGACTGGCAACGGCAGGAACCCGTCACCATACCACAGCCAGAAGGAGATGCAGAGGCAATGTGGGCTCCTGTGAGGAAGAAGTGGAGAACTGGAAAAGAGGCCATCCCGCAGGACTTATGCCTTGAGATCAGCTTAGAAGCATCAGCAAGCTGTGAGAAAGCCAAGCCAAGGTATTCCTAAGCCATGTCCTCCTTTCCCTGGACAGCCTTCCACCTGTGCCTCCTACTGGTCAAACCCAAAGAATCTGGGGGCCAAGGGATGGTGCAGTGCTCAGAGATGGGCTACGCAGACAACGAACAGCGCACAGAAGCACCAGAGCTGGAGGCAGAGCCAGCAGCAGGGTTGGAAGCAAATGCGAAGAAGCCAGCTCCACCTACCTCTTAGATCCCTCTCCTCTCTGGGTTCTCTGGAGGACTTTTCTGTAGCTGAAGCAATAAAACAGGTGCCCTGTTTTAGTCAGCTAGGCTGCTCTAACAGAAATACCATAGAGTGGATGGCTTTAACAAAGAAAGATTTATTATTACACAGTCCAGTAGGTTGCAAGTCCATATTCAGGGTGTCCGCTCCAGGGAAAGACTTTCCCCTTGTTGGCTCTGGAGGAAAGTCCGGTATTGCATCAGTCTTTGTCCAGGGAGCGTCCTCACGCAAGAACCTCTGGTCTGAAGGACGTGCTCTGCTCCCGTGCTGCTTGCTTGATGGTAGCGAGGTTCTCAAATTGTCCTTTGTTTCTTTTTCCTTTTATTCCTTGCAAGCTAAAAGCATTAAGGGTGGGGCAAGCCATACTCCAGGGAAACTTCCCCCACAGGAATTCACAGCCCCACCCTAATCCTTTAACATACAGGTTAGCAAAACCACACAATGGAGGACAGTCCCAAGATACTGGGAACCATATCCCAGCCATGTGGCTGCACACATTTTTGGGGGGACACAATTCCAACCATGACATCCCACCCTTTGACAACCCAAAAATCACATCACAAAACATTTAACACATTCATCTCACCATAGCAAAATTATGTCCATCCATATAGCAGAAGTCTTAAATCAGTTCCAAGTCCAAAATACAAAAACTCTTCCACATCTGTGAAACTTAGAAGGCATCAACAGGCAACAGGCAAGTCAACAGAACACATTACATTAGCCCTCAAAGCTTTGGAAACACTCTTACATTTTCTGAGACATTCTACACAACAGCAATGCTCTCCAGACTCTAGGTATCGGCCACACTCTCAGGTTTCTGAGTGGAGACCTCCCGCCCTGTGCTACAACTCTGCCTTCAAGGCCCACTTGGACAGAAACTCTGTCCCATTGGCTTTAGGAGCACCCTAAGCCCAACTGAGTGGCAATTCCACCCTTACGAACACAGCACGCCATGGTTCCACCCTTTCAAGCCCCTGAGGTCATGGCCATACCTCTTGAGACTGAGGCAGCTCAGCTTCTCACGCTATTTGTCTCTTCAGCTTCAGCTTCCTATGGCCGCATGGCCCGGGCCTCAGGCCCACATCTGCCCTGCCGGGCAAGTGTTCCAAAGCTCTGTAGCTCCACTGGTTTAAGTGCCCGGAGGCACCCCACTCTTGCTGGAAAGCGTCCTGCCCAAAGGCACTCAACTCTCTCGCTCTGTGGGTCAGCAAGGCCAGCTCCACCAATTCAAGTGCCCAGAGGCACCCCATTCTGTGAGGAAAACTCTGCGCAGGCACTGACCTCTCTCGCTCCACGGGTCGGCTCCAGCGCTGCCTCTGGTTCTGCTGCTGCCACTGCCGCTGCTGCCGGTCCTCTGTTGTTTCTCACCATCTGCGCCTTCTTCGTTCCTTCTGAATCTTCTATCCACTCGCAGTTTCAAAGTGGCTTCCACATTTTAGGTATTTGCTAGAGCAGCACCCCACTCCCACGGTACCAAATTGCCTTAGGCTGGGTTTTCTAGGGAAGCAAAACCAGTAACATGTGTAGGTACAAGGAAAGATTTATAATATACATATATATAGACAGATAGATAGATATAAATATAGGAAACAGCTCACGTAATCACAGAACCTGAATGTCCCAAGCTCTGGCACAAGCCTCACGTGTCCATGGAAGCTGAGGAACCCAAGGTCAGCAAGTGAGAGACCAGAGTTGCAGATCACCGGTTGTGTAGGTCAGTGGATCCCAAGCTGGTGGCGAGACGAAGTGACAGAGGCTGGCGAACCCAGGATCGGCAGGTCAGGGAGCAGGACTGGGCAGAGACTGGCGAGCACAGGATTGGCAGGTCGGGGAGCAGGACTCTCAAGTGCCGACTGTAAGGACTGATAAGCCCAACAGCTGCTAGCTCAAGTCCTAGAACCAGACGCTGGAACAAGAGAGCAGGAGCTCCTGGCCACGTGAGCAATCAGCAGCCGTAGTCCAGTGTCATGAGATGAGAGCCGAGGGGCAGGGAGCCACCACAAACCCCGCCCTGCCACTTAATACAGCAGCCAAATAGGTAGTAGCCAAGTTGACATAATCCTGACCACCACAATCCACCCCTTGTCAACTTGGCATCTGCACACATCTCACCTTACCATGCACAGTCTCTGAAGGGGTACAGTTACAAAGGCATACTTATGTCAACATAATATAACTAACACATGTACAACTGAAAATGCATTAACCCATTTACATCTTTATGTTTCATAAGTAAACAAAATATCCAGTACACACATACAAAGCAGGAATACTCATAGCAATTACAGTCCTCGTTTCTGCAACTGGTCGCGTGGCCGTAACTGATATTTAGAACTACCTTCTTCTACAACCCATTCTGTATTCTCTTTGCCCTCAGCAAGTACCTCAGCTGGTTGTGGTTCCTTGCCTGGTGAGGTGACCCAAACCTTCATTCCTGAAGGGTCTGGGCTATTATCATTCATTTTGGAGTTGGGTTGCTGTAGTTTTCCATTGACCTTAATCACAGGACATGGTAGTACTAGGAGGCGTCCTAAGGGATCTCCTGCATTCGAAACATACTCTTCTTTACTTCTGTTATGTAATGTCAATCCAATTTCATCTTCAGCTGGAGGCAGAGCCAGCAGCAGGGTTGGGAGCAAATGGAAAGAAGCCAGCTCCACCTCCCTCTTAGATCCCTCTCCTCTCTGGGTTCTCTGGAGGACTTTTCTGTAGCTGAAGCAATAAAACAGGTGCCCTGTCTTGAGAAGGGCAGCGGGGACACCTTCTAGAGCTGCTGGGATACAAGGATTCCTCAGGTCTCAGAAACGTTCCAGCTCACTTACAAGGAATTTCCATGGGAGTTGGTGACCAAGGCCTTGCAGTAATAAGGCCTCTAAAACCTGTTCCTAAACTTACATACAAAACAGGCCACTGGGGAACATTCAGGGGTTCAGATTCTAGCTAAACAACTTCCCAGCTAATCATGCGTTCACTGCTACCTTAGCACTTAAGAGGTGAGAACGCTGAGGCTCAGAGAGGTTGGGCAGTTTGCCCAAAGTCAAGACTCAGTACTACGGGGTTTGAACCTGGTCATCTGCCTCCAATGCCATGCTCTCCCATGTGCTGCCAACACCATGTTTTCTTGTTAGCACAAGAGAATGCATTCACCCTTACTCTTCCCTGCCACTCAAGACTACTTTTCATTTTGCTCTTGGTTTTTCACAGCAACTCCTAAGTAGAGGGTAGAACTGCACTCCATGAGATTTGTTTGTTTGTTTGCTTCTGTTTGGTTTTTTATTTATATATTTTGTTGTTGTTTAGAATACACAACCTGAAACCTACACCCATTCAAATGTTTCTTCATGTGCCTCCGTTCAGTGACAACGACGACGTTCTTTGAGTTGCATGACCACTCTCACCCTCCCTTACTGAGATATTCCTCCTCCATGAGCCTAAACTCACTGCCCCCTAAGGCTCCTATCTAACCTAGCATTTTGAGTAGCTTTTGCCAAGACCACTTTTTAAGAGATGCTTCACAGCCAGATCTTGCACAGGGAGAAAAACCCTCCTTAATCCTCTGCCTTTCATTCCCAGTAAGTATCTTTTTCCTCCTGTCTCAGTTAGAGACGAAGCCTGTCACGGTCAGGACCTGCTGGTGCTTGATAAAAAAAAAATCAACGTGGCCAGATCATGTGGCTCTGCAAACTCGAAGAAGCAAAACTGCCCCACCTCCTGCTCAGCACAAGGCAGACAGGCCCCAAGGGACCGGTGCTGAGGCTGTCACTTTGGTTCATTCCTGCTGGGGGAAATCCGGTGACCATTTAGCCTCTTCATCAGGTTTAGAAATATCCCGCAGCCTGAATTGCCTCAGTTGTCCTAAGACAGTTCCCTACGTTATTGTTGCTAGGTGCCATCAAGTCAGGTCCCACTCACAGTGGCCCTGCGGCACAACAGCAGGAAACCCTACCACGTCCTGCATCTTCCTCACGGTCATGGTCGTGCATGTCACCACTGCTGCTGCCACTGTGTCAATCTATTTTGTTGAGGGTCTTCCTCTTTTTTGCTGACTCTCTGCTTTACCAAGTAGGTTGTCCTTCTCCAGGGACTGATCCCTCCTGATGGCGTGTCCAAAGCACATGAGATAAAGTTTCACCACTGTCACTTCTAAGGAGCGCTCTGGCTGTACTTCTCCCAAGAGAGATTTGTTCATTCTTCTGGCGGTCCATGGAATATTCAATATTCTCCACCAATACCCTAATTTGAAAGCATCATGTGTTCTCTGGTTTTCTTATTCATATTTGTGTCCCCTATTACAAAAAAAGAAAACAGCAGACTCACACGCAATCTGTCTCTCACATTTACACACACACCACACACTCACTCGTACACACATGTGTTTGTCAAGATTAATCCTACAAGGAGCCAGGAGCAAGCAGCACACCATTTCCCACAGGCTTCATGTGTCCCCAGAGTGGTTCGTGGATCAAGTTCAAGACATGCCAGAGGTATTGGGTAACTGAAAAGCCCTTTAGAAAAAATAAAAATAAAAACTTACAAAACTTGCGGTGAGTATTGTTGGAGTGCAGTACCATGGTCTCCAAGACATGCATCAATACATTGTTTCCTTCTTTGCTCTACAGCACGGTTTTGCAGTCTTGGCACAATTGACATTTTGGCCCAGGTAACTGGCCCAGATCATTTGGCCCAGAAACTCAGCTCTCTTTTGAATGACAGTATGTTTAGCAGCATCTCTGACCACTATTCATTCGATGCCAACAGAATCGTCTCCTCAGCTATGTCAACACAATGTCTCCAGACTCTGCCAAACGACCTCAGGGAGAAAAGATCATCCTCACTTGAGAACCACTTCTCCACACACTTTTTGTGGTGGTATAATAGCATCTGATCGGTTCCCATAACCTAATAGTTTGCCACCAACCATGGTTCCACTGACTTTTTTTTTACAGACTTAACCATATGGCTGGTCTTCATTTAAGGTAAGATATTTGTCTCCTTGTGAGAAGCCCTAAATTAAACAGTACTGCATCTTGGCAGACTCACAAGGAACTATGCCCTCATCTCAACCTCCTCATACTGCAGCCAAAATATTTCTATTTTTGTATTGTCTAAGATTCAAAAGAATGAAGTCTTCAATTTCTAAGAAATTACTTCAAAAAATTGTAGTTAATAATGTATACGGCAATTTAATTATAGAAAGAGCCTCACAGCAAAGATTTTAACTTGAAAACAGCCAATGTGTCTAATCAAAAAAAAAAAAAAAAAATGCTACCATCATACCATCAAGTCAATTCCAGCTCATAAACGACAAAATAAAACTGCCCCATAGAGTTTCCAGGGAACGCCTGGCAGATTTCAAACTGTGAACCTTTTGGTTAGCAGCCATAGCACTTAACCACTATGCCACAAGGGTCTGATAATAGATGGTTGGTTAAATAAGTTGTGACGTGTTTGTCTAATGGAATATACGCATGTCATTAAAAATTAGGTGGGAGAATATATATATTGCCACCATGAGATGTTCATGAAATTACTGAGAACAAGATAAGTTACTAAAGAGCATTTTCAGTAATTATCTCATTTTTAAAACACATTTGCATCTGCACATAGAGATAATCTGGATAAAGATAATCTAATAACAGACATTTTTAAATTTGACCGTTTTATCTGTATTTTCCACTTTTGTAATAATCACATTTGACTTATTTTATATAGTACCTTTTTTAAAGACCAGTTCCTGGGTGATCAGAATAATTACATGTTTCGAAACCATTACAGGGAAAAAAAGTCTAGAGCTATAGAATGAAGTGTGAAGTGACATCACCCTTAAAGTTCTCTGGCTGTTGCTGCTGTTGTCGTCATTTGCCGTCAAGCTGACCCTACCTCACAGTGAACTTATATGACAGAGTGGAGCAGCCCCATAGGAGTTCTTAGGCTGTGATATTTGAGGGGATCCCGGTGGTGTAGTGGTTAAGAATATGACTGCTAACCAGTAGGTCAGCAGTTTGAATCCACTAGGTGTTCTCGGAAGCCCTATGGGACAATTCACCTCTGTCCTACATGGTTACTATGAGTTGGAATAGACTTGACAGCAATGGGTTTGGATTGTTTATTTTAATCTTCACAGGAGTACTGGATATGTATTATTCTGGAGGATTCTTTTATGTAAGGATAAGGTAAAATAATCCTAGTTGATATTTTTTTAATTACCCCATCCCAACTTGAACAGGGAAGGAAATGAGTCTTGGATTGACATCATTTTATTGACTTTTTATTAGTATAGAACAATAAACCCAATAGGTTAGCCACAGTATGAGGTCACTCAGAACCAGCGCATCTGTGCGATGGCCAAAGTGTTTATGAGCAGCAAGATGGAAAAGACCGAACGCGTGGCTTCACTCCAGCACCTTCATGGAGGTGGCAGAATTGATGGAAGTCAAGCCTTGCCCAACCCAGTCAGAGTTCCAAGAAATGACCTACAAGAACTAGAAACAGAAAAATTATAAAGTTGAAGGGGTTGCATGGATGCTGACATATTACAAACGTGCTATTTTTAACCATTTGCTTGCGAGATGCAGTCTTGGCTAGAACAATGAGAGAATGTTGAGTCTCTGTAACCTATCCCCAGCGCAGCTTCAGTTCACATTACTGGCTACGCTGTGCACCCCTGTAGTTGCTGAAAGCTCTCTGGAACAATAATCAGAGAGTTGCGAGAATTTTCTACAGACAAAGCCCAGGCTTTGCTACATTCAGAATTAAACTTAAAGCATAAGCTCCCACAGCGCTCCAGTTGGTCCATCTGTACCTACTTGTCACTTATTGACTATCTCCTTATCTGACATTTCACATTTATGACAATACTAAAAAATCTATCATCCAACTATTTATATGTCAGGCAGTAATGAAGGCCAAAATGTGAGCAGAGAGTAACATTGGCTGTGACAGTTAAGGTTATGTGTCAGCTTGGCTGGGCTGGTTGTCCTGGATTGAACTGCATCCCCCCAAAATGTGTGTAACCATTTGGCTGGGCCATGATCCCCAATATTTTATGACTGTCCTCTGTTTTGTGATTTTTGTATGCTGTGTGCTAAAGAGGATTAGGGTGGGATTGTAAATCCCTTCCTAAGGTTACCTTTCTGCTCAAATGTGAAGGAAGTTTCCCTGGAGTGTGGCTTGCACAACGCTTTATCCTTTCATCTTATAAGAAAAAAATAAAGAAGTAAACAGAAAACTGGGAACCTCACAGCATCAAGAAAGCAGCACCAGGAGAAGAGCACATCCTTCAGACCTGAGGTTCCTGAGCCAAGATGCTCCCTGACCAAAGACTGATGCAACACAAGCACTTTCCTCCAGAGCTGACAGAGGAAAGCCTTTCCCCTGGAGTAGATACCCTGAATTCAGGCTTGTAACCTACTAGAATGTGTAAGTATAAACTTTTCTTTGTAAAAGCCATCTGCTGGTGCTATCTCTGTTAGAGCAGTACCAGATAACTGAAACAGCTGTGGGTCTCAGTGGTTTGCCAGTCTTGTAATGATGTAGTCAACCTCCGTTTTTGTGATCTGATGTGGTCATGCTCCATTTTCACACACATCTGGTCTTTGAAACTTAAGTGTGTTGATAAGTGAAGAGAAGGTATATGAACACACAACAAATTTGACAGTAGCATGTGAGATGATCAGAGCCCAGGATACATGTGCACCAATACAGCAAGATACACACATGTAAGAAGTCATTGCCCACTTTACTTCCCATTACAGTTGCCATAAAATACAGGATACACTATCAAATTTGCACTGTAGATAATACAACAAATAATTGTTTAAGTATTCCCAAAGTCCCTTGTGCAGAAGAAATGGTTTGCACTTTGCCAGTAACCAAAAAGTCGGCAGTTCAAGCCCGCCCATTGGCACCACAGAAGAAGCAGGCCCAGTGATCTGCTTTCAGAAAGATTACCGTCAAGAAAACTCTACGGAGCAGTTCTGCTCCATAACACATGCGCTCTTCTGAGCCGCAAATTTACAACAAAAACAAAATCAGCAACATGATACCTATGTACCAAGTATTTGACTGGGTGTCCCTTTTTTTTTTCTTTGTACGCTAAATATGTTGTTGTTGTTAGGTTCTGTCGAGTCAGTTCCAACTCACAGTGACCCCATGAACAACAGAATGAAACACTGCATTGTATTGTGCCACGTCCACAATTGTTTTTATACTTAAGCCAATTGTTGTGGCCACTGGTTCAATCTATATCATTGAGGGACTTCCTCATTTTTGCTGACCCTCCATTCTACCAAGCACGATGTCCTTCTCCAGGATCTGATTGTTCCTGACAACATGTCCAAAGTATGTAAGATGCAGTCTTGCCATCTTTGCTTCCAGGGAGCATTCTGCTTGTACTTCTTCCAAAACAGGTTTCTTTCTTCTTTTGGTATTCCATGGTACCTTCAACATCCTCCTCCAGCACCACAATTCAAAGGCATCAGTTCTTCTTCCATTTTCTTTGTTCATTGTCCAGCTTTCACACGAATATGATGCAATTGAAAATGCCATGGCTTGGGTCAGGCACATCTTGGTCTTCAAGGTGACTTCTTTACTTTTCAGTATTTGAAAGAGGTCCTTGGCAGCAGATTTTCCCAATGCAGTGTGTCTTTTGGCTTCTTGATTGCTGCTTCCACGGGCATTGATTGCGGGCCCAAGTAAAACAAAATCCTTGACAACCTCAATCCTTTCTCCATTTATGATGGTATTGCTTACTGGTCCACCTGTGAGTATTTTTGTTTTCCTGATGTTGAGGCACAGCCCATACTGAAGGCTGTGGTCCTACCATCATCAGTAAGTGTTTCAAATCTTCTTCACTTCTAGCAAGTAACATGGTATCACCTGTGGAACACAGGTTGTTAATCAGTCCTCTTCTCATACTGAAGCCTCTTTATAAATATGGCAACCTAAAAAAAAAAAAAAAAACCTGCTGCCATAGGGTTAATTCTGACTCATAGAAACTCCATGTGGCAACCTTACTTCCCTAGAATTTACCTGCAAAGAAATATTGTGAATCTAATTGAACTTCACTGGGGCTGGGCATTCAATTTCTCATATGTAAGTACTAGCTTTTAGTATAAGAAATTATTCTTAGCTTTCCAAAACAATTTTGAAGGGGCAAAGCTATCTGAGGAGTCTCTGGACTGAACAAATGGTTAACATACCTGTCTGCTAACCAAAATATTGGAAGCTTGAGTCTACACAGAGGCACTCTGGAATAAAGTTCAGGGGGTCTACTTCCAAAAAATCAACCTCTAAAAGCTCTAGGGAGCATAGGTCTGCTGTGAAACACATGGAGGTCCCCATGAGTCAGTTCACTTGATGGTAACTGTTTTTGTTGGTTAAAAAATGGATGGATCAGAAAGCCATAAGAAAAACTGGCTGAAAAGTGAGACCTATGACCCATTGTCAGCTGTCATTGAGTTAACTCGTGGTGCCTCCAAATGTGCAAGACAGAGCTGTACTCTATAGAATTTTCAAGGCTGTGACCTTTAGGAAGCAGATGCTCAGGCCTTACGAGGGTCTCTATTTTAAACTGTCAGCCTCTTGACTAGTAGTACTGTGTCTAAACATCTGTGCTATCCAGGGACGCCATACATAAAAAGTATTTTTAAAAAAAGATTCCTCTAGAGTCTCTTCTGACTCACAGTGACCCCTGAAATTCTAGTAATAAGACTTGTGTGACTTCTGGACAAGTCTCCTAAATTCTGTAGGCCTCAGTTTCTATATTAGATCAGTGACAGAAAATATGCAGTTGCTTTTCTTTTTTGGAACTCACAGCAGACATTGCTAATCAATCACATTATTTCCCACAGTGCCCAAGGGCAGCCTGGGACTTTTTCTAAAGACAGTATGCTAGGCAGCCACTATCAATCAACTAGAGTCTACCCAAGTCATCTTCCCTGAGTTAAATGACTTCTCTGTTTTCCTTCTAGCTTTAATTAGAGCGTGGAATCTTGTGTATGATACTTCAGCTCTAAAAGGCAAAGTGATTGACAGGTTCAAAGCCTGTAATTAAAATCAAAGCTTTATAAATGTCCGTGTTTTGTTTTTTTGTTTCACAAATTCAGACAGGAATAATGAGCTTTGGCTGGACTTTAACCAGTCTTCCAAACCAAATCAAACCCACTGCCATGGAGTTGGGT
This sequence comes from Heterohyrax brucei, assembly GCA_028571685.1. Classification (NCBI taxonomy): domain Eukaryota; kingdom Metazoa; phylum Chordata; class Mammalia; order Hyracoidea; family Procaviidae; genus Heterohyrax; species Heterohyrax brucei. The sequence continues at coordinate 182,413,254 of CM053143.1, read as the reverse complement.
CCAACTCATAGCAACCCTAGAAGTCAGAGTAGAACTGCCCTCTAGTTTCCAAGGAGTACCTGGCGGATTTGAACTTCTGACCTTTTAGTTAGCAGATGTAACCAGGCTACAATACTCCAATAGCTGTCCAGGACCTCAGGGAGGACTGGGTAGGTCACCACTCTGGCCCCACTGGTGAACTTGGTTTCACTGCTATTTTAGTCATCTAGTGCTGCTTTAACAGAAATACCACAGCAGATGGCTTTAAAAAGAGAAAATGTATTTTGTCACAGTCCAGTAGGCTAAAGGTCCAAATTCTGGGTGTCAGCTCCAGGAGAAGACTTTCTCTGCTGGCTATGTAGGAGAGTCCTTGTCATCAATCTTTCCCTGGACTGGAAGCTTCAGAAGCATAGGGTGCCCTGGTGCTTTCCAAAGAATATGCTCAGTTCCCGGCACTGCTTTCTTCCTAATTGTTGATGGTCCCCAAATATTTCTGCTAGCTTCTTTCCTTTTTATCTCAAGAGACTGCCTCGAGGCACAAAAAATCTTACACACTGAGTCCCGTCCCACCAACACAACTGCCTCCTATTTGCCCTTGTTAACATTGTAAGGACAGGGTTTACAAAATAAAGGAACATCCTGCCATACCAGGAATCATGGAATAGCTAAATTGCTACAGATGTTCGGGGAGGATCACAATTCAATCCATGGCAGCTGCTTTCCAAGTTACCGCCTCTGTCTGCATCCATAGGCTTCTGACATGGGCCACTGGGCTTCTTTGCCCATTGATGTATCCTGCTTTCTCACAACTTCAGTTCCTCTTGGCCTCTAATTGCCTGGTGTTAGTTGAAGACGTCTTGTGGGTTTTAGCTCCTACTACCCACCATCCACTGTTTCACTGTCTGTTCATCTCCCAGTTAAAATCCCCAGCGTAAAGATGTGATAACTCAGTTGGTCCCCGCATGCCAGGTGGCCAGTCTGGGGATTAACTGCTAGTGAAGTCAGAAGACATCCCTTGGTCCAGTCATGTAAGACAATAAATACCTAGCATAAAACACGGTTGCCCGGGCAAAACCCATCAGAAGGACACATTAGCTGGTTTTTTGTTTTTGTTTTTGTTTTTTTTCATTTTTTCTCTCCAGAAGGACAGTGACAGAACCAGCACCATCAGGACCAGTTCGCGACCTCACAGACCTGTTCAAGACTGTCATGAGCACTCAGAAAGTACTGGGAGTTGCAAGAGTGAAATACATAACTATAAGTCTTGGGGGTCAATAATATGTTTTATTTAACCAAATCACCTGTTCACAATCAAGCAAGGGGAAGGGAGGGTCTAGCACCAGGACACAAAAGCTCTTTTATTTACACTGCTTAAGAACTCTTAATCCACGTTTACATCAGTTCTGAACTCTCCTTTGCATTATGTAAGACCCACAGGGGTTCAAGTTGGTCCCACAGGGTCACATTGGGACTTCGTGGTTAATCTTAACATCATCACTGGCACTTCCCCCAAAGCAGGGTTCACTCTAAGAAATTGAGGAACTGCCCATGCCTGCACTGTACAGACAGCAGGAGAGTCTGGAGCAGGGTGACAGTGCGGCATCTTACAGGTGGAGCCAGCAGGGGCAGCACGGGAGGCTAGGCACCAACAGAAGACTGTCACAGTCACTGAAAGCAGGCTGCTCAGACATCAGGAGAGTGGCAAAGCCTCTCCGAGGTAGATTTGCTGGCAGGGACAGCACAGGCACCAACAAGAGACAGTCACAGCCACTCCAACCAGGCCTTTGAGGGTGAAGCGGAGGAGATCTTAGGATCAGGTTACAGCAGCAGACTGCGGGCACAGACCCCCAGAGGGAACTGTGTGCCCCAAATCCACAGTGCTGGATTTTTATCCTAATTGTTTGCTCAGTCCTGGGTCTTATCAGCCAGTCCATAAGTCTTATCTTCTGGTACCTCAAGTTGTTGACTTCTTTCCGATTGGTTAGTGTCTTTATCATCTCATCTGCCATGTCCATCCGGCAGTTGTTTTTTCTCACTTCTGCTTCTTTACCATGACTTTGTATTTTCTCACCGTCTTGGCTCAAGCACAGCTGTTTTGTGTTTTAATAATTTAGTAATTTAATAACTTAGCCAATTTATAGTTCCGATTCCACTTTACCATATAAGCTTTATATATCTCCTCATTTCAATGACCAAATATGATAAAGTATGCAAAAAATCCTATTTTTGCAAAATTTCCCCAAGAACAGCCCCTGAGACCAGAACGTGAGCATAAGTAATCATTTGGGAAGCACAGAAAACAGTAATAGCGCACAAGAAGGAATGATAGAGGAACAGGCAGTAAGCGTTTTTCTAAGCAAACTGCCATGAAAGTTCATCCCAAAGGGAATTCCATGGGTTGAATTATATCCCCCCAAAATGTGTGCATCAATTCGGCTGAGCCGTGATTCCCGGGATTGTGTGTTACCCACCACTTTGGTGTCTGAAGTGATTTCCCCATGTGTTGTAAGTACTGCATCTATGACGGTAATCAGAAGAGAACGAGTGTCAGCTGTGTTGATGAGTCAGGACTCAGTCTGCGAAGTTGGATTGTGTCTTGAGCTGGTATCTCCTAGGATATAAAAGAAAGACATGAGCACAGAGACAGAGAGAGTTCATACCACCAAGAAAACAGTGCCAAGAAGAGAGTATGCCCTTTGGACCTGGGGTTCCTTGCAGAGAAGGTCCTTATCCAGGGGAACATTGATGAGAAAAAGGACCTTTCCTCTAAAGCCAAAAGAGAAACTCTTCCCTTGAAGCTGATGTTCTGAATATAGACTTTAGCCTACTTCACTGTGAGGAGGAAACCGTGGTGGCATAGTGGGTTAAGTGTTATGTCTTCTAATCAAAAGGACAGCAGTTCAAATCCACCAGGTGTTCCTTGGAAACTCTATAGGGCACTTCTACCCTGATCTCTACGGTTGCTACCAGTTGGACGTGACTCGACGGCAATGGGTTTGGTTTTGGTTTTACTGTGAGGAAATAAATTTCTCTGTGTTAAAGCCATCCACTTGTGGTATTACTGTTATAGTAACCCACTGACATCAAGTTGATTCTAACAGCAACCTTATAGACAGAGTAGAACTGCTGCCATACGGTTTCCAAGGAGCACCTGGTGGATTTGAACTGCCGCCTTTTTGGTTAGCAGCTGTAGCACTAAACTACTATGTCACCATGTAGCACCAGATAATTAAGGCAGGGAAGCCAGAGAAATGTGCCAGAACACACCCCACAGAATACACTTATCCTGGAGTAAGGGAACTGCCACATTTATAGATCAACTCCCAAGAGTTATTGATTGAGGCTGTTCCCAGGGATGCCACTGTGTGCAGGCAGAGTGACTTTTTAATGTTCTAAAAAAAAAAAAAAAAGGCTTCTGTCACAGAGATGCACTCAGGGAGTTGGAAATCTCCCAGAGCACCCTGAATAGGGGAAAGTTCCAGGACAGGAGAGGAGCACTGCAGAATACACTACTGCACTGTCTACTTTCAAATCCATATCCTTGCCATGATTGCAGACGGCTCTACCGTGTTCAAAATAAAAACAAAAATCTTCACACCTGGGCCAATAAGCAACATCATGAGAGATGGAGAAAAGATTAAAGTTGCCAAACATTTCATTTTACTTGGATCCACAATCGATAGCCATAGAGGTAACAGTCGAGAAATGAAATTACGTATAGCACTGGGCAAATCTACTGCAAAAGCCCCCTTTACAGTGTTCAGAAGTAAAGTTGTCACTTTGAGGACTAAGATGTACCTGATCCAAGCCATGATATTTTCAGTCAGCTCCTGTGCATGCAAAATCTAGACCACAGATAAGGAAGACTGAAGTCTTTGAGTTATGGTGTTAGCAGGAATGATGAATATACCATAGACTGGCAGAATAAACAAGTCTGTCTTGGAAAAAGTACTGTCAGAGTGCTTTTTCAGAAACAAGGATGGTAACATTTCACGTGATACACTTTAAATATGTTATCAGTGGAGAGGAGGAGTATGCTGTCACCAGGCAGGAAGAGCAGCGGGAGCTTCACATAGATGGCATGCAAATCTATACAGGATTGTACATTTTCACTCAATCATAATTTTAAAAAAAGTTACAAAAAAATAATACTTTATCAGAAGAGGCCAGTTCCCAGAGAAGGGCATCATTTGTAGAGGGTCAGTGAAAGGAAAGAAGACCTTTCATGTGGTAGATTGATACAGGCACTGTAACAGTGCCCTCGAGCACAGCAGTGAAAGTGAGGATGACAGAGAACCAGGCAGGCTTTTGTTCTGTTGTACACAGGGCCGTTATGAGGCAGAACCAACTGGAAGGCATCTAATAACACAGCAGTTGTGCTCATTGCTCTGTCCCCAGTACCTAGAGCAGTGCTCAACACATAATATGTGCTCAATAAATATCTGTGCATCAAATAAATTATGTGGATCCATCACATTTCTTTTCCTCCTTAAGGGAATAAAGAGGCAACATGCTAGGAGAAGGGTCAGCTGGAGCAGCCAGTGGTCACAGAGGAGCACCGTCTGTTACCACTAAGACTGAACAAAGCACTGGAGTCCGCTGTGGTTATCTTTTATATTCATCTTAGTTTGATTTCAACTGCATAAAATAATGAAGCATGGAGCCAAGCCAACCAAGCGCTGTTGAGTCGGATCCGACTCATGGTGACCCTAGGGAAGTTCTATTTGTCTTCTTTGTCCAGTCCTACATCCCAGAAGTAGACCCTGAACCCTGTCCTTGCTTAAAGCCCATCCCAACCCCATCCCACACAGGGCTGGAGGTGACAAGTGTTGAGATGGGACAATATTAACCTACCTGCACTGACAGGGTTTGGGAGGAACTTCCAAGTGACTCCTTTCTTTGCGTTTGAGAGTTCTAAGCCACCTGAAACATACATGCACAGAAATCACAGATGGACTGAAATATTGGTTTGTTTATTGGTGACACCACATCAGAAGCGGCAACTTGACTGTGAAACTGAACAAGACTCCCCAGTGGTCACCCCTGTGTCAAGGTCTTGAGGAACACTTGCCCCAAAAAGCAGACAATTCCCAAGGAGGACAGAGGACTGCTTCACCCCAAGTCAAGCTCAGAGAACCCAAGAGAAGTCACATCTGAGCAGTGACCCTTCACACACACTGCAGTCCCAACAGCGACCCCAGACCAGTGTGGGCAAGACTCTTGCCATCCTACCAGCCGGAGAACTTACTCCCGCTTCTTCCATCCGAAAGGAGCAAACGGTGGTGCAGTGGGTAAGGTACTGGACCACCAAGTGAAAGGCAAAAGATAAGGCAGTCTGCCTTTCTAGAGATTTACAGCTTTGGAAACTCTAGGAGGTCACTATGAGGTGGAATCAACTCAAAGGCAGTGGATTTGGTTTGGATCTTTCATCTAAAGAGAGAATTCTGAGCAATACTTATTTTTCAGATGAAGGGAGCCCAGGGTGCAGGAAATGCCTGCCCAACCCTCACCTTTATAGAAGTGCCAATAGGAAAATTGCTTTCCCCTTTAATTCTTAGCTATTTACTAACTAAAAGTAAACCAGTCCAACTGCCATCAAGTCATAGCGACAGTAAAACTCCCCGCATCTTTTCCAAGGAGCACCTGGCTAGTTTGAGCTGCTGGCGTTTCTAGGTTAGTAGCCGCAGCACTGAACCACTACCGCGCCAGGGTTTCCGACTTACTAACTGGTTAGCAAACAGGAACTGGAGCGGATCTGCCGAGGGGGCAGCTCTGCAGAAGGTTGTTTTCAATTTCTCTTCCCTTCCATCACGCAGATAGAAGCACATTTAGGTCATGACAGAAACCCAAGGTCTTTCCACAACCAGGGCAAAGGCTCTGGCCATCTCAGATCTCAGGAACGTTGTTAGTAAACTCTGCCAGCGGTGCTTAGCAAAACGAATTTAGAAATGTCAAGATCAAGGGTGCATTAAGCCACAGGGAAAGCGATTTCGTTGGGAATGTTTCTTCCTAAGCAAAACGAGGTAAGAACACAGTCCTTTTGCTTTTGCTGCCAGGTCTGACTTGATGGCAGGACAGCCATGTGTGGCCAGTTTACTTTTTAAGGTAGTGACCCCTTGTGGTCATCAGAGGTAACTACTCCCTAAGAGAACAAACTGTGTTGAGATTTTATAAAATCCAAACCGGCCTGGTCTAGAAGTTTAAAAGGTCGTGTTTCTCTACAGACTTCATGTTCCGGGAGAGGAAACGGAGAGCTGTAAGAAACGAACTTACCGAGATGGGACACGAGCCAAAGGCGTCTGTCCACCCTTAAGTCAGCCCTCCCATGGCCTAGCGTGCATTTCAAAGCTATGAAATGCACACTCAGGTTTCAGACAAGAGACAAACTGATAAAATAAATGTAGATCGAAGTCTCAACCCTCACTGGATGGTAGACAGCTGAGAGTAAGGATTTCATCTTGATTATCGATGAATATGTAGTACTTTGCACCATACCTGTCCTGTGGAAGTTTCTGAATAAATATCAGATGAATGGATGGAAAGATAAATTTGGTTTTAGACCAAAAGCTACATGTCTTGCTGCTCAGTTAGCAGATAAAAGATTTAAGATTTGAGGACACCCATTTGGTCTTAAACTAAAGCTGACCTCCTGGCCACTCACCCTGTTGATTCGTACTGCCACAGACAACCTTTCTAGACTTGACAGAAGAAGCCTTTATGAGCCTCTGAACGAACGCAGGCAATGCAAGGATAGATTTGGTGTTGATGAGAACGTGACAACGCTGCCGCCTTCGTGCATTGCTAGTGAGAGTACAGAACAGTTCAGATGCTGCCGGAAAGACATTAGGGATTCCGCAAACAGTTAAAAATAGAATCACCATATGACTCAGAAATCTACTTCTAGGTATATATTCAAATAATTGAAAACAAGTATGCAAACGCCAGGCAAATACATGCAAATGCATATTCCTAACAACACTGTTCATTGTAGCCAAAAAGTAGAAACAGTGCAGATGTCTACAGATGAACATACGGATAAGCAAATTGTAGTATATGCATGCATTAGAATAGTATTCATCCATAGAAACAAAAGCATAACATTGATTATGAGAACAGGGCAGGACTGGGCAGTGTTTTTCTCTGATATATAGAGAGTCACTATGAATCAGAATCGACTTGATGGCACCTAACAACAACACCCTAGATACCACAACAGCAATAAGAAAAATGAATACATGCTATGGTGTGGAAGCATTTCAAAACCGTGATGCTAAGTGAAAGAAGCAAGATACCCAAAACACGTATGATTTCATTTATATGTAGTATCCAGAATAGATACATCTATAGAGACAGAAAGTGGATCTTTGTTGCCATGAACTTGAGGGCTACGTCTAGACGTAACTTGTGATTGAAGTCTAAAATCTCTCCAGATGCTGAGAACAGTGCAGACCACATTAGTATAAACAGATAGCTGGGAAACTAGGATTTCTCTATCTGGGCACTATTAACATTTTAAGTCAGATTTTTTTCCTTTTTCATTGTCGGGAACCATCCCATGCATCACAAGATGTTTAGCAGCATCCCTGTCCTCTACCCACTAGACACTAGTGCCACTCCCCACTTGCAACAAACAGAAATGTTCCCAGACACTGCAAAATGTCTCCTAGAGGACAAAATCACCACTAAATCTGAGACTGATCACAGATAAACTAAAAGAGTGTAATTGTGGAATCTGAAGGAAGAGATGTCTGTTGTATCTGGAGCATGAGGCATGTGACAGTTAATTTTGTGTGTGAACTTGCCTAGACTGTGGTTCCCAGTGGCTTTGCTAAATGCTAGACTAGTTATTATTCCATAATGTAGTCTAATGCAGTGCAATGCAATATAATCACTATCCATAACATAATCAATCATTGGAGAGAGGAGTTTCTCAGAGTGTGGTCTGCCTTCAGACTATGAATAGTCATTTTGGCAGTTCTCTGCTCTCTTTCTCCTTCTCTCTCTCCATAAACAAATGGGTGTCTCACTGGTTCTGTTTCTTTAGAAAACTGTGGCCAAATTCTTCTTCCTTTCTCTGTTCTTATTGCTTTGTGATGATGTTTGTACCCTACGTGGGTGAATCAGCTCAGCCCAGGGAGATGCACTCTGGAAAGTAGCTGGAGAGAACGTGAAAAATGTTTAAAAATAACTTTTTCAACAAGAAAACTATGAGAACTGATGATTCATCACATAGCAGCATTTTCTCTGATTTGTTAAGAGTGTCTCCATTTACCTTAGATCAGCCTCTAAATAAAATGACTCTCACAGCATTTTATTCTAGTGCAACAGCTCTCGGAAGATGTGAGAGTGTTGTGCAAAGAAGCAAATGAGAAGAAAGCACTGCGGTTCAAAACGGATTGAAAATCACAGCACCGGAGAAAGGGAACCAAATGCCTTCATGTCTATAAAACAAAACTGGTAACATGAGGCAAGACGTCAGCATCCATCAGTGTTTCTCTCCATTGACTAGAGAAACACAGGTTCAAATTAGCTGGGGTTCCAGGGATATTTCAGGGGGACCTGTATATAATTCAGTAAATTGGAAAATATGAATCAAAAGTTGTAAAGCACAGTTTTGTGAAATCTGTGACTCAGAGCTGCTACTTCAAACTTTTACACTGAGCCTGATCTCAATGATGTGATTTTGCCTGTGAGGCATGTTTTCTTTCCTGGAGAACGAATTGGCTACAATCAAAAATTTTACAACTTGCAAGAGTCAAGGAACTGAGTATCAGTGACACATTAATCCTAATTTGAAATTTTCTTACACATGTCTGGGAGTGAAATCTGTCTTTTAGCCACTGACTCATCCAAACAACACACCGTGGTGGCTTTCTTTCTAAGAGGATGTGCTATCATAGTCTCTTCTAGGAAATCCTGGTGGTGTAATGGTTAAGCACTCCGTCTGCTAACCAAAATGCACTCCTTGGATACTTTATAAAACAGTCTGCTCTAGCCTACAGGGTTGCTATGAGTCAGCATTGACTCAACAGCAATGACTTGTTCTTTAGGTTTTTTGTTTTGGTATGGTTTTGATTTAGTCTCTTCGCTCCGACTCGACGGCACTTGGCTTGGCTGGCAAGGTTCTATAATTCTTCCACATTTATTCTAGAACCCTAACAGTGCAAAGGGGCTTCAAATGCAGTACACTTGCGTGTCACTGTCTTTGTTGGCAATGAACACATTTCTCTATTTTTTATAAGGATATTATATGCTTCAGAGGCCACCGTAAAAGTTAATCTCTGTATTTCACTCCTTCATCTATTTACTTGTTTAAATGTGTGACTGCTCCAGTTACTACCACTATTGTTGTTCAGGTGCCGTTGAGTCATCTCCAACTCAAAGCAACTGAGTTTTTAACAGAATAAAATGCTTTCAGATTGGGTACCACCAGCACAATTGTTGCGACTTTGTACCCTTGGTTGCAGCCACTGGGTCAACCCATCTGATTAAGAATCTTCCTTTTTTTCACTGTCCCTCTCATTTACCAAGAATGATGTCCTTCTCCAGGGAGTGGTCCTTCCAGATGACCTGTCCAAAGTAGGTGACACCTGTTTGTTTTTCCTGCAGTTCACGGTGTATTCAATATTCTTCACCAGTACCATAACTGAAATGAATCATGTCTTCTTTGGTCTTTTAATTTTTTCTCCTTTTGCTATTACTGCTATCAGTAATATGACTATTACTGCATAACAAATTATCCCCCAAAATTGGTGGCTTAAAATCATTGTCTTATTGTGTATAGGGAGTCAGGTATGTAAACTGAACACAGCTTGGATGGTAACTGTCTGTTTCAGGATGGTCTAACATCTCAGCTGAGGAAACACCGTGAGATGTGTCTGAATATCTGGGGGCTGGAATCATCTAAAGGCTTATCTACTCATATATCTGTCACCTTGGCCAGGGTGATTCAAAAACTAGTGTAGCCAAGCAAAGAATCTACCTGTGGTCTTCTCAGTGACTTGGTTTCCTCACAGTATGGTGCCCTCATGGTAGTTGAACTTGAACCTGAACAGGGTTTCGGGGCTCCAAGCAAAAATGTTCTAGCAAACTGCAAAAATGTTCTAGACACTGCAACACTTTTTCTAACTCAACCTCGGAAGTCACTGAGCATCATTTCCACCGTATCCTGTTGGTCAACAGTCAGTTACAGGTCAACCCAGGTACAAGAGGACGGAAAATACACCCACTTCTTGATGGAAGGTCTGTAAAAAAAATTGAGTGAATCAACCCAGCTGCCCATCAACAGATGAATGGATAAACTGACTGAGGTATACATACACAATGGAACACTATGCAATGATAGAGAACAGTGATGCTTTTAGGAAGCATCTCAGAACCTAGTATCAACTAAAAGATATTATGCTGAGTGAAATCAGTCAGCTGCAAAAGGACAAGTATTTTATGAGACCACTATTGTAAGGACTTAATAAAGGACTTATGGCCAGAAGAAAAGACTCCTTGATGGCTACAAGGGGGGGAGGGGGGGAGAGGGTTGTTCATAGATTAGACAGTCGATGGAATTCAGATGTGAAAGGTGTCACAGTATTCAGTAGAAGGCAGGTCAGCATAACTGGACTACACTATAAACCAAAAGATTTTCTAAATTCCACCCTACATTTCAAAGGATAGAGTGACAGGGACCTGGGGACCTTGTTTTCAGGGAACACTGAGGTCAATTGACATAACTATCCTTTTGCTAAAGCAGTCTCTGTACCCCATATTGCTGAGAGGCATCTGGGGTCTTAAAAGCCAGCAAGCTGCCATCTGAGGAACATCAATTTGTCCCAACTCACCTGGAACAGATGACAACCAAGCACATCAAAGACACGAGGCAAAATGAGCCCAAGAGACAGAAGGACCCATGTGACTGGGAGACTTACATCAGCAAGAGACCAGAAGAACCAGATGGTGCCCTGCCACCACCAAAGACGGCCCTGACAAGGAACGCAATGTAGAGTCCCTGATGTGGCACAAGGAAAAGAGGTGTACAGAGCAAGAACTCTACTAAAAGACCAAAACTGATGGTCCAGCAACCTGGAGGGCCCCCTGGGAAATGGCCCCTAGACTTTCTGCTGGCTTTGACCTGAAACCAGTACTGAGATCAACACTTCAGATGAAGAATGGACTGGCCTGGGGGAGACAGAGTGAGTATGTGGGGTGTGTACTTTATGGTTTTATACATTTACAGAAGGCTGTCCTATGGGTTTCTTTCTAGAGGGGAGAGGAGAGGGTGGAGGGGGGGAGACAGGTATTCACTGGAGGACACTGGAAGTAAAGAGTGAAAAGCAGGAGCGTGCTGTCACAGGGTGGGGAGAGCAGATAGAGTTGTAGAAAGGCAGGTATGCAAAATTGATTTGGATTGTATCCTTTCACTTAATTATAATAAAAAAATTTAAATAATGTATAAAAATTTTATGCAGAACTTCTATCTGCAGTATTACATTAGACCAGACATCGCACTGATCCTGTCTCTGAAAGCAATTAAAAAATTGGATGAAATATATATACTTAAAAAAAGTGGGCAGCTTTATTTTAAATCCACCACAGAAGCATACAAAGATAGGGCACAGAATGTTCTTTATTAGCCAAGCCAGGCCGAGAGCCATTGAGTCGGATCCGACTCATGGCGACCCTATTAGGAATAACAAAAAGAACAAAACTACTAATATATCAGAATTCTAAAATTATAACCTGAGCAATCTTACGCCAATTTAATTTAAAAACAAAGGATAATTGACAACTTTCTAAAAATACGTAACATGTCACAACCAAATTAAGAAAAATCATAAAAGCTGAATAAATTCGTAAACATTTAAGAAACTGAATCAGCAGTCAAACATCTAGCTAGAAAATCTCCTAACCGGACTCCTAAACAAATTTTTGTGTTTTCTTGTCCTGGCACTCCATAGTGGACGGCCCCCTTCAACCTGAAGATTTAGTTTTTCATTTCAAACAGCTTTTCTTTTACTGTTGCTTTGATAAAATCTAACTCGCCATTGGAAACCCTGGGTAGCCTAATGGTTAAGTGCTACGGCTGCTAACCAATCAGCAATTTGAATCTACCGGGGACTCCTTGGAAACTCAATGGGGCAGTTCTACTCCATCCTATAGGGTCACTATGTATTGGAATTAACTTGACTGCAATAGGTTTGTTTTTGTTGTTGTTGTTTTTTAACTTTGCATCTTCTTGGTTCTCTTTTCTATAGCTATGGATCTTGGATTTCTAAGATTGAGATCATCAAATTTTCTCTGTGAGGCTTTTCTGTAAGGGTCCTGATTGGTTATTTTTACTGGCAGTTTCTGAAATGCTGGTGTCTGAAGTTCGTTCTTGATGAGCATTCATGTCTCCAGTTTGGTGTCTGGAAATGGGAAGTGGGAGAAGGAGAGCCAGCAGTGTATGTTGCTATATACCCAGGTGCCTACGTTCTGTAAGAAGGGTTCAGTAGGGTTCCTGCTTGTCTGTCCCTTTCATATACAGTTGTTCAGCTCTAAGACATACTGCACCTTCTGCTGTGTGTGCAGATGGAAAACAGACCAGCAAGTCTCTCATTCAGCCTCCGTGAAGAAGAAACTCCTAATCTCCCCTTGGTAGGAGAAGATGAGAGGCATTCAGCAAAAGAACATTATCCACCAGACTACCAGGGATGAGGGATGGTGAAATGAGGATATGTGTGTGTATACATACAGATGTCTATACATGTGCATGTGTGTATATATATTAAAATGCCAGCCAAGCGCCATTGAGTCAATAGAATATACAATAAAGTGGAGTCTTGTCATAAACATAAGTTACAATTCACTAAACTCTTAAATACAGAACAGCTGTGCTTGAGCCAAATAAGATGGTGAGAAAATACAAAGTCATGGTGAAGACATAAAAGTGAGAAAGACAACTGCCAGATGGACACAGCTGGAGACATGAAGACCATAACCAATCAGAAAAAAGTCAACAGCTGAAGGTGCTAGAAGATACGACTTGTAGACTGACCGGTAACAACTAGAACCAAGCAAACAACTTGTATTAAAAGCCCAGCCCTCTGGATTTGAGGCACAGCAGTCCCCTCCAGGGGTCTGTGCCCGCGGTCCGACCTTGTTGGCCTCATCTTTGAAGGTCTAGGGACGTGGTCTCCCTCTGGGAGCCTGTGCCTGTGGCCTGTTACCGTGCCTGGTCTTCAAGGGCCTGGGGAGCAGCGTACTCCTGCGAGTCTGGGTCTGCTGGGTTGCTGTGCTGTGACCTGATCCTGGGACCTCATCCGCTTGCCCTCAAAAGTTGGTTCAAGTGGCTGTGACTGTTTTCCCGTTGCTGCCTAAGCCTCCTGTGCTGTCCCTCTTGGCAGATCTACCTCCGAGATGCCTTATCATTCTCCTGATGTCTAAACAGCCTGCTTCCAGGAACTGTGACAGTCCTCTGTTAGCGTCTTAGCCTCCTGTGGTGTCTCTGCCGACTTGACCTTCGAGAAGTCTGGTCGTCATAAAATTCTATTTCCAATTCTCCTGACCTTAGAAGGATGGTGAGAGTACAGCCAATCCTTAAATTCCTTAGAGTGAAACTCACTTTTAGGGGAGTGAGTGTGCTGACATACTAATTTATGACTTGGCTGCTACGTCCTTGTGGGAACTGGTAGAACCTGTAGGAGTCTTCACTGATGTAAATGAGGGTCCCTAATTAATGTGAATGTAGTTAAGAGTTCTTAAGTAATGTAAATGTTTTATGTCCTGGGGCTAGTAAATGTGTGGTTTGATTAAATAAAACTTATTACTGACTCCAAGCCTCATTAGTTACTTATTTTCCTACAGGACCCCCGACATTTTCTGGGTGCTCACGAAAGACGGTCCCAGGAGTCTGCCACCACCACTGACCACCAGTTTCCATGAAGTCAGCGCCAAATCACGGCAACCTCATGGGTTTCAGAGTGAGACTGTGCTCCATAGTGGTTTCCACGGTGATTTTTCAGAAGTAGGTAGCCAAGGCTTTCTTCTGAGACACCTCCGGGTGGACTCCATCTGCTAAATTTTCAGTCAGCACAGAGCTGTGTACATCACCCAAGGGCTCCCCCACAGGCCTAACCACCCAGACGAACTCTGAGATCAGCCTACATACCTAGTCCCAGTCTCTCTCTACCTCCCTTGTATCTCGGGCTCCAAATCTGAAGCCTCTGTGGGCTTCTACAGCGGCTCATTGCTTTACTCTCATGCCTAACCCCTTCTCTCTACCCACAGACACACACAGTGTTTTTTCTAATCGGCTCATTCCATTATCCTCCTAGCTGTTTTAATTCTTCTCTCATTTTCTCTTTTTTTTTTGAATCATAATGTTGGTATCCCTATTCAGTACTTGTAGTGGGATTCAGAGAGAAAGCAGAGAGAAATCTACCACGTTTACCCAGAAAGAAAGCTTCAGTCCACCATTTATAGGTGTCTGAAAGAAACCGCCCTCCACACACACACACACACACACACACACACACACACACACACACACACGGAGCCTTTGCAGGTGACCACTTGAACATGCCAGCCCGCAGAAAGGTGGCCTTCTATGATTCTACATAGCTGCACCTCTGAGTACTGCTTGTCTTTTATCAGAAATCCCAGCAATGCACCAGCTGTCATGTAAGGAGGAGGGTGTCAGGGCTTTAAAGCTTGACCTCGTTTCATCCAGCTTTTTCTTGCGTTGTTTTCTTTGTCCTTCTCTGCCTCTCTGCCCACTGATTATATTTGTATTCCACCATGAGAAGTAACCTGTCACTTTAAAAGAAAAAAAAGCAACGCCACCCGAGTGACCGTCCTTAGGAACGGGTCGCTAAGCTGGGGCTTTGGCTGGGAGTGTGGCTGCCGCTCCCAGGCAGCCGCCCAGGGCCTCCTCCACAATCCGCCTCTCCCCTTGGATCCACCTAGGAGATTCACCAGCAGAGACTCATCCTCCACGTTCCTCTCCTCCAGGAAAGCAGAATCCGTCAAGCGCCTTTTGTAGAGTTATTAAGGTAAATCAGTCCCTACAACAAGGAACAGGGCTGCAGCAACATTTTCCTGCTTTCAGTTCCAGGCGTGGAGTTCAGCCTCTCCCTGGGAACCTTGAGAGTGGATTTAATGTAAATTTAGAGGGGCTCTTCTTCACGGTTTGCTTTTGGGTTTGGGTTTTTTTTTTTGGAGTGAGACCGTAAAGCAGGACTTGGGTTGCTTTCGTTTAAGCTGCTTGCTGGCTGGTGTCTGGTCGCTAGCCCGGTGGCTGGCAGCGCGGATGAGAAAGCTCTCTAGCGTCACTGAGTCCTCTCTGGAACTTCCTGGCTACCCTGGAGCGGGCCTATCTCTCGGAAACATTTGCTACAAGCCCTTTTCTGGGCCTGCTAGGTCCAATTGTTTTGAGGGGACAAGCACTGGTTAGCACAGGCTTCCCTTTCCTTGGCTCTGGACAGAAAGCGCTGCTCACCACAGGGCTGAGGATGCCTGCTCTTTCCAAAGACCTTAAGAAAATCCACAGGCTGCAATTTAAACTGATTATTTTCTCTCCACTGCCAGGAGATGCTAGGAGAAGCTAATGAAGCCTAATGGAAACTGTGTGTGTGTTAACGGTTTGCCATATAATTTTTTCTTTTTTTTTTTCTGAAAATAACTTCAGCACCAAAATAAAATCAACAGTGCACCAGGCAATCAGCTTAAGTTCAGAGTGTACAAAAACAAATCTGACCAGATGAGAAGTTGGGAGTTAGTTGGAGAAGACAGACCTGTTAAGAGATAATAGTAGGGCAGTGAGAAGGTGCCGTCAGTGATTTATAGGAAGAGCTGAAGTGCTTCGACCACCGCAGGATTGCTTCCAGGGAGGGGCTGGGAGCACTTTGCTCACATAAATACAGTGGACACATCGCACATAGCACAGCTCTGATGTGGTATTCGTATACACACTGCAAGTGCGAAATCTATTGCATCAAACTGCCGAAATGATTCCATAAAACTGTCAGTAATGCGACAGTCAGGAAAACTGCGGCTGGGATAACCTGCAGAATCAGATAAGGAATCGAAGGGAGGTGTGCTGGCAGTCCTCAAGGGACCCGGCTCTAACAGAAAGGGGCAGAAACTGCCAGGCGCTGCAGGCAGGAGGGGGAACTGCTGCTATGGCAAGGGCAGTAGAAGGTATCTAAAACATCGTAAATGAAAACAGGATGGAAGCTGCCGTGGCCCTGGCCAGAGGCCTGGAGGAGAGGGAAGATACTGATTACTCAAGCCAAGGCAGACTGGGTATGGATGATGGTACTGAAGAGAGTCAGCGTCAGTGAAAAGGAGGAAGACCTTGAATGAGGTGGGCAGACACAGTGGCCGCGACAGTGGGCTCAAGTATAGCCGTGACTGCCGGCGCGGTGCGGGACCAGAAAGGGTTTGGTTCTGTTTCGGCATGAGGTCGCTGTGAGTCAGAATCAGCTTGACAGCACCTGAGAACAACAGCAGCAGCACCACGGAGTCGCCGAGTGGCACAAACAGTTAACACGCTTGAATGCTGACCCAGAGGTTGGAAGTTCAAGTCTACTCAGGGGCACCTCAGAAGAAAGGCCTGGCAATCTGTGAATGGTCACAGCCATTGAAAACTCTATGGAGCAGAGTTCTACTCTGCTCATATGGGGTCACTGTGAATGGATTCAACTCAGTGACTATAATATCACCAAGGCCTTTCTCATGACTCCCCTTCTCTCCCCCAAATTCTTTTCTTTCTCTCCTCTTCTACTTGTCTCTTCCATCATTTTTCCTTAATAATAAAAGCAACCAATATTCAGAGCCTGCCCAGTGCTAAGCATTATACTATGCAGATTCCATCGTTTGAAAAACACCTATTACTGTCAAGTTGATTCCCACTCATAGAGACCCTATAGGATGGAGTAGAACTGCCCCACAGGGTTTCCAGAGAGTGTCTGGTAGATTCCAACTAACAACCTTTGCATTAGCAGGAAAGCTCTTATCCACCGCCCCACCAGAACCTTCCTGTCGTTGAACCTTTGTAAAATAATCATCTATCAACGTTGGAACTACTCTCTTCACTTCGTAAATGAAGCAGTGTTCTTCCCAGAGGCCAAGGAGTTGTGCCAAGATTTTTCCAGTTATCCTCATTCCAAGTCATAGCAAACCCATGTGTGTCACACAAGTGGGCTCCACAAGGCTGGCAGTGGCTGATTTTTTTTTTAAGTAGATCACCAGGTCTTTCTTCCAAGCAAGTACCTCTGGGTGGGCTCGAACTTCCGTCCCACCTTTTGGTTAGCAGCCAAGCTCATCAACAACCTGTGTGCACCACCTAGGGACTTCAAAATTACACAACTGATAAAGAGAACTGAAATTTGAACCCAAGTCAAGAGAAATTTTTTACAATGGTGTAATGCTTTAGAATGTGACAGTGAATAATTACAGTCTTGAATAAGCCATTTAACCTGTCAGAGCCTCTGCTGTCCCATAAAGTAAGTTGCCAAAAAAAGCACATTGCTGTCAAGTAGTTTCCAACTCATAGTGACCTTACAGGGCAGAATAGAACTGCCCCCATAGAGTTTCCAAGAAGCGCCTGGTAGATTTTAACCGCTGACCTTTTTGTTAGCAGCCCTAGCGCTTCGCCGTTACACCTCCAGGGTTTCCTAAGTAGACTGCCAAGCCAACCAAGCCAGGTGCCGTCGAGTCAGATCCGACTCATGGCGACGTATACTATTAACCGACAAGTAATGTCAGAACTAGGCATGTTGTTCTCGTCAGTCAGATCTAACTCATGGCAGTTTCCTGTGTGTCAGAGTAAAATTGTTCTCCACTAGGTTTTCAGTGCTAATTTGTTGAAAGTAGATTATCAGGGCTTTCTTCTGAGGTGCCTTGGGGTGAACCTGAACCCCAAGCATTTTGGTTAGCAGCAGAATGTGGTAACCACCGGAAGCACCCAGGCAATCCACTCAATATCGAGAGAGAGCACAAAATTAGCCCGCAGCAAATCATGCCTCTTATTTTAATGCTGCCAACAGAAATATATTTTAAAGCACTCAATGTGTCTTGTGATGACAAGCTACATAGTAAAGTTTGTCAGTAATGATTTGTCTTTTTTTAGCAACAGTATTCCGAAGAAAAATAAATTGTGATGTCAGCTGATTTCTTTAGAAACTCATTCAGAGGTAATGATCAGGAAAGACGGAGTGGAAAAAGATCAACCCATTATATTTTTATTTCCTATTTCTATTTCTTTTTTTCATGTACAGTTTTTGTTGTTGTTATTATTTGGTTTTAGTTTACAGAGAAAGAACCTTTCGTAAGTTACTAAAAATATTTCAGTGTTCTTTTTTTTCTGTGCAGTTAAGTACTAGAGCTGTTAACCAAAAAAGCTGGCAGTTCAAATGCTCCAGGTGCTCCTTGGAAACTCTATGGGGTGGTTCTACTCTGTCTATAGGGTCATTATGAGTCAGAGTGGACTCAGTGGCAGTAGGCTTTTGTGGTTTTTTGTTTTTGTTTTCTGTTTGTAATTGCCAGAGTTGTTTCCCACAGAGCTGTGGTGTCCCTTAGCCTGTATTTTTACGACCCACCTCTTTGTTCCCTCTTGACAACTTCCTCACTCCTTTATCTTCTTAGCTGTTTTTACCGTTTCACGTGCCTTTGTCTGTTTTTAGTATCTGGTGAGGTCGTCTGGATGGGCGGCCATAGAATGTCAGATGCTTTACAGGCTAATTCCCCAGTCAGGTCACTGAAGCCACCATCCCACAATGACAAGGTGCATGAGTGCCCCTAGGTCCTGTTAAGAGTCAGAGTCCGTGAACCACGGATTTCTCTGAATGTACTGTCACCTAACCTTACTGCAGCCCAAAGAGGGAAACAAGATTTTGGTGGGTTCCAGGATGTGACCAGAGACAATAAGCAGGGATTTGCATATTCATTCAAAAAATCTTTGCTGAGTATGTATCATATATCATAGTTTTAGGCCCTGAAGGTGAATGATAACCCAAATAATGCCTAACTCTCTTCTTGGTATATTCTAATGAGGTTTTTCTTAAAAATAATAATAATAAGCAGGTTGCTATCCAGGGAATTCTGACTCATGGCTACCCCATCTGTGTCAGAATGGAACTGCACTCTATATGGTTTTCAGTGACTGATTGTTTTTAGCACTGGATCTCCAGAACTTTCTTCCCAGGCACCTCTGGGTGGACTCAAAATGCCAATCTTTCCATTAGCAGCTGAGCTGGGAATTAGTAGGTAGTAAACAAATTAACTATACCTGTAGAGTGGTGATAAAACCAGGAAAACCAAACCCACCACTCTTGAGTCAATTCTGACTCATAGCGACCCTGTAGGACAGAGTAGAACTGCTCCATAGAGTTTCCAAAGAGTGTCTGGTGGATTCAAACTGCTGACCTTTGAGTGAGTAGATGTAGCACTTCACCACTACTATGGCCAACAGAAATAATGGTAAGCAGGTTAGAAAATGCCTGAAAAGTGGGAGTCATATGCATGTCACATGGTCCAGGAAGACTTCTCTGACAAAACGAAATTTGGGAGAAAGAGTTCTAGGTGGAGCGAATAGAAAGTGCAAAGGCCCTCAGGCAAGGGGGTTGAATTCAAAAGTGAGAGGTTACAGATCCTACAGGAAAGACCTTGTAGGCCATTAAAAGGATTTGGGATTTGACTGTGCAGTAGAAAGGGAAGTCACTGGAAAATTTGAGGCATAAAGCATCATGATTTCTCTTAAATTCTAAAAGATTCACTCTGTTTCCAGTAGGTAGGAAACAGGTGAATGTTACAGATTGAATTGTGTCCCCCAAAAATACATGTCCTAAGTCCAAGCCCCCTCATTTGTGGAGCAGATTTCCTTTCTTATGTTAATAAGGCAGTATTAATGTAGAGTGTGTCTCAAGTCAGTCTCTTTTGAGGTATAAAAAGAGTCGATTAAGCATGGAAGCAGAGATGGGAGAAGATAGATGAAATATGTTAAGATGACCAAGGAACAAGAAACAAGGGGCTTCTCTGGCAGCCACAGAGGGATAAAGCCTTCCCTTAGAGCCAGTGTTCTAAATGCCTACCTCTAGCCTCCTAAACTGTGGGAAAATTGTTTGTTAGAGCCACCCACTTGTGATACTTCTAGCAGAGCAGCACGAGATAACTAAGACAGTGCGCAAGGTAGGACATGCTTGCCATCATTCACTTGTGAAGGAGTGGTGCTTGACTAGGACAGTAATAGGGAAGATGCTGAGAAATGGCTGGGTACCAAGTACGCACCTGCTACTCACTTATGGACTATCTCATTATCCAACATTTCATCACTGGAAAAGATAATCTACTGTTTTGTACATTAACAGTGTGGGGTTGTTAGTCAGTGTCATAAAACAATACGTATACTAACCATTTATAGAGAAACTGGTTCTCTAAACCTTTATCTAAAGTACAAGTTAAAACAAACAAGAACAACGTATATCTGGCAGTAATGAATGCTGAAGTGCAAGGTAAGAGTAATGCTGGCTTTGATGGTTACGGTCATGTGCCAACTTGGCTGGACCATGACTCTCAGCGGCTTGGCAGTTATGTGATGATGCAAATTGGCAGTTATCTAATGATGTAGTCATCTTCCATTTAGTGATCTAATGTGGTCATCCTCTATTTTTACACAAAGTCAATTTTCTTGCAACCATCTGGTCTTTGGAAAGAGCAGAGGGTGTAATTTGAAGGAAAACTGGTGGGATATTGGATGGATAGGATGTGATATGAAAGTCAGAGAGAAGTCAAGAGGGACTTCTAGGTTTCTGGCCTGGGAACAGTGAAGTTCTGTTCTGTGCAACAAGGAAGGGTGTACAACAAACAAGCGCCAAGATTAAGGCAAGGAGCTTCATCTGGGGCATATTAAGGCAGACCACCCCTGTTTGTCTGTCATGCTCTGGTGGCTTGCATGTTGCTCTGATTCTGGAAGTTATACTACCAATATTTCAAATACCAGCAGGTTCACTCAGGGTAGACAGATTTCAGTGGATCTTCTAGACTAAAACAGAACAATAAGGAGGACCTGGCAGTCTGTTTCTGAAAATTAATCAGTGACAATGTTATAGGTAACACGATTGTGGGGCTAGCACAGGACTGGGCAATACTTCTATTATACATCAGGTCTCTATGAGTTGGAACCGACTCAACAGCAACACAACACGAATCAAGTGAAGATACCCACCCACCAGCTGGCTATTTGAGTCTGAAGTTCTGCTGAGAGGGCAGGGCCCAGGAGGTAAATTCAGGAAGTCTCTGCATGCAGGTAATATTCGAAGTCAAGGACAGGATGAGTGCTCCCTGGGGAAGAGTACAAACAAGGCTGAACCCCGTGACACTCCCACATGAGACAGTTGTCAGGAGATGAGAAGAAACCTTTAAGGAGTCAGAGAAGGAGCAGCCAGTAGGAAGAAAACCAGGAAAGAACATGTCCCAGAAGTCAGGTGAAGAAAGTATTTTAAGGAGAGAGTCATCAAATATGCTAAATGCTGCTGAAGGGTCCCATAAGAGGAGGACCAATGCATCATTATTAGATGTGGCAAAGATGAGGTCATGGGAGACAATGGCAAGAGCAGTTTTAGGAAAAGCGGCCTCCAAGGGACAGATTGGAAAGAGAGGGAAAGTTTTGAGGAGGTTTTTCCTTAAAACATTGAAAAATAGAGCTATGGTTTAAAAGAGAAGTCAAGTCAAGAGAGCAGTCCTTTGAAGGAATGGATGAATTACAGCACTTTCTACACTGAGGGGAATGAGGCAACAGAGCAGTAAGAAATGAGGATTCAGGTGATCGGAGACACTGAGGGGAGGCACGGGGTCCAGTGCACAAACAGAAGGGCTGTACCACATGATAGCAGGGATGGTTCACAGTAGCACACGGACGCCAGGGCATTATGGGACGAAGTGAGGTAAGAGGCTAAGGAAGGGAGAGATTTGGAAGTCCTCTCTGGTCTCGTCTATTTGCTCAGTGAAATGGCAAACATGGCCACGAGCAGAGAAGGAGGAGGAGAGAGAAGGGTGAAGGTTTGAGGGGAGAGGTGACTGTCATTGTTACCTGTTATCCAGTTGGCCCCTGACTCACAAAGATCTCATACACAAATGAAACAGAATGCTGCCCAGTCCTGTGTTGTCCCCATAATCAGTTACAAATCAGATCATTGTAATCCACAGGGTTTTCACTGGTTGATTTTCGTAAATAAGTTGCTAGGCCTTTCTTCCTAGTCTATTTTAGTCCGGAAGGTCTCCACTAAGAGACAGGTGCTGGTTACACATGAGATGTATTGGCTGGGAATTGAACCCAGATCTCCTGCATGGAAGAGGAGAATTCTACCACTGAATACCTAATGTCCTCCTTGAGGTAAGAAGAAAAGCCGGGAAATAACTTCCTTAAGAGTTGAGATTCCAACCAATGTTATCCAGCTCCAAAAGCAGAGCTCTTTCCATGTTCTGACTTCCTGCAAAACCAAGTTCAAGGGGAGAGAGATGGCCCTTGTTTCCATCATTCTTAGGGTCCACAAAGTATATCCCTTATGAATGGAAAGTCTCCTCAGCTCAAAGTCTTCACTAGCCTTCAAGGTCAGCTTCATGTTTACCAACAGTATGAAGAAAGACGTTTTTTTGATTTCAACGTATCTGACTTCTTGACTCTTCTTTGCCCTCAGAGATCCATCACAGCTAAAATGAATCCCAAGGAAGAAAAGGTCAAGATAATTACAGAGGTAAGTGTTTTCTTAGATGTGGTCTAGGGATGTGTGTGTGTGTGTGTGTGTGTGTGTGCGCGCGCGCGCGCGCGCGTGTGCGTGCGTGTGTGTGTTCATGTCACACATGTAGGTGACTGAAAAACTTAAGCCAGAAATAAGCATCTGTTACTCACCTACTGCGTATGGGGTTAGATAACCAAGTTTGCTAACTCATCCTAGAAAAAGTGCTACATACCTCATTGCTGAATATCCCTCGGGTCACCTTCAAAGTACTGCCCTTGGGAAGCCATATACTGACACATGTGCCTAGGCTACCCTTCAAAGCAACTTTGGAACTCTTTCTGAAATGGTCATCAGAGCTGTCATCGTATTGCCTTTGATGTCCTGAACGTCTTCAAAATGTCTTCCTTTCAATATTTCTTTGATCTCTGGATAAAGAAGAAAGTCACTGGGGACTAGATCAGGTGAGTAGGGAGAGTGTTCCAACACAGTTCTTTGTTGACTGGCTACAAACTCCCTCACAGACAACTATATGATGAAGTTCATGAACTTGCCACCATGCCCCCATGCACAATGGCCATTCCAGAAAGAGTTCCCAAATTGCTCTGAAGAATGGACTAGGTGTTGTCATTGGTGCACTCCCCCAAGGGGAGTACTTTGAAGGTGATCATAGCAATATTCATCAGTGAAGTATGTAGCAATTCAGTTCACAGACTTAATTGTTGGGTCTTGTGTACTGCTATATGGCAGAGATGGAAGTGGATGGTATAGATACTCCAGAATTTTCCACTCAACCAGAAGCAGTTCTAAGTTACTAGCTATTCCTGGGTCTAAATCTGCCTGGAACACATTGACATCTAAAATAAAAATTTAGGAGCAAGCAGCAACTATAGACTATATAAGCTAATAAAACTCTCAGGCTGTTCTCTGTCCACACCCATTGCTGTGAAGTGGATTCCGACCCATAGCAGACCTCAGAGTAGTGCTGCCCTGTAAGATTTCCAAGGAGCAGCTGGTGGATCTGAACAATCAACCTTTTGGTTAGCAGCTATATCACTTAACTACTGAGCCCCCAGGGCCCTCTCTGTCTATAGAGTTCTGCAATTTCTGATTCATGCCCCGCCCCCCTCCCCCCCCCCCCCCGAAATTAAAGCACTGTCCAGGCCAGAGAGGAAAACTCTGATAGCATAGCAGTTAAGTGCTACGGCTGGTAACCAAAAGACGGAAAGTTCAAGTCCAGCCCGGGGCACCTCAGAGGAAAGACCCAGGAATCTACCTCTGAAAAATCAGCCACTGACAACTCTATGGAACACAGCTCTACTGTCCCACACATGGGATCACTGTAACGCAGAGTCCATCAATGGCAACTGGTTGCTGGTTAGAAATACCTGACAGTGGTAAGGGTATGCCTCTCAGTTCTTGCATCTCCCTTGGCTTGATGGTTCACAGTCTTGGACCACAGAGGAAGAAGTGAAGACGTACGCTGTTTCCATCACTATTTGATGTTAGTTACTGTCGAGCCAGTCTCAACTCTTAGTGACCCCATGTGTGCAGAATCCAAATGTTCCATGGGGTTTTGGCAGCTGAGATCTTTCGGAAGCACATCTTTCAGCCTGTCTTCCAAGACACTTCCGGGTGGGTGCAGATTGCTCAGCTACTAGCTGAGTGCTTAACCATTTGCGCCACCCAAGGGCTCCACTTGCAAAAGCCCGAAGGACCTCAACCCAGGTGAAACTAGCAGATTAACCTCAAGCAAGATCTCAAGTGCTGACAAACCATCTCCATCTACATGGCATTCTTTCACAGAACAACTACTTCCTGTGCCAGCCTACAGGGTCAACAAGATCCTCTTGCCGGCCCTCAAGGCACCTGTTTTCTCCGCATCTTATTTGAAGTCTGAGTGGACAGTTTCCCACTGATCAAGGATCAAAGTAGTTACTGGAATACAGCATTTAACCGAGATTTTTCACAAGTCCACACTAAAGCAGTAAGAACATGGAACTGCATTAAGAACTTCCCTTATGTCACTTCAGAGTTATCATCTTACAATCCAACTTGGAGAATTGCTGAGCTAAGAGTGCAGCAGGTCTGGGCTCTGAAGTAAGACACAAGAGTGAAGACAAGGTTTTGACTGACAGAGTGGGTCATGGAGACCAGATCGCACAGGCCGAGGACAGATCTACACCCAGCCCTCACGGAAGATGGGACTTCTGTTCCTTCATCTGTAATTGAGGTTGTGTCTTCATGAAGCCAAGTTGTCAAGGACAGTGATCTGTACCTGGGGCCTAGCCCGGCAACCTGCTGGAGGCTTCTTTAAAATCATATATCATTTCATTACACTTTATATACCTTTCTCTTTTTGTTCCAAGCTTGTTTCAATATAAAACACAAAATTTCCCAAGTGTTCTAGTGAAATCTGTGTCCCAGAGACAGTGTCTGTGTTATCATATGTAGAAATCACTTGTAAAGCCACAAACACTTGAGCTCTAGTTTGAAAAATTCCCAGACTAGAAAGCTTTGAGAGCTTTACAGATTCGGAGCTTTCAGTTCTAATGTTTCATGACTAAAACTGGAAGAAGAAAATGAAATCTGCACTGTAAAAAAAAAAAATGAGTCTCCCTTTTGCCAAAAGATCTGCTAACCAACTTCTTTTAAACCAAAACTTCTGTGGTGACTTCACACACCTCTTCATTATTCTCTACCTCATAGTAAGGCTAGGAAGCAGAGACGAACCTAACCCTAGACACCCCAGAGGGGCCTGGTGGTATAGCAGTTAAACAGTCAGCTGCTAACTGAAAGTGGGTGGTTTGAACTCACCCAGCAGCCTTGAGGGAGAAAGACTTAGCAATTGGCTCCCTTAAAAATGTCAGCACACAGGTGTGCCCTAAGAACTCTACTAAAAGGCTGCGAGTGATGGTCGAAGGTCTGGGACCTCCCAGTTCTCCCGGGAGCATGGCCCCTAGACCTGATGCTGCCCTTAATCAGAGATCATTACCAAGGTCAACACTTCAGATAGAAATGGAATGGACTCAGGGACACAGAGTGACCATGTCATGTGTGCACTTGATCATTGTATGCGTCTACAGGATGTTATCCTACTGGCCTCTTACTAGAGGGGAGTGGAGGGGGTGAACAGGAGGGGACAGGAGATTGTTAAGAGGACATGACATGTATGGAATTGAAAGGAGGAGTGTGCTGTCACTGAGTAAGGAGAGCAGAGGGAGCTGCAGATAGGCAGGCATGCAAGTTTGAATTGTATTGTAAACTTTTACTCAATCACAATTAAAAAAAAAAGATTTCAGCACAGAAACGGCAGTGGAGCAGTTCTACTCCATCATGTGGGAAATGCTGTGAGCCAAAACCGACACAATGGTACCCAATAGCAAAAACAAGTCACCCCCAGTGTCCATGTGTCTAACATGCCTAATGTCTGCCTCCTGTATTATGGTCCTTTTCTAATCAAAGTGTCTTTCCTGATAGATTCACTTGTTTATCTCCTATGTTAAAGTGTGACTTTAATCTAGCATGTTGCATTTATCTCTCTGCCTTCAGGGTCTGAAACCCAGCAAGCACTTTATAAGTATTTCATGCACAGACTACAAGGATTGCCAGCTATGTTTGAGAACTCATCCTAGAGAAAGTGCTACATACCTCATTGCTGAATATCACTACAGTCACTTTTGAAGTCCTCCCCTTGGGAAGCTATGCACTGATGCCGGCACCTAGTCCACTCTTCAAAGCAATGTTGGAGCTCCTTTTCTGCTCAATGGCACTTGGCTTTCTGGGATGGCCATCAGAGCTGTTAGCCTGTTACCCTTGATGTGTTGACTGTCACCAAAATGTCTTCCTTTCAGTATCTTTGGGTAAAGCAAAAGTCGCTGGGGGCCAGTTCAGGCGAGTAGGGAGGGTCTTCCAGTACTATTATTTGTTTACTGGCTAAAAGCTCCCTCCCAGGCAGCTATCCAGTGAAGTTCATGCCACAGTGCACAATGGCCATTCCAGCAAAAGTTACAAAATTGCTTTGAAGGTTGGACTAGACACTGGCATCAGTGCATAGTTCCCTAAGGGGAGGACTTGGAAAGTGACCTTAGTGATACTCAACACTGAGGTATCTAGCACTTAGAACAATTATGTTCACGGACTTGATTGTCAGACCGCATATGACCTGAGACAATGGAAGCTCCGCTATCATCTGATTTACGATGTGTCAGTGGCTGCTGAGATTTGGTGGCTGCTTATTTGGTGTTCATTATCCCCTGCTGATGCAATGGTTAAGAGCTCAGCTGTTAACCAAAAAATTAGCAGTTTGAATCCACCAGGTGCTCCTTGGAATCCTAATGGGGCAGTTCTGTAGGGTTGCCATGAATCAGAATCTACTTGACGGCAATGGATTTGGTTCGGGGTCCCTAAACTCACGCTGAATTTCAGTGAATAAAAGTCCAGGCTCAAGATGATGATCTTAATATCATAAAAATCAGACCATTTTCTTGCTTGAGATTTTTCCCAAGTCACACACAGACATCCACCCCCAAGTGTCAATTCTCCTATTTCCATCTTAACAAAGGAGTTCCTTGAAAATGAGGAGGATGCCTCTGCAGGAAGACAGAAGAAGAGCTCCAGAGATAAAAGACAAAAAAGAAAAAAACAGGTAAGGAGTGACAAGAAGCGTATGTTGTGTCTTAACAACCTGCCTGCACCCACACGGAATCCACAGAGGAAAGAGATATGCCAGGCCAGTGCCGGCTTCAGACTCTGGGGACGTGGGGTGGGGATACAAGCGGGTGGGCTGGAATCCAGGACCTTGGTTGGGGGCTTATAGAACATCCTCGGGACCCTCGATGGCACTTTGCTTGGCTTGGCTCAGGAGACCTCAACTGATATAAATGGTTGACTGGCTCTGCTGCCACCTGAAAGGCTAGAATATCAAGTCCACCCTGAGGCACCCCAGAAGACAGGCCTGGTGACCCACTTCAGAAAAGTTAGCCCCTGAGAACCCCCTGAGGCACAGTTCCACTCTGACATTCATGGGGTCGCTGTGAGTTGGAGTGTACTTGATGGCAACTTGTTGGTTGTGCAAACCCTGGCGTGGCATAGTGATTGGCAGTTTGAAGGTTGGCAGTTGAAACCACCAGGCGTTTCTTTGAAACTCAGTGGAGCGATTCTACTCAGTCCTGTAGGTAGCTATGACTTGACAACATTGGATTTGGGTTTTTTTGGTTTGGTGGGTTGCAGATAATTTTCTCACTAAGGTCAGCACTTGCAGCATTCTCCGCTTTTGCTAGGGGGAGGTCTGGATGACTGGAGGAGCCTGTTTCAGGGTTGTCGTTCAAAGCCATCCACTAAGACAGGCAGTAGGTGGCAGTGCAGGACTGTGTATCTTGGGGAACTCCTCTTGGACAACTCTGAGCCCGAATTCCTGCTTCCTGCGTGCTGGCGCTTTCTCCCCACCTCTCCTCGGAGTTCCCTCCAGGCCGGCAGCACCCCTGTGCAAGGTAAACCTCATCAGAAGGAGACTTTGTTCCCTTGGTTGTGCTCTGAGACCGGAGGCCGGGAAGATTCGCTCAGGGGTGATTTGCTTGGAAAAATCAAGATGCCAGCAGGGAAGAAGGAAAGGGGAGGGCGGGGAGCGCCATTTTGAGCCAGCAGACACGTGACAAGATTGCCAGGACAGGGGACCAGGGAAGTGGGAAAGGGACTGGAAAGAAGTCTCCCTCTGAGTACCTCCTTGGCCAGCACAGGCTTGTTTGGAGGATGCGGGGCTTGAGCACTGCCTCCTCCTGCCTTTCCTGCAGGCTGGACTGAAGCCCTGAGTGACCAAAGGCAGATCCAGGGCGCAGAGAAGTGCTACTCGGGCGCTTGAGTCACCACTCCAAAGTGGGAGAGCAGCTCAGCCAGCCAGGTGCCTCAGCCCTAATCCCTTCCTGCAGCGTCTGCCCAGGGCAGGGCTCTGAGGGTGGGGACACAGGAACCAAGGCAGACGGAAAGGGTCAAGTGCACCAGGGTCATCCTCACCCAGGTAAAGCCCAGCGTGTCCACAGTTGTAGTCCAAGGCTCTCAGGCTCCGTGAGAAGTGGGTGGCCAGGGGGAACGGTGAGGAGCTGGGACTGCAGGGGTGACAGGACACAGATGGGGAGGAGAACTAAGGAATTCTGGATCCCTGAGTATTTTGCTGGGCATCATACTTCATTGGTATTATCTGATTCATTTAATGCACCCCCTCCCAACTAGAACACAAACAATAAAGCCTAATAGCTCAGTGATCGGTCAGAACCTACAATAGTGTCTCTTACACCTGGCTATAATTCAGAACCACTTGGAGGCATTTTCTCTTAAATAAGATAGATACCTTGCATCTCCCGGTACTGCCAATCTCACCATTTGTTTTAATCAGAATCTTTCTATGCTTTATATGATGCCTGATACACAGCGTTGTTGTTACATACTGTAAATCAGTTCCAACTCATAGCCGCTCTCTGTACAACAGAGCGAAACACTGACCAGCCCTGTGCTATGCCCACAATTGTTGTCCTGTTTGAGCATATTGTTTTAGCTGCTGTGTCAACCCACCTCACCGAGTGAGGGTCTTTCTCTTTTTCACTGGCCCTCTGATTTAACCAAGCATAATGCCCTTCTCCAAGGACTGATGCCTCCTGGTAACATGTCCAAAGTAGGTGAGACCTAGTCTCGCTATCCTTGCCTCTAAGGAGCACTCTGGTTGTACCCACTTCCAAGACACACATTTGTTTGTTACAGAGTAACATCTCAGTAAACAGGCTGTTTTTATCTTCTGTCTTCTAGAGAGGAGAATCTGATACTCAAAGAAGTTAAATAACTTGCCCAAAATTACACAAGAAATCTCAATTTGGAGACAAGCCTTCATCTGTCTGTCACCTAAAGTGGCTGTCACTCAACCTTTGCCTGCACTGCTAATTCTGCGTACCTGCCTCTCCTTTAGTGCACTAGTGAAAAACCAGTTCCCACTGAGTTGATTCTGTTTCATGGCAATCTTATGCGTGTCAGAGGAGAATTGTGTTCCACTGAGCTTTCAGTGGCTGAGTTTTTCTAGAAGTAGATCACCAGGACTTTATTCTGCAGCACCTCTGAGTAGAGTTGAATTATAAACTTTTGATTAGTAGCCAAGTGTATTAACTGTTCAGTACTCAGTGCTTCCTCCTCAAGCACAGACAGGCCATTCTCTGAGAGCTTGGGAAAGGATCCAGGAGTTATTCCTGTGGGTACTGAAGGGGTGAACTCAACACATGCCCTGGAATATGCACCCATACCTTAGCAAGTGTTTACAGACTATTTGGAGTTAGGTCAAATAGCTTGATCACAAATATACTGCTTCTTATCCCCCAAATGTCTGCAGAGCTTGACACATAAGTACATAGAAAAAATGAAAATATTTATTTTATTTTGGGGTGCCTCAGTTATCTCAAGATAAATCTCCTAGACAAGGTAGACTTGACATTGCTTTCCTGTGGGCATTCACAGTGACTCAGGTGACAGTCACGGTAGTCACAGAGACCTGAAGAATGTGAGTGTCCTTTCTGTCACTGAGTGACTCACCTCATCCTGAGACAGGAACCAGTGAACTGAAATGGGAGGGTGCCTGAATCTCTAACCCTCTACCCATAGCCACCAACTGCTGATTTGGAAGAGATGGTGTCACAAAAACCCCAAGAGGAAGACCAGCAGGAACCCACGCAGGAAGAACCCGAGACACGCCTCCTGAGCATGACAGCCCGGCAAGGCCCACGAAGTAAGTGTCCATTGGTTCCACTGAATCCGTATTGATTGGTTACCTACAATGAGCTCATCTTAGGAGCACAGAGTTCAGCTGCTAAGTGAAAGTTCAAATCCACCAGGCACACCTCGGGAATCCCATGGTGCAGTTCTGCACTGTCCTATAGGGTTGCTATGGGTCAGAATCCACTCAACGGCCATGGGGCTGGCTGAGGATGAGCTCATCACAGAGGAACATGAGGATTTTTTTTTTTTTTCACTTAGCTGCCATCTCTCCATTCAACCTTATCCCAATTTTGTGGATACTTTTCTAGGTTAGTGTCTGTCCAGCAGTGTATCCCTGGGACAAGCCTATATAACTACATACATTGTAGCTGTTGACAGATGCCAGCAAGTTGGCTGCAACTTATGGTGGAAACTCTATGGGGCAGGTCTACTCTGTCCTGTAGGGTCGCTATGAGTTGGAATCAACTCGACAGCAGCGGGTTTATGGTGATCCCGTGCACAACAGAACCCAACACTTCCCTTCCAGCACCATCTCCATGGTCATCAGCACACTCCAGTCCGTTGCAGCAGCCGCTGTTTGTTTTGAGTACCTCCCAGCTGAGAGTGCTCATCTCCCAGCACTATATCCAACAATATGGTATTGTGACTCGGCTGACTTTTAGAAGTACAGTTAGAACCCAGCTTACCATGGGTGCCACTCTGATGACTCCTTTTTAAGTCAGTTCTGATGTAAGTCGAGTACCTTTTTTTTCTTTTTTTTTTTTTTAAGTTTTCATAGTAGTGTTCTGAACAGTAGATCATGACATTGAACATCTGGGAGTTAATACCTGAGAATGATAGCATTCGCCGGTTATGTGTCACAACATTGTATTACTACGTATTACTAACGGTAAAATTCTAAAAACAAAGTCGTGGTCCTAAGTGCTATTCGTCCTGACCCGAATATATCACAAGTCAGGGACTACATGTGGTTTACCAGGCCTTTCTTCCTGGTCCATCTAAGTCCTGGAAGTTCCACTGAAACCTGCCTGCCGTGAGCACACCCACTGGCATTTGAAATACCAGTGGCATAGCTTCCAGC
The DNA here is from genome assembly GCA_028571685.1 of Heterohyrax brucei. Taxonomy (NCBI): domain Eukaryota; kingdom Metazoa; phylum Chordata; class Mammalia; order Hyracoidea; family Procaviidae; genus Heterohyrax; species Heterohyrax brucei. The sequence goes on along the minus strand of CM053143.1, from coordinate 182,381,733 downwards.
ATAACAGTAGCGTGTGAGCTGCCACGCACTGTGCCACAAACCAGCAGGTGGGTCGTGGGGCCACGTCATTTAGGAAGGATTTATTGATAATGAGATGTAGAAATTCAAACCAAAAGAAAAATAAAATAAAAAGAAGAACAAAACAAACCTATTGCCACTGTGTGAATTCTAACTCATCGTAACCTTACAGAATACAGTAGAACTGTCCCGTAGCATTTCCAAGGAGTGCCTGGTGTATTTGAACAGCCGAGATTTTGGTTAGCAGCCTCCAAACTAAGCCACTAGGCCAGCAGGGTTTCCAGATATTCAAAAGATGAAATAGGCAGGGACGACATAGATGAAATAGGGATTGGATTTAATGTCCAAAGCAGTGAGCATGGGGTTCTGAGGCGCTCAGAGACTGGGCTTCTTCAGGACCAGTGGTCCCCTCGCATCCCCCCCCCCCGCCGTATATTCCCTGCTCTCTTCCATGATATTTGGTCTATTTTTTATGTCATTTGCTCTTCCCTAGTACAATGAAAATTACCAGTTATTTGCTTATTAGTGGGAAATGATTACCCCCATTTGTTGCTTTTGATAAAAAGTAGATTAAAGGAGAGGAGAAAAATGTTACTTTTCATGCATTACTCAATAGTTATACAATTGCTACACAGTTGCGCTGCAAGAGAGTTGAGGCATAAAAGTAACTGTTGGGAATCAAAAGGCTTTGGAAAAGCAGCAGACCCAAAGTTGTGCACCCACCTAGAGACTCTAAGAAAAACAGGTATCAAATCAAGAGGAAAGATCCCATGGGGACCATTACAAATTAGCAAAGCCAGCCAAGCCAAGTGCCCTCAAATTAGCAAAAGCAGAACCAAATGTTATCCCAGGTGGTCATTTCTTTTTCTAAATCTCGAAAGTATCATTAGTGAAGATTGTAACTATTAAATATTTAAAGAATGACTAAAATCAAGGGGACAAGTGCCACCTTCTCTGGTAATAAAGACACCAGGATATAATAAAAAGTGGACTTTCTCCTTATCTGTAAAGTAGGGAAAATAGATGTCTGCCATTGTTGTAGGGGTGATTAGGAGGGTCAAACAGAAAACAGATAAAGACATATTTTAAATATTACAAAACATTAGATAAATGCTTAGTAACTAAAGTGTCTGAGAGTGAATAAGAGACATAATCTGTCCATTCACTGAGGAAAAAAAAAGAAAAGCTGCACACTGTTTCGGAGGTGGAAGACGAGATGTGGAGATGACATGGACCGAAGACTAGCCTGGCTGAGCAAAGCCACGGCCTGCGGGTGTCTGGGCAGCCCCCGGGGCAGAACTGAAAGCTCTTACCGACCGGCCAACACCAATGCACCGAAACTCATTACCACCGAGTCAGTCTCTACTCACGGCCATCCATGGGTTACAGAGTAGAGCTGTTAATTCAGTTTTCTTCACTATCAACTTTCCTTTTTTAAGTTACGCTGACAGGATGCCCATAATCCAGACCTGGCGGGATCGACTCCCTCGGGCACTGCCGGCTCCGCAACGAGCCCCGGGTCAGCAGCGGCCTCTTCTCTCCTGCTTGCTGGGGAGAAACTCAATGCAGGTGTGCCTGCTGGGCCGAAGGTAGCTGCGCAAGTGACAGAGGCCATGCTGCAAAGCCGGCGGCTGTGCAAGGCTGAGCCCTCGGAAGGACGGAGGGAAGGACGGAGGGCTGGGTTGGCAGAGGCTGGCCACAGTGCAGCTCTCAGATGACTCAAGGCCTGTCCAGTGGTGGCGGTGGGAGGGAAGAATCTGAGGACCAAAGTTGTCCACTTCAGGAGCCCTGCATCTCTCCAGAGTGGGCCCAAGAGGGACTCTGGCAGAGACTGGTGCTCTGCTGGTGTTCATTACACTGCCAGCGACAACAGCCAAAGACATCATCAACAGAATAGTCCTCGGCTACAAAGAGAAATGAAATTGTGATGAACCTTGAAAACATTACCTGCTGTCCTGAAATTGGTTCTGACTCACAGTGACCCTAGAGGACAGAGTAGAACGATGCCGTCGGGTTTCCAAGGCGAGAGTCTTTCTGGAAGCAGACAGCCACATCTTTGTCTCTCAGAGTGGCTGGTGAGTTTGAGTTACCAACTATTTGGTTAACAGACACCAGGATTTCTTTTTAAAACTTATGCTGAGTGAAATGAGTCAGCCACAAAAGTATGAGTGTTGTTTAATCCCACTTACATGACAACTCTAGAAGAAGCAAATACGCAGAAACAGACTCAAGTTTATCGGTGGTTATCTGAGGCCAGGGCAAGGGGAGGGAAGGGACTTTACTGCCGACGGACACCTGAGTTTCTGCTTGAGGTGATGGAAAACATGGGGACATGGTACGGGTGATGGCTACATGGTACAGTGAATGCAATTCATGTTACTTAATTGTACGCAAGGAGACAGCTGAAATTCTAAGCAGTTTGCCACAGTTTAAAAAAAAATGCAATTTAAAAAAGAAAAAGAAAGAAAGAACGGGGCTGTGAGCAGCTTGCAGGAAGGAAGTGTAACCTCTGCATGAGCAGTTCCTGCATTCAGAGCCCCAACGTGGAGCTCTTCAGATGACACTCCGCACAGCAGGAAGTAATGCTGCAGCCTCTTCAAGGCCACCACAGAGACAGACCCCCGCAAAAGTGGAATTACCTGGCTGAGATGCTCTTCATGACTATTGTTACCTGTCACTGAGCATCCCCACCCCCCCAACTCCTGGTGACCTCGCGCACATCAGAACAAAATGCCACCCAGGCTGGCCCCAGCCTCACAGCTGCAGATGTTTGCTAAAGTAAGCGGTCCACAAAAAAACAAGGAACCCCTCAGTGAGATGGACTGGGACCGCGGCTGCAACAGCCGACTCAAGCATGCCAACGATCCTAAAGACGGGGGACAGCGGACCATGTTTTGCCCCATAGGAGGTGAGGACTCTGTGGCTTGATCTCACTCAGCAGCCACAGACAAGGACTGGGACAATGGAGCTGCTACTTACAGAGACAGGGAAGACTTTACAAAGAACAGGGTTGGGGGTAGAAATCAGGAATGGACGTGCATGTGAAATTACACATTAGATACCCAGGTGGGAGCAGACACAGGGCTATGGAGGTGGGAGATGGCTGCGGACTCCACTCTCAAGAAAAGTGAAGAGGGAACACGCTCTGTTTTCTCCCCTGTGCGCCTTGGCACCTGGCCTCTGTTCAAGTGGGTTGGCTGCATTTTCAAGGAATTCTCACAATTTGAGTACTTTTCTCCTCTTCTGCCACCCTGAATGCCCACCCCAATTCCATTTTTAAATTTCAAGGCTGCTGTGTTTGGGACTGTACCAGTCAAGAAGTCTCATTAACCTACTTAGGGTGCCTACTGTGTGTAAGGGAGACCATGGTGGTGTAGTGGTTAAGCGCTACATTTGCTAACCAAAAGCCAGCTCAGATCCACCAGGAGCCCCTTGGAAAATCTGTAGGGCAGTTCTACTCTGGCCTCTGTGGTTGCTATGAATTGGACCAGACTCTGTGGCAGTAGTTGGGACATTGTGTAGCAAGATCATGAGTTTCTTGATTCCTCACAACCGGTTTATAAACGTGATTTTCTACCGTTTCCCAAGCAGAAGCTCAAGTTTATTGGCTTCTGCAGCTCCAGGAAGATAGTTTATTCTCATAGATTGATAGCAGACTTGTGTGTGTCTACATCAGACAGTGTTTGCAGTGCAGATTAGTGTCCTATTTGATAGTTTATATGTAAAATCTTTCATGGCCTGGGTTGATTCCCCACAAAGTGTCTGTGCTCTCCCTATTTCTGCCCTGGGTTCCCCATTTTCTTTTGTTCTGGTTTTCTACCCCTTCCTGCCTCCTCATCTTTCCTTTGGGGCAGATAATGTCCTTTCGATCTTGGATAATTGATTGTTCTAAGGCGTACATTCCTCTTGGGTGTTATTATCTTTTGGTTGTTTGGTTGAGAGGTGGTCTCCTGGCTTTGTTTCCAGGTCAGAAGGCTACCTTTGGGCCATAGTCTTAGGGGTTCCTCCAGTCTCTATCATACCCTTAAGCCTGGACTCTTGTGAATTGGATTTTTTATTTTGCGATTTTCTCCTGCTCTGTCTAGGACCTTCTGTTGTGACCCCAGTCAGAGAAACAGGCTGTAGCAACTAGGCACCATCTAGTTCTTCTGGTCTCACGGTTGGTTGTATAGGCTGTGGTTCATGTGGTCCATTAGTCCTTTGGGTGAATTGCTGCCTTGAGTCTCTGGTCTTCTTCACTATCCTTTGCTCCAGATGGGAAGAGACCAATAGCTGATACAGGACTTTTTAAGCTCACAGGATACCATTTTATCTCTGTTCCTCAAAGTCTCTATGAATCATAACTGACTCAGTGTCACACAACAAGTACTTACTATGAGAAGCTCATGCAGTGCATTGGTTAAGCACTCAGTTGCTAACAAAAAGTTCAGCAGTTTAAACCCACCAGCCACTGTGAGGGAGAAAAACATGACAGTCTGCTTCCATAAAGATTATACTCGTGAAAGCCCTCTGGGGCAGTTCTGCTCTGTCCTACATGGTAGCTATCAGTTAGAATCAAGTTGTTGATGATGGGCTTGGTTTTTTATTAAGCACTTTCTGTTTACTTGAGGATTTTTATCCAAGAGATAGATGGATAGACAGATAGATAATATCTTCCTAGACAGGTAGGTAGTAGATGGCAGCTAGACAGACAGATCTAACAACTTTGGCCTCTAAAAATTTGAGACCATGCTCTGAACCAGACAATGTTCTTGCAGATAAGATTTCTGTCAAGATTCCCCATTCTCTATACTTACCCTGCCCTATTATGTTTTCCAAGATACTGAGAGAAATAAGGAACATTCCAAGTTAGCAAACAAGCCTTGAGGCCTACAGAAACTCTGAAATCCATTACCTTGTCAGCCATGGGCCATTGCATGATGTCTTAGTGACCTAGTGCTATTATAACAAAAAATATAACAAGGAGATAGCTTTAAAGAACAGAAATTTGTTTTCTCACAATAAGCAGACTAGAAATCTGAATTCAAGGTATGGCTCTAGTGGGAGGCCCGGCTTTGTCCATTTCGGTTTCAAGTCACCACCATCCTTGGCTGCCCTGGGCTTGTAGACACGTCCTCTGTGTGTGTCTCTTCCTATGGCATCTCCCCCTGTGTGTCTCTCTGTGTGCCTGTTCTGCTGTTTTTATAAGACACCATTCAGCAGTGGTTGGATTTTCCAGGTTAAACCTTATTAACATAAAAGAAGAAAATCTCTACTTCCGAACTGGGCATATTTACAGATATAGGGGACATATCCTTTTGGGGGGACACAATTCAGTCCATAACAGGCAATAATGAGTCTTTCTAAGCCACCGAAGCCTCATTTAGAAAAGAGGGCTAAGAGCCTCACTCTGCACAGCTGTTAAGGCAAGGAGATGAGGAAACACAGCAGCTCCCAGAGGGCTGACATACGTGGTAGCTCTTCCAGCTGACCCAGGAGGGCACAGGATGCTAAATAACTACCATTGTCCTCGAGTGCTGCAAGGGGGCCCCAGGGCAGCCCTTCCACACATAACGTTATTTGATTCTCAGCCCTACCCTACCATCGGGCATTGTTACATCAATCAGGAAACCAACATTCAGAGGGAAACACCCACTAGGAAGTAGTGAAGCCAGACACCAAACACCTGTCTGTGGACTTCCGGATGCACATCTCAGCCACTGCACCAGCCCACTCTTCTCCACCACAACCTCTAACCTTGTGTGGCCTATGGAGCTAATGGGTTAACAGTCACCCACAGAAGGTACAGTGGCAGTGTTACAATCCAGCCAGTACCTTCAACAGTGGCTCTCAAGGACAAACCCCAGGAAAAATATATATATACATATATATGTGTGTGTGTATGTGTATCCATTGCTGTTGAGTCAATTCCAACTCATAGCAGTTCTACTCTGACTTCTAAGAGCACTATGAGTTTCCAAGGAATGCCTGGTACATTGGAACATTAGCAGCTGTAGCCCTTAACCACTACCCTGCCAGGGTTTCCAGGAGAACCCTGAAAATGGACAGTGAGTTTAGGATCCACGTAAAACTACTGGTCTGGCTGTGTTTTAGTTTTCTCCAAAAAGGCTAATTAATACTCAGGTAGGTCATCCCCTACCCCTACTCCCACTCTTTTCACCTAGAGTAACTCCTTCCTGGTTTAGGTTTTTGTCTGCTCATCTGTCTCATCCAAACTATGCATCTTTCAGAAGCCTCTGTTTCCAAAGCCTCTCCTATACCCCAGGGTTGGCTGGAAACAACTTTTCCGGGATTCCATGGTCCTTGGGCCCTGATTGAGTGTCAGAAATCATCTTTTTGTTGGTATGCAAGGTCACTGGCTAATACGAATGGCTTGCATTTGATTAGTAATCTAAAGGCTGGCAGTTCAAATCCACCCAGTGGTGCCACAGAAGAAAGGCTTGGCAAAGACTTCTGTAAGATTGCATCCAAGAAATGTACTGCATCCATTGAGACCAGGGAGACTCCGAAACCTGTTGCCCAGAAGTAATTTTTAATAAACCTTGAAGCAAAACTATTCCATGAAACTATCATTAAGCTAAACAACAGCTTAGCCTAATTAATCAAGAATGTTTGCCTTGAGCACTGCATGCTTAGAAAGAAGTGTTTATAGGAGTTAGTCTAAAGCATGGATGAGAACTTAAAGGGGCACAGAGTCTGAATCAATGGTAATGAAATAATACAGGTGGCGATATTGGTAATGGTGACACAGTATGATCTATGTCACAGTGTTGTTGAACTGTGCATGCAGAAACTGGGAGTGCGTGTATCCGTGTTTGGTTGTGTATATTGCCACCAAAATAATAATAATAATAGACTACAGCTAAGAAACTGTTATACAGCAGCTCTGCTCTGTAACACATGAGGTCACCATTAGTCAGAATCAACTCAATGACAAAGAGTCTTTGGTATACAGCCCCCCACCAGACAATGAGCCCTTGAGGGCAGGGTCCACAGACGGTCCTCATCAGCAGCCATTGCCAGAGCAAACATGTCAGGCTGGCCTCTCTGCTTGGTATCCGAGGCCTCGATCTGGGGTACGTATGTTCTCTTAGCACCCCTACCCCTATCCTGTCATTCCTGTCTGCTCTGCCCACCTGCACTCAGCTCTGGGATTCTCCCTCTACTTCCCAGCCATCCCTTGGGTTTGGCCAGCGTGTCTCCGCTCCCAGCCCAGCTCACCATTCCAAACCTGTGACCCTCTGTCAGGCTGCAGCACACGACTGGGCTCCCAGTGTGTCAGAGGGCAGGTTGCATTCAGATGCCAGCATCCCTGGTCAGGGGGTCACCCACGCTGCACCAGTCACATCCCCAGAACTGCCAACTCCCTGTTGAACAGCAGTCCAAATCCATGCAGTGAAAACTTCATCTTCTAATTTGCTCTTAAAATGTATAGTCCTGACGTTCCAAAGAAAGAAAGCATGTCTCTGAGCATGCACCCGTTCCAAATCAAATAAACATCTAGAAAACAGTGCACACATTCTCCCGTGATTCCATCCTGCGCTCTCTCATAAGGGTGTGACTATCGAACATTAAGTAGTTTCTTACAAACACGTATCTTCGTTGCTAACATCTGGTTGCCATTCACTCGTGTTAGTTTCTCTGATTAAAGTGTTGTTTCTGAGCCAATTTCTCTGCTGCAATGAAAGTGCAGAACCCAATGAAATTTGATGCAAAGGGAAGGGAATGGATTGTTTCTTTTAGGCATCATTTTTGAAACTTATCAAGACCTCAAGACCGGGAGAGACTGGCTCCAGAAACAAGTGTTACACAGAGCAGGATGAGACACTGAGAAGCACCCAGTGCCCGAGGGCACTTGGTCTATGGGGTTACCTTGCAGCCAGGCAGTTAGAGAAGCGGAAGGCCATTCTAGGTAGATGACACACAGTGGGGAGAGAAGGGAATGTCAAATTCACTAAGACTGGAGTTCACCACTTCCCATAGTTCTGGGAGGATGATATCAATTAAAGTATTAAGAAAATGTAAATAAGTATTACCTGTGATTAGAAACTCTGGTAGCTGCTAACTATAAAGGTGAGCAGTTCAAATCCACCAGGTGTTCCCTGGAAACTGCATGGGGCAGTTCTGCTCTGCCCAACAGGGTCAGTGTGAGTTGGAATTGACTCTATGGCAATGAGGTTGATTTGGGTTTATTATTAGTAGTAGTTAAAAGAAAAGTCATTCTCTGCCCACAGCTCCATTTCTCTGATTTCTTTTTAAACAAATCCCTGTCATGTTTTCAAGTGTGTCCTCCAAAAATGTGCCACACAGAGACTGGAGAAACCCTGAGTGTAGACCCCCCCCCGAGACCCTTTTATTATTTTTTATTATGATTGATTGAAAATGTACATTCCTGTATAAATTTTCATGCCCATCTATATGCAGCTCCCACTGCTCTCCCTGCCTGATGACGGCACACTCTTCCTCTCTGCTCCATGCGTGTCTCATCCTCCCAAGAATCTTCTATCCCCTCCTCTCCACCCACTTCCCTTCCTCCAGTAAGAGATCAGCAGGATGACATCCTATAGATGCACAGAACCATAAAGTGCACACATGATATGGTCACTGTGTGTCACCAAGTCCAATACATTCATGACTGAAGAGTTGACCTCCACTATGATTTATGGACAGGGGTAGCAGCAGGGACAGGGGCCACATTCCCAGGGAAGCTCTGAGGCCCCTGGACCATCATAAAAAGGGTGCACCCCTTTTTATTCTTGTGAAGCCAGTGAGACTTAACTTTGTGAGCTTTGTTACCGCTATCACTGGGGGTGGCCAGACACCACCTTGTTCTTCCAGTCACAGGTCAATGCAGTCACCCACTCACGTGGATCTCTCTGTCTTTTGGGTTCTCTCTCTTTCATGTCATTTTGCTTCTTGGTGATCATCCGTTCCTGCTGAGTTAGGACCATTTGCTGTACCCTCAGATGGCAGCTTGGCAGCTTTTAAGACCCCAGACACCACTCATCAATGTGGAGTGCAGAAGGCTCTCTTAGCAAAATGCTAGTTGTGCCAATTGGCCTTGATTTCCCCTGAGAGCATGGTCCCCAGCCTCCTACCCAAGCTACTCTGTCCTTGCAATATTGGGTTAAGGTGGAAGGAGTAATCACGTTATGTTAAAGTCCAGTTAATACTGATCTTCTTTCTAATGTGTGTTGTCACAGATTTCACCCAACCAAATTTCTATCGACTATCTAATCTAAACCCTCGCCCCTTCGCCCACTCTCCCTTCTCACTCTTGCACCTGTCAAAGACCCTTTTATTCTATGCATGATTCTGTTTTTAAGTTCTTATCATGTTTATCCTTTTGTCGCTGACTACTTTCACTCAGCATAATGTCTTTCAATTGAAATCAGGTTATGAGATGTTCCTAAAATCATTGTTGTTCCTTATCATTGCATAGTGTTCCACTGAGTATATATACCATAGTTTACCTATTTACTCTGGTGCTGTTGGGCATCTGGGTTGATTCCATCTTTTTGCTATTGTGGACTGTGCTGCAATAAACATTTGTGTGCATGTATCCATTGGTGTGAATGGTTTTGATTCTGTAGGATATGTTCTGAGCAATAGAATTACTGGGTCAAATGGTGTGAAGCTCCAGATTGTTTTCCAAAGAGGTTGCACCATTTTGCAATCCCGCCAATGGTGTAGGAGAGTTCCAATTTCTTCACAGCCTCTCCAGCATTTGTTGTTTTTTTGTTTTTTTGAGCATGGCCAATCTTGTTGGGCTGAGATGGTATCTCATTGTAGTTTGGATTCGGATTTCTTTAATAGCTAATGATCGTGAGCATGTCTGCATGTGGTTTTTGGCTGCCTGGATCTTCTCGTTAGGGAAGTGTCTGTCCATCTCCTTTGCTCATTGCTTAATTGGATGATTTATCTTTTTCTTATTGATATTTTATAGCACCTTACAGATTATGGACATCAGGAGTCAGTCTGACATATAGTTGCCATATATATATTTTTTCCCCATTCTGTAGGTGGCTTTTTAATTCTATTAATAAATTCTTTGGATGAGCAAAAGTGTTTGATTCCTAGTAGTTCCCATTTACCTATTTTCTCTTCTGTTGTTTGTGATTTGTTTGACAGATTTTGAAGTCTGTGTATGTTGTGTATCAAAACTTCCATTGTTGTGCCTACTTTTTCTTGGATGAGTTTTATCATTTTAGATTTGATATTTAGGTCTTTTATCCAGTTGTTTTTTGTATAAGGTGTAAGATATGGATGTTGTTTCAGTTTATTGCAGATGGATATCCAATTTTGCCAGCACCACTTGTTGAAGAGATTGTTTTTACCCCTGGGTAAAAACTCACGGGTTTTTCAGCAAGATGTTGTTCAGTTTCCATGAGTTCCACTTTCTATCTGTGTTTTTTCTGCTATGGATTTCGACTTTTGTGGCTTTATGATCTGAGAATATGCTTTGCATTAATTCAGTGGTATGGATTTTGTTAAGAATTGCTTTATGTCCTAACAAAATGGTCTATTCTGGAGAATGTTCCATGTCCACTAGGGAAGAAGGTGTAGTTGTCCGCTGATGGATGGAAAGTTCAGTATAGGTCAACGAGGTCTAGTTGGTTAATTGTGGCAATAAGGTCTTCTGTGTCCTTACTGTGCTTTTTTTCTAGATGATCTGCCCAGTATTGAGAGTGGAATGTTGAAGTCTCCCACTATTATTGTGGAGTAATCTATCTCAGTTGTGAGTGTAGTCAGTGTTCCTTTGATGTATTTAGGTGCTCTGATGTTAGGTGCATAAATATTTAATATTGTTAAGTCCTGCTTCTGTATTGAACCTTTCAGCAATAGTATCCATCCTTGTCCACAATGGTGGATCTTATGTTAAAATATGTTTTATAGTTTACACATTTTTATAGATTCATATTCAATGTAGTTATTGATAGGTATGTATTTTGTGCTGTCATTGTGATTTGTTTATTTTTGTGGTGATGTTTTCTCTGTTGTTCTTATTAATCTGTTCTGTTACATTCTTTGTGAGCTGATTTTTCAACTTTTTCAGGGTTGGTTTTGTGGTTGTTGAGACTCCTGTATTACATATCTTGATTTGATATGTTGCATCTTTATTGTGCTTTACAGCTTCCCCTGTGATTCCCCCTTAATAAACTACATATAAACCCAATTTTAATTACTACCAGTCATTAACTTCCTCTCCATCTGGAAGGACTATAACAACTGTAGTACATCCTTCTTTTTAATATGATGACATCATAGTTTTCATGATACGATCACTAGATCATTTGTTTGACTTTGGAGCCTTGTCTAACTGAGTAGGTTTCTGGGTGATGTGTCCTGTATTTGCTTCTAAAATATGAAGTTAGTGGTTTTGTTCTTCTAATCCAAGAGATTCTTTCAGTATTTCTTGTAGCTTTGGTTTGCTTTCCACAAAGTCTCTGAGTTTCTGTTTATCTGCAAATGTCTTAATTTCATTTTGATATTTGAAAGATAGTTTTTCAGCATATATAATTCTTGGCTGGAAGTTCATCTCCTTCAAAACTTTGAATGTGTCATGCCACTGTCTCCATACCAGCATTGTTTCTGCTGAGAAATCTGACGAAAGCCTACAGGGTTTCCCTCTGAAGGTTAGCTTTGCTTTGAGTCTTACTGCCCTTAGTTTCATTTTGTTGAGCTTGATTGTAATATGTCTTGGAGTCTTTCTATTGAGATCTATGTTGTGTGGCATTCAATATGCATCTTGGGCATCTGTATTCTCTTCTTTCATAAACTTTTCTTTCAGTAGCTCAGAAACAATACTCTCTGTGTTCTCAGATGTCTCGCCCTGTTCAGAAACTCCAATTAATTGTAGATTGTTCCTCTTAATAAAGTCCCGCATGCTTCTTAATGTTTCTTCATTTTTCTTGTTTCTTTGTTTCTTGTTTCTCCTCTTAGATGCTGGAGCCAGTAGGTCTGCTTCCCAGTTAGAAAGTCTATTTTCCATTTGTCCCATTCTGTTTTCTTGGCTTTGAATTGAAGTTTCTATCTCTTTGATTTTGTTCTTGATCTGTTGGATTGCTGAGTACTGGTGTTCCATCAGGTCAAACAGCTTGCTTAACTTTTCATTTTGCTCTGCTGCATTTTCTATAAGATCTAGGAGGACTCTTTACATAATCCTTTTGCACTCACCTTACAATAGTTTCAGAAAGCTTTCTTTGTCTGGGAAGTTCTTTGCTTCCTTTTGGGGGCCTTCTGAAGCCATGGTTGATTTCTTGGTTATGCTTTTTTCCAGAGTTTGTTGCTTTTTGGGCATCATGTGAGTCAATAGAGGCTGGGAGAGATGCTGTGAGGATGGACTGCGGTTGTTTCTCTGGGACCTCTTAAAATGAAAGGTAAAAGGTATCTGACAATTTCCAAAGTCAGTAATTACTGTTTTCAGGTATACAGGTCCCCCTTCTCATCTGGCAAAGTAAGCACCTCTATATCCAACCCCAGATGTTATAAACTAGTTCAAAATACAGAAAGGCTGATGCTCTGCTGGCCTCTGGTGCCAGGCCCCAGCCACAGGTGACTGTGTAGAATACTGCTTTTCTGCTCGAAAAGTGCTCTCCTCCAAGCAGGCAATGCCTCCCAGCCTAGGAATTAGGTCCAGCTGAGCCCTCTGTAGGGGTATATCTGCCTCCCAGTAGAACAAGATGGCATCCCACACAAGCTCCCCACCTTCCTTGGCACAGGCTACTCAATGGCAGAGGTGGAAAGATAGGCCAAAGGTGCCAAGATGCACAGAGTCCAAAGCTAGACTCTCAAAATATGGCAATTTCACCTGCCAATCCCACCAGCAGAGTGTCTGAGATTAGCTCCTAGTCAAGTCCCAGCTCTGCCAGCTGGCTAACACAGAGGGAAAAAAAGTTAAAATGGTGAATTACCTTTGGTCAGTGAAAGCCAGCACTCACCAAGAGCAGCTGTCGGCGAAAGAGAGGAAGTTTGCCATTCAGTGATATAGTGATATGAAGTCCAAATTAACAGCTCTATGCCGTGACCTAGGGCTCACTAGGTGTCCAGAAGTCTCCATTTAATTATCAACTCAGGTGTTGGTTTCTAGAGGGATTTAAGGAGATATGTGTTTAGTATGCCATCTTGACTCCACCCCCAACCCTTTTAGTATTAATTGTTTAATGAGAAACTATTTGCTCTATAAACTTTCATCTAAAGCAGAATTTTAAAGATTACCAATAAAAAGCACAAAACAATGGTACTAAGTAGACCATCAAGAGGACATTTATGTACACTTTGAGAGCACAAACCCTACATGTCATTACTTGCCACTGAGTTGATTCCGACTCATTGTGACCCTGTGTGTGCACAGTAGAACTGCTCTATAGGGTCTTCAAAGCTGTGACATTTGAAAATCAGATCACCAAATTTGTGTTCTGAGATACGTCTAACCAAAAAGAAAAAAAAAGACCCCAAAACAAAACTCACTGCCGTTGAGTTGACTCTGACTCATGGTGTCACTACAGATGGAGTAGAACTGCCTCATAGAGTTTCCAAGTAGTGACTGAGGGATTTGAACCATCCACCTCTTGGTTAGCAGCCACCGTAGCTCTTAATTACTATACCACCTAGGTTTCCAGAGGCACCTCTAGGTAGGTCAAAAGTGCCAAACTTTTAGCTAGTAATTGAGCAGTTAACCATTTGTGCCACCCAGTGACTCCAGCTAATCCCTCTGCCTGTGGATGTAATCCCATTGGGAAACAGGCTTTTCTTTGTTGAGTTAATGAGACTATATCAGTGTAGGCTGTATCTTAAACCTCATAATAACATCGGTTGCCAAAGAACTGCCAAAGACCTTCCCCTAGAGTTCACAGAAAGAAAGCCATCTCTTAGGCGTGGTACTCTGAATTCTGCCTTCTAGCTTCCTAAATTGTGAGAAAATAAATATCTGTTTGTTAAAGCCACCCACAGGTAGAATTTTTGTCCTAGGATCACTAAGAATGGAAGATACCCCTTGTCAGCAAAATTTCTTAAGGGTTACATGTCCCCATTTTTGTCTCTTCTCTTGAACCCATTCCAGTATAACTCATACCCCCCAATATACCATCAAGTTTGCTCTTAATAAGGTCACCAGTGAATGGCACATTCAATAAATTCAGTAGTCAGTCTTTATCCATATTCGTTTTCTCAAGTTTTTGTAACAAATTCCCACAAACTGGGTAGCTGAAAACAACAGATTTTTTTTTCCTTCACATTCATTTTGGGAGGCTAAAAATAAAAAATCAGAGTGTCAGCTGGGCTGTATTCCCTCCGAAGGCTCTAGGGAGGAATCCTTCCTGGCCTCTTCCTAGGTTGTCCTAGTTCCTGGCAATCCTTGGTGTTTCTTGGCTTGCAGCTGCCTCAGCCAATTTCTGCCACCACCATCACGTAGGCTTCTTTCTTGTCAGTCTCTCTTCATCCTTTCTTCTCATAAGAAAACAAGTCATATTGGACTGAAGACCCACCTACTCCAACAGGATCTCATCTTCACTTGATTTCATCTGTGAAGACCCTATTCCCAAAGAAGGTCCCATTTGCAGATGGTGGGGGTTAGCACTTCAACCTATCTTTTGAGGAACACAGCTTAACCCATAGCACTATCGCACTTGATCTTTCAGTGACATTGCTTGTAGCACATCACTCCTTTCTCTTTCACGTTGTTTCTAGGAATCCAGTCTCCCAGTTTGACTTCCATCTCACTGGAAACTGTGGTGGTGTAGTGGTTAAGAGCTATGCCTGCTAACCAAAAGGTTACTAGTTCAAATCCACCAGGCACTCCTTAGAAAATCAATATGGCAGGTCTACTCTGTCTTACAGGGTTGCTTTGAGTCAGAATCAATTTGATGGCAATGGTTGTTGCTTTTTTGGCACTGGCTGTACCTCTCAGTCACTTTTGCTGGTTCTTCCTCACTTCTCTGATCTCTAATTGTTGCCATATGCCAGGCTCAGTGTTTGTCCCTCATCTTTTTTTTCTTTTTTGTTTTAATTGCTTAAACAATATATTTTTATAGGGAATGAGTAGGGTGTATCTCCACATTACATCAAATATTTTGTTATAACCCAAATTTTAATTTTTAAAAAATACATATATTTTATTGTGCTTTAAGTGAAAGTTTACAATCCAAGTCAATTTGCCATACAAAAACTTGCACACACACTGCTGTGTAACTCTAGCTGCTCTCCCCACCCTGTGACACCGCAGTCCTCCTCTTCACCCTCTATTTCCCTTGTCCACTCAACCAACTCCTGTCCCCATCTGCCCTCTCATCTCATCTCCAGACAGGAGCTACCTAGCTAACCTCATGTATATACTACTTAAGCCAAGAAGCACACTCTAGACCAGTGTCATTATTTGTCTTGCAATCCAGTCCAAACTTTTTCTGAAAAGTTGGCTTCAGGAAGGACTTCAGCTCAGCACTGATAGAGAGTCTGGTGCCCATGTCTTCCAGGGCACTCCAGTCTGTCAGATCATCAAGTCTGGTCTTTTTAATAGAGTTTTAGTTCTGCAAACCCATTTTTATCCTACTACATGAGGGACTCCATGATACATTCCCTGTCTGGGCAATCATTGGAAGTAGCATCTAGTTCTGGTCTCGCCCTGATGTCGTCTCTGGATTATGTGGTTCTTTCTGTCTCTTGAGCTCATATTTTCTGTATGTCTTTGATCAGTCTTTCATTCCCCTCTGCCCCAAGTTGTGACCAATTGGTTGTGACCAATTTATGTGACCAATAAATTGGTTGTGACCAATTTATCCTGCTTAGATGGCTGCTTGCTTGCTTTTAAGACTCCAGAGACCACTCGCCAAAGTGTGTCTCCCTCTTTTAATCAATATTCTTGTGGTTGTCTCATCCATTTGTAAGTCTTTAAATTTTCTTTAAATTCTCACCAGTTCCAAATTTTTATCTCCATACCAACTGAATAAAAAGGCAAACCACGTATGAGGAAAAAAATTGTAAATTGTACATCTGGCAAGGGCCTAGTACTCACAATATACAAAGTACTCTTACATTTCAACAATTAAAAGGCCTATTACTCAATATGAAAATAGACAAAGAATTTGAACAGACATTTCTCCCCGGAGACATACAAAGTGGCCAATAAAACAAACAAACAAAAAACCAGAGCTAGTGATTCGATGCTGGCTCATAGTGACGCTACAGGACAGAGTAGAACTATCTCATAGAGTTTCCAAGGAGCATCTGGCAGATGTGAAATGCGGTTGTAGCACTTAACCACAAACACAACCAAGATTTCCAAAAAGGCCAATAAGGACCTGAAAAGATACACAATATCACTAGGAAAACAGAAATCAAAATCAGACACAGGTAGTCTGACTTACGATGAGTTATGACCGATGGTATATTTGGAGCTCTATCTGGAGGAAGTTACAGGAAAATGCACTCAGGGGATATGGAGGAAAAAAAAAAATTACTGGGTTACACAAACAGGCTCCAAGCATTTAATCAGGATAATATGATGGAAGAGATCAATGAAAAAAATCATCTACATGGAGAGAATCATGAGTTTAGAACTTGGTATCACTGATGCAGAACAGCTCATAGATCACAAAGAGGTGGAACTGACAGCTCAGGACTTATTGGAATTTGAAGAGGAAAAAAAATGCTGAAGAAGAAAGCAATAATGAGGAAGAAGAAAGAGAGAGCTTTTAAAAAAAATTACAGTGAAAGGATTAGCTGGAGTGTTTTCTAAACTAAATCAGGGGCTTTAGTTGCCTGAAAACATGGACTCAAATGCTGACCACTTCGAAAAAGTTGATGGGCAGAAAAGATCATACAGATACTGCTCACTCTTTTTCTGGCTAGAAATGCCATCTGCCCTCCCAGGGACAATCCAGATGCTCTAAAACCTTCTACAAGTCGAGTTATTACTACCCTGGGCAAAACGCCAACATCACCCAACTCTTCTTCATCGTTGGATTGAGTTTTTATGATCTGTGTATTTTTTATGTGTGTATGTCTGTTTTTTGAAACCCTGGTGGCATAGCAGTTAAGAGCTACAGCTGCTAATCAAGAGCTTGGCAGTTCAAATCTGCCAGGTGCTCCTTGGAGACTGTATGGAGCAGTTCTCCCCCATCTGTAGGGTGACTATGAGTCAGAATAGACTTGAGAGCAGTGGGTTTGGTTTTTGATTTGGACTGTATAGTTTAGCATGTATCTGTATGTTCAATTGTAAAGTTCATTGTAATGCTTCCAACCTCCAAAGACAGCAGAAGGTCAGATTTATAAAGATACTGATAACAAAAAGCAGTAGCGATGAGAACTAAAACAAAAAAAATGAGGTATTCAACTTACGCAAAAAACAACTTACAACAGGGTCATTGGAAGAGAATCCCAGCTCCTGGGGTTCTACGGGGTTCTACCTGTACTATGTCATACCCAAAGGAGCCCTGGTGGTGCAGAGTCAGGACCTTGGACTGCTAATCTAAGGTTACAGGTTTGAATCCAGCCCACAGTTCTGTGGAAGAAAAACCTGGTGAGCTACTTCTGTAGAGATGATGGCCTGGAAAACCCAGAGGCAGTTCTACTCAGTCACATTGGGTGTGTGTGAGTCGGCATCGCCCTGATGGGAAACAGCAAGTGAATGACTATGTTAAAAGGGAGGGGACGTAACCCGTATTGGCAGGAATGTGGAGAGATTGATCAGCACTCTCGTGTATTGGTGATGGGAATGCAAAACAGTGTAACTGCTTCGGAATCCCTTTTAGTAGTTTCACAAAAAGTCAAACACAATATTACCTATGAGTCATACGATGACAATTCCACTTCTGGATAAAGTCCCAAGAGCAGTGAAAACATATGTCTAGACAAAAACTTGTATATAAATATTTATAGCAGCATTATTCATAAGAGCCAAAGAGTGAAAACAACCCAAATGTCCATTAGCTGATGAATGGATAAATCAAAAGTGCTACAGCTATGCATAGGGACTCCATGATGGCACAGTGGTTAAGTGTGCACTCGGCTGTTAACCAAAAGGTTGGGTGTTCAAACCCTCTCTAGCTACTTGGGAGAAAGACCTCATGATGTGTTCCCATAAAGATTACAGCCTAAAATCCCTGGGGTACAGTCCTGCTCTGTCACACGCAGACACCGTATGCGGGAATCAACTCAGTGGCACCTAAGAACAACATAGCGACGTGATAAAATATTCCACCATAAAAGAGAACAAACTGTTGATACACATAAGAACACTGATGACCACTGAAAACATTGTTAAATAAAAGAATGCTCACAGGAGACCGTATTTTTATGAGTCTATCTCTACGACATGCCTGGAATAGTCAAGCCCATAGTAACGAGATGCAGATAAGAGGTTGGCAGGGGCTGGGGGAGGCGATGATGTGAGGGACTGCAAGACAGTGTGGAGCTGGTTTTTGGAGGGATGAAAATCTTCTGGAATTGAGCAGCAATGGTGGCTCACATACCTCCGAACATAGTACAAAGCACAGAATTGTACACTTTAAAAGGTGAACTTCATGGCATGTGGATTATATCCCAACAATGCTGTTATTAAAAAATATCAAGGGAGGTATCAGGACTCTGGATGGCAGTGATGCAGGTATGGAATATGAGAAATAGAAAATGATTTCAAAATACACGGCCTGTGTTTTCTGAGCAATCAGGTATAATAGAAGTGGTTGAGAGAGGAATAGAAAGGAGAAAAAAATAGGGCTCAGTGACTGTGTGGAAGACAGGAAAAGGTAGACAAGGCACAGAGGTCTGGAAGGTATTTGCAAACATGGGGCTCATGCAGCCTCAGGGTGAATGAGTTTACTGGGAGGGAGGGAAGCACGAGTGGCCCTGTGGTCGCTTGCCACTGCTGCTGAAAACCGTCTTGCTGTCAAGAAAATTCATACTTCATGCTATACTTGTATTACGTATGTGTACTTTTTCTTTCCTTGGAGAATGTTGAAAATGCTTTTCACACTCACTTTGCATTTTGCACAACTGAACTGTATTCATGCTCAACTGTTTAGCTGTATCAAAGAGCAGTTTTATGAATATGCTTCTCCATTTTAATGCGAAATCATGCCCTTAGCTCAAGATCAGCAAATCAGCTCTCATCCCCAGGACAGAAAAAGAAGCCAATCGGAGGTCATTTAGTTCATCAGTAATGTGGTAGAGGAACGGACAGTATATTAGGAAAAAAAAGTGTTATGTAGATTTAGCATTTTCAGCTATTTTTGAAAAGCAGTTGTGCCATATCCCAGCAAAATAAAAAACAAAAGTATTTGATCCCTGTTAGTTCTTTATGTCAAAGGGAGTGAGTCAGTGCACATGGTTTCCATGGATGTCCTGTTAGTAATATTATCTTTAAAAAAAGTCATTGTCAACTGATTTTAACCAAGTGAAGATTATATTTTCTTTGGTTCAAAATGTTTTTTCTGACATCATATCCCTCAAACACCTCTGATTCCTTTATATGTGGTTCCTCTTTCCTAGACTATTATGTGCCAGATAAAAGGTCACCAGTTTGGTCCTTGCCTTCAAAATGGTCACATTCTAGCTGGGAAGATGACACATCACTAACTACTTTTGTAGGCCAGGCTTGGGACTCTATATATCCTCTAAATGATCTTTCACTAGCACAGGGTTTATTTTAAAAATCAGTTAAGAACAACATTTCACCATTTTGAAATTCTTCAAGACTTTCAAAATAAATACTAAATAAGTCACTTAAGTGTTTTCATTCGGAAGTGATACTCTGAAATAAGTTGTCTCTCTTTTAAGAAATAGTTCATAAAGTGTGTTTCATGAAGCAAGTACAAGTCATAGCTGTTTTTAAGTCAACGTAAGACACTGACCCTCTTTAAAACACGGGATATGTAAGCAAGATAATTTGCCATGTTGAAAGAAATTCATTTTTAACTTTTTTTTCTTTTTTATTTAACATGACTGAGTCAAAATGTACATTCCTGTATAAATTTACATGCCCACCTATATGCAGCTTCCACTGCTCTCCCTGCCCGGTGACAGCACACTATTCCTCTCTGCTCTATACATGTCTCATCCTCCCAACAGTCTTCTTTCCCCTCCTCTCCACCCACTCTCCTTCCTCCAGCCAGAGGTCGGCAGGATGATATCTTATAGATGCAAAGAACCATAAAGTGCATCCAATATATGGTCACTCTGCATTGCCAAGCCCAATCCATTCGTGTCCAAAGAGTGGACCTTTGTTATAATTTATGGGTAAGGGCAGCGTCAGGCCCGGGGGCTGTGCTCTCAGGGGAACCCCAAAACCGCTGGACCATCAATTGAGGTCTTTTAGTGGAGATTTCAGGATGCACCCCTTTTTATTCTTGTGTTGCCAGTGAGACTCAACCTAGTGAGCTCCATCATGGCTATCTCTGGTGGTGGCCGGGCACCATCCGGTTCTTCCGGTCCCAAGTTGATGTAGGCACCCACTCTCGTGGGTCTCTCTGTCTTCTAGGTTGTCTTTACCGCATGTCATTTTGGTCCTCGGTGAGCATCCGTTCCTGCTGAGTTGGGACCATTTGCTGTGTTCTTGGATGGCAGCTTGGCAGCTGTTAAGACCCCAGATGCCACTCACCAATGTGGGGTGCAGAGAGCTCTCTTAGCAAAATGCTAGTTGTGCCAATTGGCCTTGATTTCGCCTAAGAGCATGGGCCCCTGCCCCCTGCCCCAGCTACTCTATCCTTGTAATATTGTCATTTTTAACTTTGAGAAAGACTTCAGAGGCCAGGTGTGTGGTCACCAAGGAAACAGGACTAGAAGGTACTGAAAGGTCCGGTCTAGAATCCCTGCTTTATTTGTTCAGGTGTTCTGCATGTATTTTACGAGCACTTGGAAACCCTTGTGCTGTAGTGGTTAAATACTACAGCTGCTAGCCAGAAGATCAGCTGTCTGAATCCACCAGGCACTCTTCGGAAACTCTCTGCAGCAGTTCTACTCTGTCCTATAGGGTCACTATGAGTCAGAATTGACTCAATGGCAAAGGGGTACACTGTGCCAGCTCTGTGCATCTGGGGGCCCCAGGGCCTTGGGAAGGAAACAGATTAATTTACACAAATATGTAAACTCAAAATCTGGCAGATGCTATAAAGGAAAATTCTAGGACTGAGCATCCATAACAGGGAACTGACCTGACCTACCTGGGTGGATAACAATGACAGTTCATAAAATAATATAAAAGGCAACAGGAACGGATGAGCACCAAGGGCAAGAACAACACGGGGAAAAGAAAACCCAGAAGACAGAGAGAGCCACCTGAGTGGGTCTCTACATCAACCTGTGACCAGAGGAACCAGCTGGTGCCCGGCCAGCACCAGTGACAGCACAGTAGAGCTCACAAAGTCAAGTCTCACTGCCAACAAGAGAATAAATAGGGGTTCACCCTGAGGTCTGCAATAAAAGACCACAATTGATGGTCTGGGGGTTTCAGGGTTCTCCAGGGAACATGGCCTCTGGCCCTGATGCTGCCCCTGTCCATAAACCATGATGAAGGTCAACTTTTGGGACAGCATTGGATTGGACTTGGTGATGCAGAGTGACCATATCTTGTGGGAATTTTATGGCTCTGTGCATCTGTAGGATGTCATCCTGCCGAGCTCTTGCTGAAGGAAGGGGAGTGAGTGGAAAGGAGGGGGATAGGAGACTGCTGGGTGGATAGGACATATATGGAGCAGAGAAGAGGGGTGTGCTGTCACCAGGCAAGGAGAGCAGTGGGAGCTGCATATAGGTGAGCATGCAAATTTATGTGGGAATGTACATTGTCATTCAATCATAATAATAAATAATAATATAAAAGGCCATTTCATTGGGCTGTTTGAGATTCCCTTAAAGAGCTTCGGGCACATCATACAAGATTGTAATCTGTGCCGTGATTATTCCCTACCTCCACGTAAACTCATCGCCATGGGACCGATTCCAACTCACGGAGACTCTATAGGCATGAACTAAGTGGCATACTTGGGTCTAAGCAATATTTTGTATTTTTCTATCACATCAAGGAAGAATGGATGGGTTGGGTAAACAGGTAACATGCTTGGCTGCTAATCAAAAAGTTAGAGGTTCGAATCTACTCAGAGACACCTTGGAAGAAAGACCTGGCAATCTACTTCCAAAAGAACACAGTCATTGAAAACTCCAAAGAGTACAGTTAGTTCTGCTCTGGTGCATAGTGGATGCTCACGTGTCAGAATCAACTCACTGGCAACTATTTTTCATCACATAAAGGAAGGAGGCACAACCCAACAGATGTTATGCTACAGAGATACCCACTGAAGCCTGTGATTATTCTATCAGTTAGCTTTAAGCAGATACTGATGCAAACTGCAAGCATGACAGGCAGACCGAGGTCTTTGCCTGTCATGTCTTCCCTCCCTTTCTCCCTGTCTCTTTCCTGTCTACCTCTTCTCTTTTCCATTCACTGGCTGGTCTTCTTCACTTACCCACACTGTTTTCTGTAAGGATCAGGACCCTCCTTTCTGAACAATTTGCTCCCTCAGGAAACATATACTTGCTCAAGATTCCAACATTTACGGCAGTAGAACATCTTCCCGTCTCTATCTCCAGACGCGGTCTCCCTCCCAGAACTCAGTCACCTCCATAAGCACCCATTTCTACAGCCTACTAGCACTCAGCCTGTCTCACACAAATTCACTCCAGCACATCCCAGTCTAAAGGCAATAGTGGCTGAGTAGTAGAATTCTCACCTTCTGTATGAAAGATCCAGGTTCAATTCCCAGTCAAGGTACTTCATGCATAGCTACTACCTGGCTATCAGAGGAGGTTCACATATTTCTGTGATGCCGAACTGGTTCTGAGGGTGCTTTTAGATGGAGATGGGCTCGGAAGAAGGGCCTGGTGATCGGCTTCTGAAAACAAGCCAATGAGAACCCTGTGGATCACAGTGACCTGATCTGCAGATGATCACGGGATGGCACGACGCAGGGCATAGTTGTACTCTTTTGCACGTGGGATTGCCATGAGCTGGGGCCAGCTGGAAGGCCGCTACAACACCCACCTCCCAGTTTGCCTTCCTGTCCTTCTCTTTCCCTCTCAGCAGCATCCAACTCCCAAGCACCTCTGCCAAAACCTCAGGCACCTTCACCTTCTCCTTTCTCTGTACCAGGGTGTCTCAGACTTGAGTGTCCATTACAATCACCTAGATTGCTGGGCTCTGCCTTAGAATTTTCTGGTTCAGTGGGCCTGGGAGGGCCCAAGAATCTGTATGTTTAACAAGTTTCCAGAAGATACCGAGGCTGTTGGTAAGAACGGTAGCTCTCTACCCACTCTGTTAGCTTCCCGGGCTTGTGTAACAACAAGGTACCATGAACTATGTGGCTGGAAACACAAGAAATTTATTTTTGCTAGAGTCCTATGGGTTCCAGAGGCTAGGAGTCTAAAACTCAGCTGTCAGCAGGGTTGGTTCCTTCTAGAAGCAATGAGAGAGAATCTGTTCCAGACCTCTCCCCTAACTTCAGATGGTTGGTGGCAACCATTGGTCTTCCTTGGCTCATAGATGCTTCACTCCACTCTCTGTCTCTGTCTTCAGTGGGCATTTCCCACTGAGTGTGTCTCTGTGTCCAAAATTCCTTCTTATTACAAGGACACAAGTCGCTAGATCAGGGCCCACCGTAATCCAGAATGACCTCATTCTCACACGATTGCATCTGCACAGATGAGGCCATAATAACGTGTACTAGGGATCAGGACTTGAACATATCTTTCAGGGGACACAACACAACCCACTACCCCTACCAGTTGCTCACTAGGTCCCGTTGTATGTTGTGATCTCGTCATTACTGTTAACAGGTGCAGCTTCTGAAGATGCTGCTGGCATTCAGTTCCTCCTCCATGCATACTCAAGACTTCCCCGTTCTGGGAGAATGTGGCCTGGACTCCTTAGTGTGATGTGCGAGGCTCCCCACAAGCTGACCCCAGACTCCTCCTGCAATCTTAACCCCTCATCGCAGGAGAGGCCTCTGCTCCCTGAAGGCTCCATGCTTATTTCCATTTCTTTTTATGGAAACTGTGGTGGTGTAGTGGTTAAGTGTTGCAGCTGCTAAAGGAGAGGTTTCCTTTAGCAGCTGGAATCCACCAGGTGCTCCTTGGAAATCCTATGGGGCAGCTCTACTCTGCTCTGTAGGATCGCTACGAGTCAGAATCAACTCAGTGGCAATGTGTGTGTCTGTTTGTGTGTGTGTGTGCACATGCACGTGGGTGCACATGCATGCACACTTCATAATGGTTTAAAACATTGGGGAATGACAAAAGTGGGCCAAACCCCAAGCCTGCTACCTGCTGGCATGTGAAGGTAGAGCTGGTCACTTACCATGCAAAGCCTCAGAGATTGGCATCTTCAAGTCACATGGTGACAATTACACCTGAGTGCAGACTGATGAGAAAACGCAGCCAACACATGGAGCACAAGCATAACACACAGAGCTGCCCAGTAGTGTGTGATGTTTACATACATATATTCTAATAATATATACAAAATATATGACGACATAGCCACTCCCCATCTGTCAGTTTATCACACTGTGGTGACTGCATGTTGCCATGATGCTATGTCTCTGGTATTTCAAATACCAGCAGGGTCACCCGTGGTGGACAGGTTTCAGCAGAGCTTTCAGACTGAGAGTAGGAAGAAAGGCCTGGTGATGTACTTCTGAAAACTAGCTAATGAAAACTCCATGAAGCAAAGTGCAATATACACTGGAAGATGAGTCAGCAGGAACTCTGAGAAACAAAACACCCAGTATAGCACTGGAAGATGAATCCCTGAGCTGGAAGGCACTCACAACACATGGCGGCCACAAAAATGGACTCACACATGGCGACAATCATAAAGATGGTGCAGGACCAGGGGACGCTGAGTTCTGTTGTCCGTGGGGTCACTGGAACTCAGGGTCTACTCAAGGGCCACTAGCAACACCATGTGACAGTCCAGGGCCCTAGGAAAGGTTTCATTGATCAATGTGAGAAGCACTGCTCAAAGCTGAACCCTGAAACCCCCAACTCATTAGCCATCCACTCACCTGACAGGCCTGTACCTCAAATGAACAAACTTTAGTGCCCCTTCTCAAGGATAATTCAATTAATAACTGTTCTTGTGCCTTGAACGTCTCATGTCACTGCTTATAGTCTTCACTAAGTCCATGTGACAGAGTTGGCTGGATCGAGGATTCACTGTCTCCCTCAAAGAAGCCAAGACATGTCCTCACAATGTAAAAAGGAGGGCTGTCAACATTATTTCTTATTTGCTTATATCAAGTTCTGAATTTGCAAAATAAAATGACATTCTGTTTGTGTTTTTAATTTAGTCTTCTCTTTGAAAAGAGTGTTGTTTTCAAGTAATTTGTTTTTTTAGGTTTGCCTCCAATTCCTGCAGCTTCCAGAACAGGCTTTGCAGAATTTTCCATGAGAGAACGCATGCGGGAGAAATTACAGGCTGCGCGGGTAAGAGGAACTGCTGGGTATTTTGTTCAGTGCTAGTTGTGGCATTTCAGGTCTTGTCTGACTTGTTTGTTTGCTCCAGACTGTATGTATTTGAATACTATTAAATGTACCCTTCATGTTTTAAAGTTAACACAGTATTCTGCATTAGCACAATTGAATATTATACTTCAAAAGAAAGTAATGCCATTTTTTAAACTAATTCACTTATTGTCATCCCTTGAAGAAGTATAGCATGTCCTTTCTACTGATAATTTTCCACTGAGACCACAAATGAAGGTTTTGTAGCATTGCTGACATTCTATAGTAGTAATTTTTTTTAATCTGACTTCTAGTCCAAAGCAGAAAGTGCTTTACTGCAGGAAATTCCCACCCCGCGACCCAGGCGCTTGCAAAGTCCCGGTGATGCAGAACTGGAGACAGAGTTTGGCATGGAGGTGAGAAAAATGTGCAATGATACTTTGTGATCATTCAAGGACAGTCAAGCAGAATATAAATTTTCAGCAAAGGTTCTGGAGCAAAGCTATGCACAGAGGAGGTATCAAATGTTTATTAACTTAAAAAAAAAGAAAAGCTGATTGCCACCCAATCGATTCTGACTCACAGCGACCCTACTGCGACAGAGTAGAGCTGCTCCATAGGGTTTTCTTGGCTGTGATCTTTATAGAAGCAGATTGTCAGGTCTTCCATGGTGCTGCTGGGTGGGTTCAAACTGCCAACCTATAGGTTCGTAGTTCAGCCCCAATCATTTGTACCATCCAGAGATCAGTAATTGCAATAGCTACACTTTATGTAGCTACACTTTATGTAGCTACACTTTCTGCCAGAGAATGGACCAGGTCTTTTTCCCATATTGTCCCTTTTGGGTATCCCAACAATGCTATGGGGTAGATACTGTTATTTGCATTCACATTTGACAGATGAAGAAACTGAGGTTCAGAGTGGCCGCAGAGATGGCCCTCAGTCACAGTGCAAATACGGTAGAGTTGGGATTCGGCCCTCCCAGGTTTATCTCATTCTCAGATCTGTCTCACTGGATCCATGGATTTTGCTGAGAAGCGAAGAGAGAAATGAACAGTAAGAAAGTAGAGTTTGATGGTGAGAGCTTTTGATGTCACAGTCAGGAGCCTTACTGAGTTTGTTTTCCTTTTTTTTTAATTGTGATTAAGTGAAAGTATACAATCCAAAAGTCCAAATTAATTTTGCGTACCCACCTGTCTACAGCTCAGTCTGCTCTCCTTGTCTCATGACCGCACATTCCTTCTTTTCATTCTATACTTGTCACATGCTCTTAACAATCTGCTGTCCCCTCCTCTCCACCTTCTTCTTTCCCATCTAGAAATAGACCAGTAGGACACCATTGTAAAAATGCGTAGAACCATGAAGTACATAAACCATATGGTCACAATGTGTCCCTGAGTCCAGCCCATTTGTGTCTGAAGAGGTGACCTCGCAATGTTTTCTGGTCAGAGGCAGCAGCAGGTCTAGGAGCCGTGATCCCCAGGGATCTTTAGGGCCGTCAGACCATCAGTTGTGGTCTTTTTAGCAGTGTTCTTCAGCTGCATCCCTTTTTCTCTCATGTTGCCCTCAAGGACTCAATGCTGTGTGCCCCATCACAACTTTCTTTGGTGATGTTTGGACCCTGTTTTTTTAATTTTAATTTTTGTGAAAACACAACCAGCAGAACATACAGCCATTCCTCAGATTCTCCAGATACAATCCAGTAACATTGGTTACATTCTCCATGTGTCAACATTTCACTGTCTCTACCAGTATCGTTCATCGTGGACTTAGACTCACTACCCACTAACCTTCTCATCTATGCTTTAGAGTTACTGTTGATACTGCAATCTCATGTAGATCATTCTTTAAAAGAACACTATGCTCAAGCAAGCACTCTTTACTAATTTACCTAAGTAGTTGTTTAGTTTAAAGATGATTTCAGGGAATAATTTCACTTTATAGTTTGAGGATTTTCTCAGAGTGGTAAATACACTGGTTTCTCCAGTCTCAATAGATCCACTAAATCTCGATTTTATAAGAAGTTTAAAATCTCTACCATGTTTCCCCCTTTTGATCAGGCGTCATCCATTGATTCCTTGATCTAAATGTTCAGTAATGGTAGCTGGGCACCATCCAGTTCTTCTGGTCTCATGGAACTGCACTCCACTTCCATCACCTCAGTGGTTTTCCACAAACCATGGAAAGGTATGGACAACAGGAAGGAGAAGTTGTTCAGATGCACTGAGTGTCTGTTTGAGTCTGAGGTGCCGTCAGGGAATCTCTATATGTGCCCTCCCAGAAACACATATAGAAGGGCCTGGGCTTGGAGAAGTAGACTGAGGAAGCACTTCTACTGTGGTGAGCTTTGAAGTTTTGAAGGTTCCTGTTGCCTTTGTTTCTGGAAAGAAAGACAGCTGAATGAGGAGAGGCTTGACCCTTGGAGAAAACTCCACAGTTAAGACGTGATAAAGGGAGGAAGTCAGTAAAAGATGAGACTTTTCAGGGAAGTAGGCGAAGAGCCACACATAGAAGAAGGTAGAAAAAAGAAGGGTAAGAACCAAGCAAAGAGCTCCATGAAGTGTTTTTAAAGTCTAGCCTAATTGCTTTTTGTTTTATTTTTGTTGGTTAACCACTGAGAAACGTAAGCATGGGCTGTAGGGATGTTTCTGTCGCACAGCCACTAAGACGTCATTGCTGTCTTTGATTATGCATTTTCTTTTTATGTGATGAGGTATTAGAAAGTTTCACCAGTCTTTGCCCAGATGAGCCACGGATTTCACCCCTCTAGCAGAAGGTACAGTCTCCCCCATGAGTGCTGAGGTCCACAGTTCTTTAGCAGGGACACTCAATCAACCTGATGAAATGGTTTCATGACAATATTTCCTTGTGTGACTTTGAGATCCATTCTACTGGAGGCATTTCTGTTCCTTTAATTCCAGTAATTCTTTTTAGTATAAAGACTATTTTTTTTAAAAGTGATAAAATAGAGAAACCTAAAATCCCATCAACTTTACGCAAACATTTGGTTTGTTTCAGCATGTACCTGAGGTGAAACGCTAAGGGATTCTGATGTCTTATTATTAAACTATGGGAGCACTGGGCATGGGCCATAGGCCATGAGCAGTGTTATCACAAATGAAGTTGGAAGTCTTAGATGTAAAAATGTACTCTCTTGGCTTATAAGGCATTCAGTCATCATTCTTACTCTTTTCCTTGCATGCAGAACCTTCAATGATGTCTATTTTAGTCTTTATATCACAAGAGCCAATCTTAAGAAGCACACATCAACTGTTTTGTTTCTAAGTGCTAGCTAATAATAATAATGAAAAATCTCCAAGGACATTTATTCAAGAATAAATCTCAAGCTTAGAGGAATCATGAAGAAGTGGTTGATGTATATCCTATTGGTCAAAGAGTACAGCACACAAAGAGCTCAGATGGTAGACCTCAGCTACTCAGGGTCAAGTGCTGGCAACCTCACTCACCAGCTGCATGACCTTGGACCTGTAACTGATACTCCACTTTCAACCTCTGTAAAGTAGGGACAACCCTAGAACCTAATTCTTTGTTGCTTTGAGGATTAAATGAATCAGTACATGTTACAGAGTTTCAAAAGAGCCTTGGTGGCACAGTGGTTAAGCACTCAATGCAATGGTTAAGCCGTTCCATGTTAGTTCTTGCTATAGGTTGCAGAGTCAGCGAGAAAAGGAAAAACCAGCAGCCAATATTTGATCAATAAGCCAGATTCACCAAGGCAAACACCTGCTTCCTTTCCTATGCATTGTTTTCACTTCATACTCCACCGACTTCTGACAGGAGAGCAAGACAAAACACAAGTCTCTAAGAGCATGCGAACACCTAAGTGAAAATCACGCAAAGCCTTTGAAAATGCTGTCTCCGTTAGATATGAGCAAAATATCTCCCCATCTGGCTTTGATTCATTGTCCAGGTTCCCCGAGACCTGGTCCTTTCTCATCATGAACAACCTGAACCCTGTGGCATTTATGGAGTGCTCTTTCCTGCCAACCACACAATGGGATCTAGGAACCCAGAGGTTACAGGAACCTACCCATCCTTGAAGAGCTCAGTGGAAACACAGACATATTCACAGACAAGGAGGGTGCAGAGTGGTAAGTCCTGTGATGGGTGTCACAGGAGACCACAGAAAAGGCCCCTAATTCCATCCTTGAAATCAGGTTATGTAAAGCTTAGTATGTCTTGGGTTCAGCAGTAGTTCTTTACCTATGCCACCAAAAGTATAAGTAACAAAAGAACAAAAGAATATAAATTAGACTTCATCAATATGAAAACTTTCAATATGTCCAATGGCACAACTGAGAAAGTGAGAAGGCAAGGTGCAGAATGGGAGGAAATATGTGCAGATCATCTATTTTATGAAGACCTAATATCAATAATATACAAAAATTTCAAAATCTGCTTAACGACCCAGATTAGGACTTCTGTTAGGGAACTGCAAATATTGGCCGGTAGTTAAGATGAGAGATCAGGACCAGACCTAATATATCTCGTGTTTCTGCTATAGTAAGAGCACTGAAGTGTGATGTTGTCTAGCTCAAGAGAGAAGAGGGCTACAGAGCTTTCCTGGTGGAATTTAAAGGTTAGAAAGAGCTCCTAACTAGGAGCATGGCATGTACAATGACTTAAAAAATAAATAAGTAACCTCGCCCTCGAGTTGATGCCAACCCATACTGACTCTGTTGGAGAACTGTCTGTTTCCAAAGCTGTAAATTCTCAGTGAAGCCGACTGCTGCATCTTTCTCCCACTGACTGCCTAGTGAGTTTGAAACAATGATCTGGTTGGTAGCTAGGTGCTTAACCACTGTACCACCAGTCTTCTTTACATACAGTGATTAAAAAACAATTGCTGTTGAGATGACTCCAACTCATACAATGATAGGCATTCAATATTCGATTGCTGAATTGAAACTGAATGCAATTATTCCTTTAAGAGTCTACAGATGTGTTATATAGATAGTAGTTTCTTGAGAAGTAATTTAATAGATTCAATTATTTTAAGTATATTTAATAGCTTTTAAATATAATTTACCTTTAAGTCCGACTCAACGGCACTTGGCTTGGCTTAAAGTTTTTTAGATTTTAACATAAGTTAAAGCAAAAGCTTTTGGATGGAAACCATAAATGTTGTCATAAAACCATCAGTTTTGCCATAACTGCCATAATTCAATTATATTGGCTGAACTTAATATTCTTTATTCCAAGCAAGTACTGAATGTGAAAAAGAGAAACAAAAAGAATCAAATACTGTACTTGCATATAAATGTTTGTACCAATGACATTTAACCTACTTATTTTATTCATTCAGCTACTAGTTTCAGAGTTCCCATGCGGCCTTGCTATCTCACTGGTGGAACTCTTGGTGTAGTTTGCATGTTTTCAAACACGCATCAGTCTCTCTCAGTGTTCTGTAAGACACAGGGGATTCTGAGACCAACAGATAGAGAATGGCATGACAGACAATGTAACAACATCTTCGCCTCATTTGACAAGGGGACGAGCCACAACAGAGTCTCAGAGAGCCTGACCAAGCACAGAAAGCTCACCTTCATTCCATTATTTTTTTCCTTCTATTGTTTCTTTATCCTTATGCTAAGTAATGCTCATCTGCTTCTTTCTTCATCCTCCGTCTTTCAGTTGGCAGCTGAGGCCATGAGCTGTTTGCTAGTGGTGAGCTCATTAGTGGAGAGAAAGGGAACCAGATGTAAAGGGAACTGTCACATCCAGCCAAGGACAGACACAGAAACAGATAGTGCTTAGCCTGCCAGTGTGGATAACAGGTCCAGAGACTCAGCAAACAGGACAAGCCTTGCACCTGGAGGGTCATCTCTGTGGCTTATGTCAGGCTTATTTACAATCAAGCATTATTGCTCTATTTCTTTATAGACCATTTAGAAATCACTGTGTGTGACCTCAATTGTCTAATGATCTGTAGGATAAAGAAAGAACCCTTGGTAGGGCAGTGGTTAAGCCCTTGGCTGCTAATTGAGAGAGGTCTGCTACTGTAAAGATGACAGCCATGGAGATCCTACAGGGTCAATTCTACTCTGTCCTGTAGGGTTGCTATGACTAGAAGTTGGAATTGACTGAACGGCAAAGGTTTTTGGTTTTGGGGTTTTTTTTGAGGGGGAGTTGGATGCTGTAACACTTTTCATTTTAGAATTTATTTGGGGTAAAATTTTATATTTGCTTTGTCGAGAGAAAAAGAGACAGCTGAGTAAGAAAACATCACGCGACCTTAACCTTCATGCACATTGGAACTTTGTACGCATCTCATTCCCCAGAAATGATGAGATGTAACAATGGGCAGCCAAACCAACCCAGACTCACTGCTACTGAGTCAATTCTGACTCAGTGCTACACTATAGGACAGAGTACAACTGGCCCACAGAGTTTCCAAGAGCAGCTGGTGGATTCGAACTGCTGACCTTTTGGTTAGCAGCCGTGCAGCTGTCGCTCTCAACCATTAGGCCACCAAGGTTTCCAATCAATGATCAGAAGATAAAGTTTTCGAGAGTTATTAGCCCCTATTTTAGGACACTCTCAGTTTTCTGATTTAAATGGTTTCTCGTTCTTTTTCTGATGATATAGCCAGGTAAGGAAGTGCTAAGAGTTCAACAAGAAGATGACCCCCAAAGTTATTCAAGAGTAAAGTTTTGTGATTCCATACGAAAAAGCAAGTATAAACCTTCGGTAAGAAATTCTCTTTTTTTAATCTTTTTTTGTTTTGTTTTGTCCTTCTCAAAAGCATCCAGTAAGAGATGATGACAGGCGTATTCTGACAGGTTACGCCTGTGATCATCTAAGGAGTAGGCAAAGAAAAGGATCTAAGAAACGCTTCCTACTTTCGAAAGCTACTTGGACAGAGTTGAGTACTCTCTGATTTGGGGAGGAGAACAAGGGAAAGAAGGGTAGGGAATGTTAGCCAGTGACGTGTTCAGCTCTGAAGCTGCCCCAGCTTTCATTACAGGAAGAAAAAGGAGGGGAATAAACCGAGAAGAATCAAAATCAAGAAAGAGGGTCAATTTTTTTTTTTTTTTTTTTTTTGGTATAGCATTCTGTATTGCTCATAAATAAATACCAATATTGGCCTATAAACATCAATCTACTTTTTGGCACCTTAACAAAAGTAAAATCTTTCCCGAAGTTTTTACTACTGTAAATAGTATACTTATTGCTCTATGAAACTTACTTGGAGTGTAAATATTTGCTGGTTTATTAAGAAGTAATTTATAAGATTTAAAAGAGAGGAACTAGCAGAACACTTAGGGACCTCTTACCACCAAAAAGCAGTGCCGGCAGCTGAGCACATCCTTTGCAAAGGACCAGGGTCCCTGTGCCTCTGAAGAGGAACAGAGGAAGATTGACAACACGGACCTTCCTCCAGTGCCAGCAGAGAAAGACTTCCCCCAGAGCTGACGCCCTGAATTGGGACTTTCAGCTTACTGAACTGCGACAAATAAAATTCTTCTTAAAGTTATCCACTAGTAGTATTTCTGTGAGAGCAGCACTAGCTGACTAAAACAAGCATCAAACCAGCTGTCTTTTAATGGTATAGAAATCATTTTAATTTACATAATCTGAAGTTACTATTACTCTTTTCTCCTAGGTTCCACCCGGCTTCCCTTCTGCAGAAGAGGCCTATAACTTTTTTACTTTCAACTTTGAACCCGAGCCAGAAGAACCAGAGGAAAAACCAAAAGCAAGAAGTGGAGATGAAACTAAGCAGGAGGAAGAAGAGGAAAGGGAGGAAGAAGAACCAGCTGTGCAAGAAGAGGTCAACAAAACGGTACTTAACATCATGATGATAAGGAGAAGGGGGTCCTTGGGTGGCAAAAATGGACCACATCTGTCTGGGATGAAGTACAGTCAGGGTGCTGCTTAGAAGCAAGGATGGAAAGACTTGGTTTTGGACAGGTTATGAAGCGAGACCATTTACTAGGGAAGGACACCATGCTTAGTAAAGCAGAACCCCAAAGCCATTGCGGTCCAATTGATTCTGACACACAGCAACCCTTTAGGACAGAGTAGAACTGCCCCACGGAGTGTCCAGGGAGCGCCTGGTGGATTCAAACTGCCAACCTTTGGGTTAGCAGACGCAGCACTTAACCGCTATGCCACCAGGATTTGCAGTAGCGAGTCAGCCAAAGAAGAGGAAGACCCTCAGAGAGATGGAATCACACACAGTGGCTGCAGCAGTGGGCTCACACACAGCAATGATTCTGAAGATGGCACAGAACCAGGCGATGTTTCATTCGATTATACATCAGATCGCTTATGTGTAATGAGTCGGAATTGACTCAACAGCACCTAACGACAACAAACCAGGATTTGGCAGTTTGAACCCACCCAGTAGCACCACAGAAGAAAGCCCTGGCAATCTGCTTCCATGAAAATTACAGCCAAGAAAACCCTATGGAACAGTTTTACTTTATGACGCTTAGAGGCACCATGAGTTGCAATCAACTCAGTAGCAACAGATCTGTTTTTTTGTTTGTTTGTTTGTTTAAAGGAGAAAGAGGCAGGCAATGAGGACAAATGATGAGGATGGTGATATCTCAGCCAGGAAGAAAAGCGGCTGACAACCAACCCTCTGCCGTCACTCGGAACAACTCAGCTACATCTTAGTTGAGAACAAGAGAGTGCTAGACCTGTGGTGGCTTCTCTAACTCCTGGTTTCACCTCAAATCTTGGGTAGTTAAACACAAAAGTAAATAACAGGTGCTGTCAAGGCAGACTCATGGTGATGCCATGTTTTGCAGAGTAGAAATGCTCCCCGGGGCTCTCATGGATGTGACCTTTCAGAAGCAGATCACCTGACCTCCCTTCTAAGGCACCTTGGATGGGTTGGAACCATCCTGTTAACAGCCTAGCATGTAATTATTTACCTTTCAGGGATGTCTTTGGGTAGTAACAGTCTTCATTAGATCTGTCCACCTTTCTCTCCTGGAAAAGAAAAATTAGAACAGCATGGCTTGCAGAATTTTCTCGCTAGAGTCTATACAATGATTAACATTCATTTCGCACACAGTGTTTGCCTCTCTGAGGCAAGTGAAAAGCCCCTCTCCCCGCCGACCCACCACCCCACAAGTAAACGGGTTTCTGTTCCTGGTGCCACACCTAGGCTGTAACTCGGATTCCCTAATTGTGTATGGCATGTGGGGGATAGAGGGAAAATACACCAGAACATCCAGAATGTGCACATTTGACATTTGTCTGTGCTTCACTTGCAGTCTTTTCCCTTAAAAAATGCCTCCCAGAAATGTAGGTTCTTACCTAGGTCTACAGGAAACATGAGTGACTTGTACAATTATTAAAAGAACGTCACAAATACATACATTATCCTTCAGGCATTTCAACTAGACTCAGGTAATTGCTGTATTCCTGATGGAAAATTATTCCTTAGGTTCCTGAAATCCACAAAGCCAAGGTCTGCTTTAGGTCTCCAGACACTTCCAGCAAACCTATATGTTAGTCATAATTCTACACTGTTTTACCAGATTATGGTCTATCCTGACACACTCATGTACTTATAGCTAAAAGTGGCCTTTGGACCTGGAGGTCTGAAGGACCTGGGGGACTGGGCATAGAGTAAAGGCGCTGTCCATCTAAGAGGCTCTATTTGTGTTGAGCATTTGCCAGGGACATCAAGTCCCTCTCCCCGTGACCCACCACCTTACAAGTAAACACAAGTGTCTCACAGAGTGGGTATGGAATCCAAGAGAAGCTTAGCTGCATGGTTGTGACTCAGGGTCTCTCATGAGATTGCAGACAAAATGTTAGCCAAGACCGTAGCCATCTGACAGACTGGGACTAGAGAGGTGACTTCCAAGGTAGCTCATTTTCACATACCTGGCAAGTTAGTGCCTGTTGTTGGCAGAAGGCCACAGTTCCTTGGCATGTGGACCTCCCCCTAGGATTGTTTGAGTGCCCTACTGCTGGTAACTGACTTTCCACAAAGCAAGTCATCCAAGAAGGGAAGCAAGGAGAAGGGTCATGGGGTCTTTTATGACCTAGTATTAGAAATTATGTATCATTGTTGTTGTTGCTGTTGTTAGCTGCTGTGGAGTTGGCCCCAACTCTTAGTGACTTCATACACAACAGGATCGGACCACTATGATCCATAGGGTTTCCATTAGCTTATATTTGGAAGTAGATTGCCAAGCCTTTCTTCCTAGTCCACCTTGGTCTGGAAACTCAGCTGAAACCTGTTCAGCGTCATAGCAACATGCCAGCCTCCTTGGATAGACGGTAGTAGCTAACCTTGACGTGCACTGGCCAGGAACTGAACCTTTCCACGCAGAAGGCATACTTACGAGTTGTTGTTGTGTGCCATTGAGCCAATTCCAGTTCACAGTGACCCTGTATGACAATCTTGCCATCCTCATTTCTAAGGAGCTTTCTGGTTATACTTCTTGCAAGACAGAGTTGTTCATTCTTTTGCAAAGTTGGTTGCATATTCAACATTCTTCACCAACACCAGAATTCAAAGGTGTCAGCTCTTCTTTTGTCTTCCTTGTTCATTGTCCAGCTTTCCCTTGCATATGAGGGGACTGGAAACACCAGGGCATGGGTCAGGCACACGTTTCATTAGTCCTCAGAGTGATATCTTTGCTTTTTAACACTTTAAAGAGGGCTTTTGTAGCAGATTTGCCCAATGCAATGTGTCATTTAATTTCTTCACTGCTACTTTCATGAGTGTTGATTGTAGACCTGAATAAAATGAAACTGACAACTTTCAATCTTTTCTCCATTTATCTTGACGGTGCTTATTGATCCAGTTGTCACAATATTTGTGTTCTTGATGATGAGGTGCAATCCATACTGAAGGCTGAGCTCTTGGGTATTCATCGTTAAGTGCTTCAAGACCTCTTCATTTTCAGCAAGCAAGGTTGTATCATCCGCATAACACAGGTTGTTAATGAGTCTTCCTCCAATCTTGATGTCGTGTTCTTCTTCATACAGTCCAGCTTCTTGGATTATTTTCTCAGCATACAGACTAAATAAGTATGGTGAAAAGATACAGCTCTGACACACACTTTTCCTAACTTTAAACCAGGTACCAGCCCCTTGTTCTGTTTGAATGGTCTGCCTCTTGATCTATGTGCACGTTTCTCATGAGCACAATTTGGTGTTCTGAAAGTCTCATTCTTCACAGTGTAGAAGTATCCAAAAATTTGTGAGCATCTTTATAAGTCACTATACTGTTTTCCAAAGGTAACTTCTTCCTTCTTCTTCTCTTTTTTTTTCTTTTGCCTTTTTCTCTCCTTTTTTAACTCATGTGCATAGTGAAATCCCTTCCCTACAGTCCACACTGTGGTCTGCCCAGATACTTTTTAGACTTTTAGATGTTTTTATACTCAAAATGGATTGAGTCTTTCTAGCAGAAGTTTGAAAACTCTGATGGATTAGTAGTTAAGTGCTGTAACTGATAACCGAAAGGTTAGCAAGCAGTTCGAATCCACCTGGCACTCCTTTGGAAATTCTGTGAAGCAGTGCTACTCGGTCTTATAGTTTCTCTGAGAGTCAATCAATTCCACTGCCACAGGTTGGCAGAAGTTTGGCATCACGTGCTGGTCCCTTTCTTAAGTCCCACTTCCGGCTGCTGCATGTGTTTGCTAAGTGGGCCTTGCTGCTCACAGCCTTGCAGCTGAGGGAAGGTGGGCCAGGAGTGAGAACGTTTGCACACTGAAACTCAGTTGATTGTCCATATTTTTCTTTCTTTATTTTTTGTCCTTTTTCCATTCTTAAAAGTGTTGGCCTTCGGATTGTGCCGAAGACATGTCTGGCACATAAATTTACTTTTGCTTTCTTATTACATATTTCGGGAGAAAATATTAAGAGGTTGGTAGCTGGGCTGCCAGCATTGTCTTCAGCTACTTGGAAGTCTGTGGATTTATAAAAGATGCTACTCGTAAAAGCATACCAAGTTTAAGTTTCAAAAGGGGGTGGATGAGAGGATGGGAGAAAAGAGAAGGAGGAGGAGGGAGAGAAGGAAAAAGAGGAGGAAAAGAAAGACCACACATCAACAGGAGCAATAAGTAGCAGTAAGGAACATAACTGAACAAAGTTAGCACCCTTCAGCTGCCCTCTGTACTCCAGAACCTGTGCTTAGAATGTTTCTGTGCCTCATTTCATCTTCACAGAACTCTGAGAGGTAAATTCTGCTAATATCCCCATCTGCCAGCTGAGAAGACCGAGGGTCAGGTGGTTAAACAAGTGCCCTGAAGTCAGTAAGAGGTGACACTAGGATTACACTCAAGCCATGAGGACCAGGGGACAGGGAGCCTCACCTTCCAGCTTACTGCCCTTGCTGTGGGTGGATACTGTATAGAATAATAAAAGGCCACACAACTTAGGGGGCTAAGTTCTTGAAACAAATATACAAAAGTAAGCACCCTCCAAGGAAGCCGGATTTGGTTGATCTCAATGATTTGCTCATCACTTCTCCTCTGACTGTGGTCTACCGTACTTTGGTCAATCACGTCTTCAGGATTGTGAAAAAGTAAAAAACAGTCAGAATACCTGCTTGTTGAATATGAAAGACCACATGGTTTGCCACTTTTGTTAAAAATATAAACGGAAAGGTAACTCGCTTGTAGGATAAGTTAAATTTAATGAATTTACTGTTGCTAATTGTCTTTCTGAGTGGACTAAGGGTATTCGTCTTAACCTGATTCTTTTATGTTGCTTCTGAACCAATGCACTCCAGGACGAAGAGGAGCTGCTCAGTGCTAAGGACGCCGAGGACTTCCTGCTGGGCTTAGATCACACAGTTGGCGATTTTGTGGCAGTCAGACCAGCGGAATACGAAAGCGTCCATACTCGGGTGCAGGTGGAAAAAGAAATTCTCTTTGTACCCAGTAGATGGGCAGGTACGTGCTCCTTTGAATTGTCTGCTTAACCCTGACACCTTCACTTACCTTCAGAGGAGGTAAGGATGGTGTGTCAGAGGTGCCCAGTTTCCATAGCTGATTCCAATTTTTAGTGTGACTTAGCAATCAAGAAGTATTTTCTAACTGAAACTATGTTGTTCTTGTTAGTTGCCATCTTGCCAGCTCTGAGTCTTGGTGAACCTGCACACAACAGGACTCACTGTTGCCATGCCACCCTTCTGATCACTGCTGTGCTCAAGTTCATTGTCCTAGCTACCGTGTATTCTGAGCACCTTTCAACCTCCACACTTCGTCTTCTGGCACCATACTTGGGAATGTTTTCTTAGGAACCACTGAGGTTTGTTTAGCCGATTTTAGGAAGTAGCTCTTTCTAATCTGTCTCAGTCTGGAAGGCCCACTGAAACTTGTCCACATGAGCAAGATTTATCAAAGAGAGCAGAGATGGAGAGGGCATGGGGGGCATGCTAGCTTCCAGCTCACTGAACAAACGGTTTGTGCAGGTTTTCA
Organism: Heterohyrax brucei; assembly: GCA_028571685.1. Lineage (NCBI taxonomy): Eukaryota > Metazoa > Chordata > Mammalia > Hyracoidea > Procaviidae > Heterohyrax > Heterohyrax brucei. The sequence continues at coordinate 182,342,806 of CM053143.1, read as the reverse complement.
AAGATTTTGAGGAAGGGGGATCATGACTGCTCATCATAAGACAGAGAAAAAAGTGGAGCTAGGGACCTGAGGTATGCGTGCAAGCTAACTTCAAGATGGTTCTTGCAAAGAAGGCTTCTGGGAATCGTAGCAGGACTTACTATGGGACGTTGCATCTGCGCAGCTTCTTGCTCCATTGGTTCAATTCCCTGATCCTGATTGTAGCTCTCTGGTGCTCCCGCCAGAAGGACATATAGCAGTCACCCCTGTCTCATCTGCACATGCCTCTGAATTTGGTCTAAACTGACTTTTCTGCAAAACAACTTTAGGATAGTTTAAGCAACTCATCCCAGGGAGTAAGTAATAAAAAAACAGTGCTTATCCCTCTGGAAGGTTCTGAGGTATAGTCTCAGTAGGACAGACATGTGAGGGCTGACAAATATGCATTGAACAAAAACTTTTTGAGAACCAGCAGAAATCTCAGGCTGCTGTGGAAGCTGCTTCATCAAATCAGTGACTGCTCTGGGGCAGAGCAGAGCGCAGGTGAGACTTGAGATTGGGACTGGCCAGAGCTCCTTGGCCTTTGGGAAATAGCAGGGTGCTGGAGCTCAAGCCATGCTATTAGCTCCCAGAAACCCTGGTGATATAGTAGTTAAGTGCTACGGCTGCCAACTAAAAGGTTGGCAGTTTCAATCCATCAGGTGCTCCTTGGAAACTCTATGGGGCAGCTCTACTCTGTCCTATAGGGTCTCTATGAGTTGGAATTGACACCATGGCAATGGGTTTTGATTGCTTTGCTTTCTTTGTGACCTGTGTTTCTCCTTCCTTTTTCTTCTCCTGGAATTTCCTTTCTTCTTGAGAAAGCCTGAGAGCTGTCATGATACCCCAGTTGGAGGAATTAACAAATCACATGCAGAGTTCAGGAGTCCTGTAACAGGGCCACCTGTAGGCTGCAGAGAGGGCCCTGGGCTGATTTCACTAGCTGTTTCAAGCTGGAGAGGAGAGGGAGGGAGCAGGTGGATCTTGATAGAATTTAGGACATAAGATTTCATATTCATTTCTCATGTTCTATTGGAGTTCCAATTAAATGCTGAATCAAGGATGAATTACTGTTTCATTTTAATAGGCATTTTGAATTATATGTGTTCCAAGTGCTAAAAAACTCATAATCAAAGCTCAAAGAAATTAAAACATAAGCTTTATTCAAGGAAGTTATCCTATATACATATAGGGAGAACGTTAAAGAAAAAAAAAGTTTGAAGTAGACTAGTTACAATGGAGAGCCCAGTAGTACAGTGGTTAAGAACTCAGCTTCTAACCATAAGGTTGGGGCTCCGAATCTATGGGGATTTGGTGTGGTTTAGGATGACGTATGACAGCTGTAACAGTGGACTCAGACAAGCCAAAAATACAAAGATGTATAGCACAGGACCAGGCAACATTTTGTTCTGTGGTCCATAAGATCGCCATGAGTCGGTGGCAGCTGAACAGCAATTAACATCCAGCATGTGATAATTACGAAACAGAACAAGTCTCCACCTTTACTCATGACTTCCCAGTGAGATGGAGTGACATCCTAGACACAACAATGAGCTCAAATGCCACAATGATCGGGAAGACGGCCCTGGACCAGGCAACATCTTGTTCTATTATGCACAAGGTCACCAGTAGTCACAGCCAACTTGACAGCAACTGCCAACACTGACAGCATCTCTGTCTGCAGTGATCCTGGGTGGATCTGCGTTTATTGCCGTCCCTGTCACTCGGTCCAGCATCTAAGCTCCATGACATCAGTGATCATGCTGAATCCCAAACCTAGGAAGGGCCTGGCTCAAGAGCCTCAGTGAAGATTTGTTCTACAAAGATTTGTTCACACATTTGGTGCGTGACTACATGAGATCTTGGTCACGCTTACTCAAATAGCTTCTTAATTTGCAAAGCATTTTCGTATCTTTAACTTTAGTTAATTCTCCCAAGAACTCAGTGAAGCATAGATCAATATTATCCTTCTATACAGAAGGGCAGAGTCCAAAAAGTTAAGTGCCTGGTCCAAATTCACTCAGGTAACAAGCAATGGGGAAACCCTGGTGGCATAGTTGTTAAGTAGCTGCTAACCAAAAGGTTGGCAGTTCAAATCTGCCAAATGACTCTTGGAATCTTGATGGGCAGTTCTTCTCTGTCCTGTTAAGGTCAGAATTGACTCAGCAGCAGTGGGTAATCAGTGTTGACCTAAGTTCTTTGATTTCAGTGTTCCACTCCTCTCACCAGGCCACACTCGTGAATTAGGTACTAAATTATTTAGGTGTCATTTCTTAAAGTGATGACTCTACAACATGATATTGTAGGTGATTGCATTTGGCTTTTTTCCTGGTTAGAGTTCTATAAATTAAGAAAGACCAGAGTTTTCAAGAACACAGATCTCTGCTGGTTGTTTTGATTCATCAGATCCCAGTCTGGAATGTTAGTGTCGACACTCAGGTTTCTTTGATTCATTTATGAACTATTTAGTTCCTACCTATAAAAAGCTGCCTGAGAACGTGCAGCCCAGATTCCTGGAAGATGAAGGCCTTTACACTGGGGAGAGACCAGAGGTGACCTGCCGGAACCAGAACATCGTGGAGAACAGATTGCTGACGCAGGAGCCTGTAAGTGTAGACACTTCCAAGCGTGACGCATGTGCCATCTCATAAATATGTGCCTGATAGGGCAGCCGTTGTAGCCACTGTCCCTTTCTTCCTGACAGTGTCCCAGAAATTAGGTCACTGTCCTTAACTGGGTTGATCGATACATTTATTGATCCTCAAATAGCCCGACCTCTCCACTGCTCGAAACCATTTACAGCTAACAAGTTCTGTGTTTCTACTAAATCAGATGTTCTCAATATTATCCCAGTTGGTGGGTATTTTTAGTGTTTCTAGATAAAGTGTTCTCCCACTAGAATGTAATCAGCTTCAGTTTTTCTCCTTTTTTTCACTTCACTCTTTAATGAACAGAAATAATTTTTTCTTGAGTACTCTTTTAAGCTCTTTTTAAAGCTTTTTGGGGGATGTAGAAGGACTGTATCTTAAATTAATTCTGAGAGATGATGTTAGTGAAGTCTTGCTTTCTAACAGAAACCCAGACTTTGAAAGTTCTACCAGGCACTGGGGGGAAAACGGGGAGGTACATAAACTGTGTATGCTGACATTGAATTTTTCTATAAATGTGGTTTATTTTGTAAACTATTGTCCTTCCAATTAGATGAAAATGTTGTCCTTCCATCTGCTTGGTTTTCAGGGGAGAGGATGGTTTGGAGATGACGGTAGAATCCTGGCCCTGCCAAACCCCATCAAGCCGTTCCCTGCAAAATCACCAGTGCTAAAACAGGGGCAGGATACTCAGGCAGAACTGGAAATAGTCTACAAAAAGGTAATCTCACCCCCATGTTTAATGCATGGATTTGCGTGAAAGTGCTTCTCTTCTTGAATAGCTTGAAAGCCTGAATCTGTAGCATTCTGCCTTGATTGCTATTATATTTTTTAATTTGGTCTTACACATAAAGAAGAAATGGCAGGTGTATTGTGTGAATGAGTCTACCTTTGATCCTCTTATCCCTGTTTAGGTGAGGAAGAAGTTTTCCTAGACAGGAGTAGCTAAGTCAGCATCTTCATTTGCAAGTCCAGATTAAGCCAAACCAAACCAGTTCCCTTCCAGTCCATTCTGCCCCATGCGTGTCAGAGTACTTTGCTCCTTAGCATTTGCAATGGCTGATTCTTCAGAAGAAGACTGCCAGGTCTTTCTTCCAAGGTGCCTCTAGGAGGACTCAAACCTCCAACCTTTCAGTTAGCAGCCAAGTGCCTAACTGTGCCCATTCAAAACCAAACTCTCTGCTGTCAAGTTAGTTCCAACCCATAGCAACCGTGCAGGACTGAGTAGAGCTGCCCCATAAGCTGTAAATCTCTATGGAAGCAGAGGCTGCCACAGCTTTCTCCTGGCCTGGTAGGTTTGAACCACTGACCTCTCAGCAGACGAATGCTTTAACCACTATACTACCTCGGCTCCCCACGTGGGCTCAGATCCAGGCCAGCTGCCCCTTCTTTCGCTCTGTATTGCCTCTGTCATCTCACAGATGCTGCAGAAGTAGTTCCCAGTCACTGTCTACAAACCCTGAGAGCCTAGTGGCTAAGCGCTACAGCTGCTACCTAGAAGGTTGACAGTTCAAATCCACCAGGTGCTCTTTGGAAACCCTATGGGGCAGTTCTACTCTGTCTGTAGGGTTGCTATGAGTCAGAATCAACTCAATAGCACTGGGGTTTTTTGCTTTGTTTGTTGGAAACCCTGGGTGCCTAGTGGTTAAGTGCTACAGCTGCTACCCAGAAGGTTGGCAGTTCAAATCCATCTGCCAGGTGCTCCTTGGAAACTCTATAGGGCAATTCTACTCTGTCAATGGGGTTGCTGTGAGTCATGATCAACTTGGTGGCACTGGGTTTGGTTTTGGTTTTTTCTTGGTCTGGTTGTTGGAAACCCTCAGGGCCCAGTGGTTAAGTGCTACAGCTGCTAATCAGAAGGTAAGGAGTTCAAATCCACCAGGGGCTCCTTGGAAACTCTATGGGGCAGTTCTACTCTGTCCTGTTGGGTCACAGTGAGTCGGAAGTGACTCGATAGCAAGGGTTGGGTTTGGTCGTGGTCTATCAGTTAACATAACTGCACAGTTATATCCTCACAAATCGTTTTCACTGTGTTTTTCTAAGCTCTAGTACCACACTGCCTGGTTTGAGACCTGGCCGTACTGCTCACTGGGTAAACTGGAGCCAGACCTTCTATCTCCATTGTGCTATTTCTTCATCTGTAAAATGGGCATAGTAACACTTAGCAGCTGCCTCCTAGGATTGCTGTGAGGATTTCCTGAAATGGTATATATGGGTGCTTACAGCAAAGGCCCAGTCCCGGCTGGCTCTGGTTGGACTGTCAGAGCTGCCGTCTTTCATTTGATTGCACAAGTGCGGCCTTTCTGACATGCTCTGCCTTCACTGACCGCAGCGAGGCTCCCTCCAAAGCACATGTAATTTTAAATGTGTAACCTTTCAGCACTGTGACATAAAACCATAACTATCAAGGGTCGGAGGAGGAGGTAGTGGGGAACCTCATTTTTCAAAGTAAATATTCTGCTTTCCTTAAATCTAGAATCTATTTAGAGACCACGAAAGACAGAGAAGTACAAGGACTGCCAGTTACCTTCATGAACTCATTCTAGAAAAAGGGCTACGTACCTCGCTGCTTAGTGTCACTGTGGTCACCATCGAAGTACATCCCTTGGGAAGCTGGACAGCAATGCCAGCCCCTAGTCCACACAGTAATTTTGGAACTCTTTTTCTGCAATGGCCATCAAAGCTGTCATCGTATTACACTTGATGTCCTGAATGTCATCAAAATGTCTTCCTTTCAATATTTCTTTTATCTTCAGGTAAAGAAAGAAGTCATTGGGGGCCAGATCAGGTAAGTAGGGAGGGTGCTCCCATAGAGTTATTTGTTTACTGGCTGAAAACTACATCACAGACAACTAAACAATGAAGTTTGCGAACTTGCCACCTTGCCACTGTGCACAATGGCCCTTCCAGAAAAAGAGTCCCCAAATTGCTTTGAAGGGTGGATTAGGCACTGACGTCAGTGCTTAGCTTCCCAAGGGGAGTACTTCAGAGACGATCGCAGTGATACTCAGCAATGAGCTGTGTGACACGTAGAACAACTAAGTTTGTGGACTTACTTGTTGGACCTTGTACAAAAAGAGATTAAATATGGGGCAAAGAAGAAAAGTTAAAACTCAAGAAAGAAAGCCATTTAGTACATCTTGAAAGTAAGCCGTGGTGGCGCAGTGGTTAAAGTGCTCAACAGCTAAGTGAAAAGTCAGCCGTTTGACGCCACTGCAGGCAAAAGGTGTAACAGTCTGTTCTCGTAAAGATTACAGCCTTGGAAACCCTTTGGGGCAATTCTTTCTGTCTTGTAGGGTCCCTGTGAGTTGGAATCGAATCAGTGGCAGTGGGTCTGGTTTTCGTTTTGTTTTGTTTCTAGGGGAAACTAGGAGTCCCAGGGTAGTACCAACGGTTAATACTTGTAGCTGTTAAGCGAAAAATTGAAGGTTTGAGTCTATTCAGAGGTACCCTGGAAGAAAGCCCTGGCAATCTGCGTCTGAAAACTCAACCACTGAATACCTTATGGAGCACAATTCTAAGCTAATGCTCATGGAATCACCGGGCATAAGACTCTACTCAATGCCAGCTGGTTAAGAGAAAACGAATCCAAACTTAAAAGCCCTCCGAACAGCCCAATCATTCTGTCATCTTCCTTCTTTCCTTCTCTCTCCTCTTCCCTTTCATTTTCATCATGTAATCTTTAATTGCATTAGCAGTGGTAAACTCTGGGGACACAGAGGTAGCAGCACTTGAACTTTGTGCGTAGTTTGGGGAGAAAAAAAACGCCTTGCAGTAGAGTGGATTCCAACTCACACAACCCTATAGGGCAGAGTAGAACTGCCCTATAGTTTCCAAGGAACATCTGGTGGATTTGAACTGCCAACCTTTTGGTTAGCAGCAGTAGCTCTTAACCAGTACATCACCAGAATCTCCAGTGTAAGGAAAGGGATATGCAGGCTAGCTCTAGGGGCTCTAGGATTAGAAGTCAGCATAACCTTCATGGGGAAACATAGAGGTAGGAGTCTCCCCTTTTCAAAACTACCTATTAACTTGAGGAATCTGACACGGTTCTCACCTCCTGTTCACTTTGTTGCTGTTAAGGGCCATTTGAGTCCGTGACCTCCAGTCAGTTCTGACCCACTATGACCCCATGTATAACAGAACCAAGCACTGTCTGGTCTTGTGCTTTAAACCAAACCAAACTAGACCCAGGGGACTCATAGTGACCTTACAGGACAGAGTACTACTGTCCCCGTAGGGTTTCCAAAGCTGTAACCTTTACAGCAGCAGATTGCCACATCTTTCTCCCACAGAGCAGCTGGTGGGTTCTAGCTGTTACCAGAGAGGAATCCTTCTGTGCCTGTCTTCAGTGTAAGAAAGAATTCCAACAAAGAGCCACAGAAAAGCCAAGCTCACAAAAGAGCTTGAATAGGGGACAGTACACTTGACATATGAGTGCCAATCAGGCTGCTCAGAAAGGATCTAAGAACCTAGTCCCTTCCTCCTCCAGGATTTTATGCCCTGGCTTTCCGCTCTCTCTGAAGTTTTTGTTCTTTTTCTTCATCTGTCCCTGGTAGTGATTTGAATCATCACATGATTTAGCCATTAGGTAATGCCAGGTCCCTCTAGCAGGCAAATGTTGGAGCTTTGGTGGTCCCTGGCCCCTGGGCACTTTCTGTTTCTTGTGGCATGTAAGTGTAGGTGTTTGGGGTTTTCTGTGTGTCTGTGTGTGCACACACACGTGTGTGTGTACACCTGGTTGTTCACCCTTTTCATTCTAATATAGCTACCAACTTTTCTGTTAGCAAGCTGAGTGCTTAACCACTGCACCACTTAACCACTGCACCACTTTCCTGCACCCTACCACCTGGTAAAATTGCTACTTCCGCTTCCACTAGTCTCACCAGTTTACCCAGGAAGTGTTGGCCACCTGTGATATTATGACTCGTTCCAACCTAGCCTAAGCAGAGAGGCAGCTGGTGACTCATAAAACTGGAAAAGAAGGACTTGGGGTGAACTACACGGTTGAAGGAGGAACTTTAGGATCCAGAGGTCAAGGGCTGGGACCTGGGTCTCAGTGCCAGTAGGTCTCTCCCCACCTCTCTTTTCTCTCTTGAGCGTTGACTGGCCTCTTCTCTCCTACTTCAGACAGGTCAGATGCCCTCACGTGTTAGGGGACATGAGCTATGAGAGGGTTCGGAGGAAAGGAAGCATACCTTTCCCCAACGTTCACGTTATCACTACCAAAGAGAACTCTCGTCAGTAGTAAGTGGGTTCCTGTGTCCTCACCCATGTACTGGGAGTCAAATGGTAGGAAATGGGCAGAGACATACCAGTCCGAGAGGCCAGTGAAGTTTGTTTGAAGAGAAAGAAAGTGGAGTCTAAACCAAGATGTGGTTCAGCCCCACCAACAGCCAATGGGGTTAGTTTTTATAGTTTTAAAGTTCTGATGAAGTAAGGAATGACTTGATGCAAAAGGTATTTATGGTATTATAGCTTTATCAGATGGGGCATACCAGGCTGGTTGGGGGCCTGCCTGTGGAGCATAGATACCAGACTGTTTTCAGCTAATGGTGAGGTCTGATCATTGGATAAGATGACCTCCCTGAATTCCAGGGATGGAGTTCTCTCAATGGCCTCCCTGAATTCCAGGGACAGAATTTGCTCACCATGTACATGGCCTGGTCACAGATGGGTGTCTTAATTACCTAGCATGGCTGTAACAGAAGTACCAAAAGAGAAGGAATTTAATGAACAGAAATGTATTTTCTCACAGGTGAAGGATCTAGAAGTCTGAATTCAGGGCACTGGCTATAGAGAAAGGCTCTCTCTATCTTTGTCTCCGCTTTTGTAGTCCCAGCATTTTGTGGTCCCTTGTCAATCTTCATGTGACAGTGTTTCCTCCCTTCCTCATCCATCCCACCCCCCTTGATGCTTGCTTCTCTCTATGTCCCTGTGGCTCCTGCTAATACGGAAGCAATTAGGGTAGGACACACTCTATGCTGATGTGGGCTCAGTAACACAGCAAAGAGAGCAACTCTTTGCAAGTGAGATTGCATCCACAAATACGGGGTTAAGATTCTAATACATTTGGGGGGTAAGGGACACGATTCGATCCCTAACAGTGGGCAATTAGAAAGCTTCTCTGCGACAAAGGTACAGTAGCAGTAGAATCTCCTGCAGGCTCTGGGCTGCACTGAGTCTCTGCTCCTATTATTTCCCCAGGGCAAGTGCAGGAAAGGTGCAAGTGCAGGGCAAGTGCCACCAGTGATTATTATTTTTCTGTATTTCTTAATCTTTCTCTCCTTCGGGCATTCATCTGTCATATGCTGAATCATCAATAGATAACCCAAATGCCTCACCTTGGATCTTTGTAGTTTCCAGTTTTCAATCAAAGACTGAAGAATCAAGTCCATTTCCAAGTTAAAATAGAATACACTCCATACATACATTGCATGTCTTCTAGGGAGAAACTGTTGCTATTGTTTTCATGATCATACTTAATGTAGAAGACAGGAAAAGGGGTACAATAAAAAGAAAGACAAGGACTAGCAGTTCTTTCTCCCTAGCAGGAAGAGAGGGCGCTTCTCAACAGGTTGCCAGGAATCCTGGAATCCTTTTATACATGATTGAGCTGAGCTTCAGGAAGAGATCATCAGCAATTTTTAGAACATGAGCTAATAACAGGTTTGAGAAGAAAAGTAAAGTCCAGGTGCCCTAGGCTATGTTAGGAATAAATAGAATCATAACACCAGCGTCACTTACCAATACCAAGAGCTGTACAAGATGGGACCTGAGATCCACGCCCTGAGGGATCTCGTAACTCTAGAGCCAGAAGGTAAGAGGAAAAGCAAGCCAGGAACAGGCAGGAGCACAGTCATTACAGGAGTGTTCTGTAAAGTCTGCGGATTGATGTTTGTTTCTATTGTCTTTGTGAGGAGGAAAGTTTTTAGTTAACCCAGTTAATCTGGGTGGCCGTTAAGCATGCAGTGGCCGTGTTCGGATTAAAAGCCTCTCACACTAATGCATATTGTAATTGAACACTTTTACCCAAATCGAAGAGATAAGAGATGGATCTCCATTAGTGCAGTCCAAAGTATAAGGCTGTTAGTAGAATTCATTTCAACAAAGCTACACAGAGCTTCCATAAAATATAAAATATCAGAGGAATATGACATATACACAGGAGTGGACCTTCTTCTCCCTAAACCCAAGTGGAGATTCAATTCAGAATATTTCAATAGGTAACAAGATAGTGTCAGTCCATTCCTATCTGAGTCTGACATATTTATAAACATATCCTAATTTACAAGGACATTTTCTAAAAAAGAAAAAAGTCTTCAGGTCTTTGCATTGAAGTTGGATTGAATATTATTATTTTACAGAATAAAACTTGTGATTTTGTTAACATAAAAGTACTGTATGCTAACACTGGGGCCCAAAGGAAATCATGAGTCCTAAATATACGTTGGAAATCTGGTGGCATAGTGGTTAAGTGCTACGGCTGCTAACCAAAATGTTGGCAGTTCACATCCATCAGGTGCACCGTGGAAACTGTTGTGAGCCCCCAGAAAGTGTTGGGGGTCGTGAGAGGAAGACATGTAATTAGCAAGGTTTGAGGTCACTGATAAACTTTAGTTAAACCAAACACTCACAATTAAGCGGGAGTAGGGGTGTGCTAGTACCAGGACGCAAAGCTCTCTTACTTACATTATGTAAGAACTCTTATTTACATTTACATTAGTTAGGAACTGTCATTTGTATTAGTTAAGACCCCTGGAGGTTCAACCAGATCCCACAGGGACTGCACCTTTAATCTTAACATCATCACTTACACTTCCCTGAAAGCAGGGTTCACTCTAAGAAATCTGGAGATTGGCTGTGCTCTCATCATTAGAGGTCAGGAGAATCTGGAGAAGGATTCTTTGATGGCGAGGCATCTCAGAGGTGGAGCCAGCAGAAGAGCACAGAAGGCTCAGGTACCAACAGTGGCAGTCACTGGAACCAGGCTGTTCAGACATCGGGAGAGGGACAAGGCATCTCAGGGGCAGATCCTCCAGCAGGGACAGCACAGGAGGCTCAGGCACCAATGGGAAACAGTCACAGCCTCTCAAACCAGGCCTTTGAGGGCAAAGTGGATGAGGTCTCAGGTTCAGGTATGAGTCAGAATCAACTCAATGGCAATTGGTTTGGTTTTTCGGTTTTGATAAATATACACTAATAGTCTCCTGACTCTGAAAAGCAAAGTATGAAATTGAATCACTAGAACAAAATCAGTTGGTATAGTCTTACCTGTGCGTACCAGAATAAAGCAGACAACACACACAACAGAACAGTAAATTTACTGGTAAATGAAGACTCATGTGCATACCCTTGACTATAAATGCACAGTTAGAGCCCTGGTGATGCAACAGTTAAGCACTTGTCTTAGTTATTTAGTGCTACTGTAACAGAAAATATCACAAGGGGATGGCTTTCACAAGGTGAAATTCATTCTCTCACAGTCCAGTAGGCTAGAAGTCTGAGTTCAGGGCACCGGCTCCAGAGAAAGGCTCTCTCTTGTTGACTCTGGAGACAGTTTCTCATGCAGCATCAGTCTCCCCTTGGTCTGGGAGTATTTCAGCACAGGAACCTCACGTCCAGAGGACATGCTCTTCCCTAGGCACTGCTTCCTTGATGGTGTGAAGTCCCCGTATTTCTCTGCCCGATTCTCTCTTTTATATCTCAGAGAAGCTTGGCTTAAGACACTGTTTAGCCTTGTAGACCTTATCAACGTAATTGCTGATAATCCGTCTTTGAAACCTTGGCTGCATGGTGGTTAGGTGCTGGGTCTGCTAACCAAAAAGTCAGCAGTTTTAATCTGCCAGGTGCTCCTTGGAAACTCTATGGAGCAGTTCTCGTCTGTCCTGTATGTTTGCTATGAGTTGATATCAACTCAACAGCAGTGGGTTTGTATTTTTTTGGTTAATCTATCTTACTGAATCACAATGACTGAATTTACAAAACGGAGGAAAAGCTCGTCAAATAACAAAATGATGGCCAGTCACACAACATGGTCCAGCCAAATTGATACACACATTTTTGGGAGGCACACCACAACACTCAACAGCTCACCAAAAAGCTAGTAGTTCAAACCCACCCAGCAGCTCTGAGAAAGGAAAACCTGGTGATCTGTTTCTTTAAAAATTACAGCCTAGAAAACCCTCGGGGAAGTTCTACTCTGTCACCTGAGGCTGCTGTGAGTCGAAACTGGCTGGACTATACCCAGCAACAAAAACAAACACAAAAATTGGAAGGCATTTTACTGACTAATCATAATGGGAAGCGGACCACACTGTAAAACAACTATGAATACATTTCTATACATGTGTACACATACACATACACACACAGACAAACACACATTCTGTGGATGTTAAATGTTTGCCCACATTTCCCCTGTCTGGGCTTTAGCTTGATGGGGAAGAATGGTAGAATCTTATGATCAGGGGATTCAAAAGCTGGACTCTCTCCTCTGGATTTCTACAACTACTCTCCACCTCTCAGGCTTTGTGCTTTCCACTTTTGTCATAGCAGACTGGAACTCAGGCCTGTCTTCCCCTCTGAACTGATTGCAGACTGGGGACAGGCCCCACCACATAGGGTACAGCCATATATCTCTACTGAAAAAATGAGATGATAGCTGCTAATTTTTTTTAATGACACCTAATGGTCTGCTCAGTGCTAATTGAGTCTTTTCTCTCAGCATGTTGGCTTTGTTTTTCCCCACTTGTCATGGCGTGTGCTCTGACGCACTCTAACTGCATAGCTAAAGAAAGCCAGTGCTGTTGAGTTGATTTTGACTCATAGCGACCCTGTAAGACAGAGTAGAACTGCTCTATACAGTTTCCAAGGAGCACCTGGCAGATCCAAATGCTAACCTTAGGGTTAGCCGATGTAGCACTTAACCAGTAAGCCCCAGGGTTTCCAGCTCCATGGGTGTCAGATTATAACTGTGCTCTACTGAGTTTTCATTGGCTGATTTTTCAGAAGTAAGTGCCCAGTTACCTCAGACAGATCTGAACTGCCAGCCTTTTGGTAGCAGCCGAAACGTTTGTACTACCCAGGAAATCTCATTTCTACAGATGAAGAAACAGAGACTCAGAGATGTACGGTGACTTGTCCAAGATCCTGGAGTAAGTTAGAGGGAGCGTCAAGACTAGAATCCAAGCTTCTGGCCCAAATCCAGTATCTTTACATGATGTGGTTAAGTGCTATGTCTGCTAACCAAAAGGCTGGCAGTTCAAATGCACCAGGTTCTCCTTGGCAACTCTATGGGGCAGTTCTATTCTGATCCATAGGGTAGTTATGAGTCAGAATCGACTTGACGGCAGTGGGTTTGGGTTATGTAAAGTTAAATGAAGTGATTACTGAGCACGTTACCCACAGTTTATTAGAGGTTGTTATTGTTTTTGTTAAGTACTGTCAAGTCAATTCTGGCTCAGGAGACCCTCGGTACAAGAGAACAAAGTACTAACTAATCCTGTGTCATCCTCACAATCCCTGTTATTAAGTGTAGAATCTTAATTCTTGCTAGAGTTGTAATGTTATAACCCGCAAATAATTCAGTTGTGCCCAGTAGTTTTATGTCATCATTTTCTGTATAACATAAATAGCTTCCAGAATTCATCTCTGCAAAAGGGAGGGATAGAGGAATTTGTCTCGAACCACCTCATCTTTCCTGTAGTCAATGAAGGAGAAAAAACTAAGGCAGAAAATCAAGGTGTATCCCTGGCATCTCCCACTGCCTTTTGTATTGACCAACCCCCAAAACTGTTTTTGCATGAAAACAGTAGTGATCAATCATCTTAAATATTTTATGGGAAGGAAGGAGAGAAAGGAGAGATATAGAGAGAAGTTTATATGACAGTCTACCAAAAAAAACAAAACCTGTCACTGTTGAGTCCTTTCCAACTCATAGAGACCCTGTGCAACAGAGTAGAGCTGCCAAGGAGCAGCTGGTAGGTTTGAACTACCAACCTTCAGGTAAGGAGCTGCAGTTCTTAACCACTAGGTCATCAGGGTTTCCATCTGATGGTTGGCACACCATTAATCCAATAAATTCTCACCGGAAATTTCCCCTCTTTCTTCCCCGCACCATGGGTTCAGCTCTTCCACTTTCCCACGCCTCTGCAACTTCCGTCCTTCCTAGGAAAACTGGGTGCTGGCTTAGGAAAACAAGAGTGCAGTGGTTTCTAGTCTCACCTTTTGTTTTTTGTTTCACTTTTCAAATTTTCAGAGAAGAACAGGCACAAGAATTAACCCAGCACCTTCCACTTGGTTCGACCAGGTGGCTAGGACAGGCTTTGTATCTGACCATTTTTCTGTTGCAGGTTAGAACGTGGTTATGGAGAAAGTGCTTTAACCATCTTCTCTCGTACTCTGCTCTCTTTGACAGGCAGTAAAATACATCAGCAGTAGTCAGCACATGATTGGAACCGGCGACCCTTCTGGCAATTTCCAATTGGACATTGATATTTCAGGGTTAATATTCACTCACCACCCCTGTTTTAGCCGAGAGCATGTTTTGGCTGCCAAGCTGGCCCAACTGTATGACCAGTACCTTGCAAGACACCAGAGAAACAAGGCGAAATTTCTTACCGATAAGGTACACATGATCTCTTCTGCTTTTGTTGTTGATGGGTTGGCTCTTCTGATTAGCCCACAGGAAGAAAAACTTTGACAGCAGCCAGATGCTTCTTTTCCTCCTTCTCATTCATATCCTAGAAAATCCTGGTGGTGTAGTGGTTACATGCTGTGGCTGCTACCTAACAGGTAAGCAGTTCAAATCCACCTGGCCCTCCTTGGAAACTCTATGAAGCAGTTCAGCTCTGTCTCTAGGGTCGCCATGAGTCAGAATTGACTCAGCAGCAGTGGGTTTGGTTTGTCTGTTTGCTTGTTTTTGGTCCATTCATGTTCTTTCCTCTATGATACGTGACACATCGTGCTACCTATCCCCAAAAGGCAGAGTATAGATGGTGTACGTTTAATTGGACAAACTCAGTGACATGCACTTAATTCAAAAGGAAAACTTCCTATCAGCAGTGCAGCTGATGTCCCCTGGCGCTGGGTACAAGATGGAAGATGGAAGACTGCTGAGTGCAGCAACTGTCTCAGATCCTGGACACCATTCACAGCTTGAGCATGTGTCTGTTCTGAGAGACACTGTTTTTGTTTTCTTATGCATTTTCCCATAGTGTGGAATGTAAACACAAGTCAAGTAGCCAAAATAGTTCAGTTGGGAAAGCATTAGACTAAAGGCCTCTGGTTCAAGCCAGGTTTTGGCAGCTTCAGTTATTCTGAAAGGCCTGTGGACGCAAGTGGTTAAGCATTTGGCTGCTAGCCTGAAGGCTGACAGTTCTATCCCACCAGCCACTCCTTGGAAACCCTATGAGGTGGTTCTGTTCTTTCCGTTAGGATTTGTAGGAGTTGGAATCAACTTAATCGCATTGGATTTGATTGGTGGGTTGGTGGGTTGGTGGGTTGGTGGGTTGGTGGGTTGGTGGGTTGGTGGGTTGGTGGGTTGGTGGGTTGGTTAGCACAAGTCATTGCTTGGTTCTCAGTCAAAACAATTAATATCCATATTGGATTTCTTTCACATATGACAATAGCCCATAGGATCTTCAGGGATAATTTCACTACAGGGAAGTTTTAGCCCCATTACCTTATTATAAAGCTTTTCCTCCCAAAGAAGGTGCTGCTCCACAGTACCTCTTTTGTGTATTTCTGTTGTTGTGATGGCTTTGTATCACAAGAATGCCACTGCACGTCCAGGACACTAGAAGACTGCCCCCCCATCCCCTGCTCCATTTTTGCTGTGAAAGAAAACATGTTTCCAAGATACACACATAAAACTAATATGTATCCTAAGCAGCTTGATTATATAGGACTCAAGACAAAGACACATGTTTTGGTCATCTAGTGCTGCTCTAACAGAAATGACACAAGTGAGTGGCTTTAAAAAGAAAAATTTTATTCTGTCATAGTCCAGTAGACTAAAAGTCTAAATTCAGGGCATCACCTGCAGGGGAAGGCTTTCTGTGGAGGAAGCTCCTTGTCACCAACCTTCCTCTGGACTGGGAGCTTCTGAGGAGCAGGGACTCTAGGTCCTTTTGAAAGGACATGCTCAGCTCCCAGCACTGCTTCTTGGTGGTACGAGGTACCCCAGCTCTCTGCTTGCTTCCCTTTTCTTTTATCTCTTGTAGGATAAAAGGTGGTGCAAGCCACACTCCAGGGAAACTCCTTTTATCCTGGAGCAGAGAGGTGACCTTAGGAAGGGTGTACAGTCTCTCCCTAGTCCTCTTAAAAATAACTGAGTCTATTAACCACAGGCAGAGATTAGGATTCATAGCATAGGAAAATCACAAAACAGAGGGCAGTCATACCATCCTGGAAGTCATGGCCCAGCCGTGCGGGGTGAGGGGGGACACAATTCAGTCCGTGACAGTGGACATACATGTTTCTTTTTGTCTTGGTTTTGTTTAAGAATAAAAGAAACAGTTCCTTGTCCTGGTTCATTTTGGAAATAGCTGGGTGAGCACGCGACGTACCCATTCACTCTGTTGGTAGTACAGGGTACGGTTCTAACCCCAAATTTGTTTCCATGTCCTTTTAAGCTCCAGGCCCTGAGAAATGCTGTTCAGACTGGCCTTGATCCAGCAAAACCTCCTAAGTCTCTTGATACATCCCAGAAGGCCATCAGAGAGTATAAATCTGAAATTCGGTGAGTCGAGTTTGTGATTGGGGCGGCTGAGCTGGGTTGGTTCTTGTTTTCTTTCCTGTGAGGTGTGTACTTGTTTCAGGTTTCCCTAGAAAGTTCATCTGAATGCACTAAATAATTGTGAGATTATGTTAAACAAAACAATGAAATGTATTTGTCACATTGGCGTAAAATTTGACGTCCAGTAATATGAGGTGTAAACGAGGATGTGGGCCCTGGTAACTCACACACTTTGTTGGTGTAAGCAAAACATGCTACAGCCAACACTGTCAAGAGCAGCTTGGCCATGGACTAAGAGGCTGGGGATGGCCATAACCTTGGACCTGGCAATTTGGCTTCAGATACGTGTGTTCCAAGAAGCGGCGTGCGCTAGTTCACGGGAAGGCACGTGCACGGATGTTTGTGGCATCACTTACAAAAGAAACTAAAAATAATCTAGTAACAGAATGAACACATCTTGGTAGCATTTTACAATAAGCACCTATTCCTAGCTAAAGTGAATGCATTAGATCTGTGTGTATCAATCTGGACAAAGCTGGAAAACAACATTCAGTGGAAAAACCCAGTCATCAGAAGACAACATGGTCCATGAACCCTAAAGAGCACCTAGAACAACAGCCCATTTGTTACAGACACACACATGGGTGGCGCTTGTGGACAGAAAAGACACAGGCCAATTTCTTCCTCCAAGGAGGGAGGAAAGGACTGGCAATTGGCAAGGATTTCAAATGTAGCTATAGCATTTCTTCCCTGCAAAATAAAAATAAATAAATGACACATGATGTTAATAGATATCATTATTGATCTGTATTTGTATGTTTCTTTGACTTACTCATAATGTAAAAATTCAAAGTTAAAAACCCAGATTAGTGTAAAAAATTTGAATAATATGTAAATATATGACTTAGAATATAAGCATCACTGGAGTCTCATGCCCCAGAGAGAATCATGATTGACAGTTTTTTTGGTAGTTCTTTCACAGTTTTCTCAGCCTGTATGCATACACACACACACTTACATGTATTAAAGGAATCACACTGCTTATAACATCTGCAACCTACCAGATTTCCTGTTATAATACATCTATTTCCAGTCTCATTGACTGAAGATTGGCAGTATGTAAACCTCACCCCCTCACTGCCATCAAGTCATTTCTGACCTTATAGGACAGAGTAGAACTGCTGCATAGAGTTTCCAAGGAGTACCTGGTGGATTTGAACTGTCAAGCTTTTGGTTAACAGACAGATGTATGTAAAGTCTGTGTACAATCTCCTGTTGCCAGGAATTTGTATTATTCTGGATTTTTATTGCTTAAATTGCACAATAATTGTCATCCTTATTATAGGCATCTCCTTGTTTAAAAATCTCGGTGTGATATTTACACAGAATAAATTCCTAGAATAGGAACTGATAAATCAAGGAGTTTAAATATTTACTTTTTTTTAATGATCTAGACAGGAGTAGAAAATTCTTCCAATAAAATGGAAATTAGTGATATTTGCATACTTTACTATATTTGTTGTTGACTGGGACTGTAGCCTACCCTCCTGTATTCACAGTAACTTAGACCAAAGGTCTGTGTTCACTTGCCCCCTAATTTTTACAACTTCAAAGGAGTTTCAGGAGGCGTAACTTTAATAAAGATTTTTAAAAAGCAGTTTAGTTTGATTAAAATAAGTCACCTAGAGAAAACAATATTAAATACACCACTCAAAATAGATTGGCATCCTATTGTCTTTAAATTCACACTGGCATTTGGTTTTCTGGTGCTCACCTAGAAATATTGTAGTTATCAAATTGAGCTTATCATGTCCATAGCACTATTGGTGCGGTGGTTAAAGCACTGGACTGCTAACAGCTGAAGGGTTGGGGGTTCCAAACCACCGGCAGCTTCCCATACGAAAGATGTGGCGGTCTGCTTCTGCAAGGATTCACAACCTCAGAGACCCTGTGGGGTCCCTATGATTCAGAACTGACACAAAGGCAGTGGGTCTGGTAGCATTACTAGTTTCTTTTTGTTTTATTTATTTGCAATAACAAGTTGCCATTGAATCAACTCATGGTGATCCCGTGTGTGTCACAGTAGAACGGCCCTCCACAGGGTTTTCAGTGGCTGATTTTTTTTGGAAGTAGATTGCCAAGAGTTTCTTCCAAGGATCCTCTTCATGGACTCGAACCTCCAACCTCCTGGTCAGCAGCTAAGCACATTAACTGCTTGCACCAGCACTATTGGTTTCTCTCTGTTTATTTGCAGTAGATACACCTTATTGAGTTTTTAATGTGCCTTCATGTGTTATCTGTAGACAAACAAGAAGACTCCGTGATGCAGAACAAGAGAAAGATCGAATGTTGCTGAAGACCATCATCAAAGTCTGGAAAGAGATGAAATCCCTGCGAGATTTCCAGAGGTTTACAAATACACCACTGAAACTCGTCTTGAGAAAGTATGCCTTCATCAAAAACGGTGTCATTGAGCTTTCTTATGCATAGAAAGCAATGTAGAGAGCATAGAGAAAGTTTAACGAATGACTAAATTACAAAATGAATACCCATGCAACTATGTCCAGGTTAAGAAACAGATTGTTTTCAGTGATTGGAAAGCTGGTAGCATTACTAGATTGGAAAGCTACCGTCACCAACTGTACCCCCCTCCATCCCAGAAGTAACCAGTCTCCAGACTTTTGTCAACCTTTCTATGTTGACTTTATGTGTATTCTTACTATCTATTGCATATCTGTCCTGAGTCACATTGACACCCTGCTGTGTTGTCTCCTAACCCCTTTGAAGTTGTATCTGTCACTTGTAGTAGTTAATCCGCAAGCTGCTCTCTGGGTGTAGTACATGAAATAGGTGTCGATAACACTGATGCAACCTAATAGACCAGGTGTTGGAGAAGAATGGTTGGTGCGTACACCATGGACCACCAACAAGAACAAACAGATCTGTTCTGGAAGAAGTACAACCAGAGTGCTCCTTGGAAGCAAAGATGGCAGGACTGTGGCTTACATACTTTGGACATGTTGTCAGGAAAAGATCAGTTCCTGGAGAAGGACATCATGCTTGGTAGAGTGAAGGGTCAGTGAAAAAGAGGAAAACACTTGACAAGATGGATCGACACAGTGGCTGCTACAATGGCCTTAAAGATAAAAATGATTATGGACATGACACAAAACTGGGCAGTGTTTGTTCTGTTGTTACAGGGTTGCTATGAGTTGGAACTGACTCAATGGTACATAGCAACAACAACAATTGACCAGGCTTTCATATCTGATTAAAGGTCCAGTTTAACACAGCAAAATCTTGGTCTATAAGTGAATGTAAAAGAGTCTCAGCTATTGTTTTTGGTCCCTTCTAGATTGTTTCTTTCAAGTAAGTGTTATTCCAGTAAATCTACAAGAAAAGTGACCTGTTATTTAATACTTGGCTTTGGGAGCAGCTACTTTTTAGCCGAAGAAAGCTGCAAATTGTAATTGTTTTGGACTGCAAGTATCACAGAACAAGAAAACATTCTTAAGTTTCAAGAGAAATGTCCTATGTGCCCTGTGAGGTCAGATCTTGGCTGACATTGGACGCTTGATGTCCAACAAAGTGCTGCCACTCAGTTCTTGCTCAGTAAGTTTTGAAGATATGCTTGGAAAAGCTCACAGCCTTGAAAGCTGTTGAGAGCAGTTCTACTCCGCACACACAGCGTTGCCGTGAGTTGAACTGAGTGGACAGTTACTAACAGCAGCTTCAAACTAACTCAGATATTCTCTATGACACAAACTGCTTCTGTTCCCCAGAAATTCCGGTTTTGTCTGCTTCTGGATTCCATCCCCCAGACTGTCTCTCATCCAGACCCCAAACCAAACCCATTGCTATGGAGTTAATTTGGACTCATAGCTGCAGAAATGCTTTGCCAGATTTTTCTTCTCTCCTTCCTTCTTTCTCTCCTTCTTTCTTCATCTCTGAGGTTTTGGATAAACTAAAATTTACAGGAAGTTTAGCTTTCAGGTCACCTCAATTTGCAAGCTTCTTTTTGTAACTGACTTAAGTACACCTTTCTTCTAATATGTATCTGGCTCTCAACTTCCTTCGGAGAGCCCTTCTTCACGTTTTGGATTGCTTTGTTGTTGTTGTAGTTGTTGGGTGCCATCGAGTTGGTTCTGACTCACAGCGACCCTGTGCGCAACAGAACAAACCACTGCCCATTCTTGCGTCGTGTCCACAGTCATTTTTACGCTTAAGCCCATCGTCCAGCCACCGTGTCAATCCATCTTATCAAGAGTCTTCCTTTTTGGCACTGACCGTCCACTCTAGCAAGCACGATGCCCTTCTCCAGGGACTGATGCCTCCTAACAACATGCCTCAAAGTGTGTGAGACACAGTCTTGCCATCTTTGCTTCTGAGGAACACTCTGATTGTGTTCTAGAACAGATCTGTTTGTTCTTTTGGATTCCTTTACCCATCTTATGCCAAAGCCAAGTGCCCTCGAGTCGGATCCATTATAGCATAGCATAATTTTTCTACCAAAAAGATATTCAGATTTCGACTGGCACATTCATGCCACTGACTTACAGCGAGAAAAGTGATGAGTTCTCTGTATGTCAGAAATACAATAGAATTTTTGGGCTAGGTTTCCCTGATGTTTATCAATCTCAAGTACTACTACATATGCAAGTGGTTTCTTCAGCAGTGTCCTAGAGCTGTGTCGGAGTCTGTGCTTAGGGACTGGTTAATTGCCAGGTCCACCAGGCTGAATGTGTACATAGGGAAACGTTTGACAGCTCTAGGTGCTCACAGAGTTGGTCTAAAGTGGACCGGGGAGCTTCAAGGGTACAGAACCTGGGAGCCAGATGACAGTACGAGGAAGAGCAGACCACGTGTTGCAGTACCCTCCAGTTCTGCTCGGGGTGTGGGCGGGGCATACTGGCCATCCTCTTCCCGCAGGGTCTCATGGTACATCAGCGGCATAGAAAGGGCCCCAAAAGAGGAACTCCAAGGAAACCTTCCCGTGTTTTGAGCTCATGTCGAATTGGCTGCAGCACTTTTTTTGGTAGGGTCTCACAGGACGAGTGTCACCCAGGACAGACTGGAAAGCACTGGCTTGGGTTCACCTATCTTCCAATGAGGTGTAGGCAAAATCATCAAAGAAAAACTCAACCAGTCAACCCAAAGTCACCAAAGTGGTGTCAGGGAACCAATAGCAGTAAAACAAACTAGTTCCTCAGAGACTTAAAGGGTTGATACAATAACCGCAATGACATTTGTACCACTAGCGACTGGGAGCTTAGAGGCTGGGTGTCGGCATGCCACGTGGGTGGTTTAACTCCCAGTGGACGTGTTGCCCTGGGAGAAAGAGATTGGGTCCACACTGCAGCTCATTCATCCGCTGTGTGTCTTTGGGAAGTCATTTAGATCTTCTTTGCCTCAGTCCCCTTGGGTGTAAAATGGGAACAGTATTAGTATCTGCCTCACAGGGTTAGGATTAAATGAGGCTAAGGATTAAATGAGTCAACATGGGCGATGCTTTTACAAGAGGATTTAGCGAAGTCAGAACTGACTCAGTGGCACCTAGCAACTAAAACAACAAGCCCACAATAAGTGTTGGCTTTTATTCTATGTCTCTTACTTCATTTCAGGAGGTAATCAACATGCTGTAAATTATTTTAGGGAAAAGGTTGACCAGAAAGCAGATGAGGAAGCCTATGAAGCAGAAATCCAAGCTGAAATAAGTGAGTTGCTGGAAGAGCACCTGGAAGACTATGAACAGAAGATGGACGAGTACAGAACTACCTATCAGCAGTGGAAAGCCTGGAAGAAGGCCCAGGTGGGTGCACAGTGTCTCAGCTTTGAATGAGACTGACTGTAGACAGAGAGGGCCCAGGCCACTGAAGGCAGGAGGAGGGAGCCAGGCTGATCTTTGGAGTCTCCTATTAGCTCTGTTCTCCCACCCTCTCTATCCCTCTCTACAGGACAAAAATAATGGACTAATTCATGCATTTCACGAAAACACCCTGTACCTTGTTGATAACAGAACCAGCTTTGTCCTTCTGCGGTCTTAGGATAGCACACTATAACCATCTGAGTGAATAAACAAATAGTAACAGATGTTGCTGATGCTTCTGGTCACTGGCCATCGGTTCAGCTCCAACTCATGGCAATCCATGTTTGTCACAGCAGAACTGCTCTCTGAAATTTGCAATGACTAATTTTCTTAAAGTAGATCACAGACCTTTCTTCTCCTATGCATGGAGTCAACCCTTCAAACTTTCAGTCAGTGGCCTAACGCACTGACTATCTTCCTGCACCTATTACCCAAACCAAAAAGGTGAACATATTGCTGTTGAGTGGATTCCAATGCCTAGCGATCCTATAGGACAGAGTAGAACTGCCCCACAGAGTTTCCAAGGAGCACCTGGTTAATTTGAGCTGCTGACCTTTTGGCTAGCAGCTGAGCTCTTAACCACTAAGCCACTAGGACTCCACATGTATCACAAGTCAAGCTGAATATTTTACATGCAGTGCCTCATTGAATGTAAACTATAGATACTCTTTTGGGTTTTCCTCTGAAAAAATGATACAACTTTATACACAGGGCCATGCAAAACTGAATCTAAGAGTAACTAGATCAGCAAGACCTGCAGTGTCAGGCGTGCTCCCGAGATGTGTCCTTGGCCTTCAGAGCCAATATTAAGAAATGCAGATCACTCACATTTTTACAGCTATTTTAAGGAACAAGCACCGTGCTAACAGTTTTATAAGCATTGCTTCATTTCAGCCTCCCTGGATAGAGTTCACTGTCCTTGCCCCCACAGTATAGATGAGAAAAGTGAGGCACAGAGAGGTCGGGTGGCTTAGTGACCTGCCTGAGTGCACATACCCGGTTAGGGTTGAGCTGGGGTTTACATTTGGGCCTGTCTGGTTCAGAAGACTGTGCTCTTAACAAAAATGTGACATAAATGCTGTCCCTTGTACAACAGAGGGCCAAGAAGAAAAAGAAGAAACAAGCAGCAGAAGAACATGCTGATGAGGAGATGGAAGAGCCGTGTCCCAGGGAGGAGCCACATCCCAGGGACGACCCCGTGAAGCCTGTCCCCCCAGAGCTCCCTGACAGGGCAGTGATAGAGCAGCAGGTGCGGGAGCGAGCAGCCCAGAGCAGGAGGAAGCCTGGGGAGCCCGTGCTGGTCCCAGAGCTGAGCCTGGCCGGGACCATGACACCCAATGACCAGTGTCCCAGGTGAGTGGACACTCCAGCCTTCAATGAAGTTGATGTCTCACACCCACACCCACACCCACGCACAGAGGTGTGTACCACGCACCATACATCTCCTGACATCCACAGTATGGTCAGGGTCATCACTAACTCCCTGCCAGTCTACGTTAGGTTGAACCATATGCAATTGCTGGCCTTGGACCATTTGTGATACTTCCAGATATTTCAACCACCTCGTTCACTCCCACCAGCTACTCAGAAGCACACTATGCAAAGCTGTGGCTGGACAAGTGTCTTCATTACAAATCTACGCCTGCTTTTCACAGGCTTCCCTTCTGGCTTTTGGTTTGGAACCCTTATCTCAAGTTCAGTGTGTCCCTCCTCCCTAGCACAGACCCCCACGCTTCTCCTTCACGTCAGCTGCTCAGCAGGACAGGTGACCTCTTTGCAGAGCTCACAGGGCCAACCAACGTGAATTGTGGGTGTGCACTGGAGCTTATAAGAAACCCTGCTAGTACAGTAGTTAAGAGCTACCTAAGCCCACCAACTAATGGAGTAGCAGTTTGAATCCACCTGTCCTGCCTTGGAAACTCTATGGGGAAGTTCTGCCCTATCCTATAGGGTCCTATGAGTTGAAATCAACTTGAAGGCAACAAGTTTGGTTTTTTGGTTTTTCAGTATAACATGTGCTTTGTGTCAGGCTACTCCAAGCATACCCTCCAGATCTGATGTAAAAAAAATGCCTGGTCATTCTTACATAATGCCTAAGAGACAAAATTAGCAGCTTTATCTGTATAAGTGTATTGATGCTGTTAGTTGTCACTGGCTCAGTTCCCCAGAATGTACAGCATAGACTTGTGCTCCATGGGGTTTGCACGGCTCTGACTGTCTGGAAGCAGATCACCATGGCTTCCATCCGAGATGCTGCTGGATTGGTCTGAGCCACCAACCTTTTGGCTAGTGGTCCAGGATCACCATGAGTCAAATCTCCTCCACAGCAATGGGTTATGAACTTACACATATCATAAACTCATAGATGTGTGTTTAGATGCTCATCTTCTTACTAAAAATTATAATGTAATTAAAAGTAGCTATTTTATCTCTCATTTCTTTTGTCACTACACATTCTAGCAACAGTTCTCAAAGCGTGCACCTGAATCGGCAGCAGCAGCATCTCTTGGGAACTTGTTAGAAATGCAAAATATCGTGTTCCACCCCAGACTAGATGAATCAGAAACCCTAGGGTGGAATCCAGAAAACTGTTTTCACAAGACCTCAAGGTGCTCCGGACAGAGGGTAGAGTGTATCATAATCTGATCAGGGGAATCTGCTGAAACCATCATGAGACATTGGCAGTTCAATCATAGAGCAGTCACCTGTCATGTGGGTGCTTTTCCCAGCCATGCGTCATGCACAGCCACCACCCATCTGCCAGGAGAGGCATGTGTGTAGCTAGGCAGAGCTTCTAGGCTAAGACAGACTAGGAAGAAAGGCCTGGTGATCTACCTCCCCGAATCAATGAAAACCTTATAGATCACATGGGTCAGCTTTCTGTTTCAGACTTCTGTTAGTGTACTAGTAACTTACTTCTTTTTAAATTGTAGCTTCTTGTCCATTTTCATGTGTTCTCTCAACTTTGTAACATTCCGTGGAAAAGCAGAAGACCCTCACTGAGATGGACTGACACATACACAGGGGCTAGAACAACGGGCTCTAGCATAGCCACCATTGTGGGCACAGAGCAGGACAGGGCAGAGTTGCGTCCTGTTGTACATAGGGTGACTATGAGTCGGACCCAACTAGATGGCACCTGACAACAATACGGTCTGTGGCTATTTTGGTTAACAGTGTTTATCGGTGAGGACTAAAGTAACCAGCAGTCTGCTCCAGAGTATCTTATTCTATTTACACTCTGTTTATTGAGACCCCAGTTATCTTTGATAAATGAATTCTGATCCTGTCCATGTCTCACTTTTAGGGTGGAGGTCCTAAGAAGAGAGGATGTTAAGAGGCGCTCAGTGCACTTGAAGGTGCTTTTCAACAACAAGGAGGTATCCAGGACGGTCAGTCGGCCACTAGGAGCAGACTTTCGAGTTCACTTTGGACAGATTTTCAATTTGCAAATATTCAACTGGCCAGAGAGTTTGACACTTCAGGTACACATCTTAATTATAACCATATCCCAAGAATTTTTTGGTCTTTTCAGGTGCGAGATGGTTTGGAGTCATCCATTGGCTCTAACAACATTCTGATAGATTTTCAGAGGGGACAGGTCAGCCTGTCTCTTAGCATGGGTGGTTTTAGAGTCTTGGCAGGAGAAGATCTGTTACTCACTCGCCTTCTGAAAATGCAACTGGAGCTGACGCAGGCTACATAGCTCTCTATGGGCCCCAAGACCGGGGGTAGGAGAGTCTTAGGTTCATTCATAGAGACAAAGGTGTTTCAGGAAGGACTACTTCAGTATCACCCTCTCCCATGGACTGACTGTGGGTCACTAGGTGGCACAAAAGGCTGGCACTCACCTCCTAACTGAAGGCCCACCCAGCAGCACAATGGATGGAAGGCCAAGTAATCACCTTCCACCACTGACCAGTTATTGAGTGTGACTGAGGAAGGATGGTGCCTCCAGGACCCTCTTCCCACAACATACATTCCGACTGGTCAGTGCTTTGTAGTGTGCGCCTTTCAATATTTTGTGTTTTGTCACCCCTGCCAAGACCTCAGGCGATCTTTCTAAAACTGGTCAAGGGAGTTTGAGACAGCTAAAATAGGGGTTCTGTGGACAGTGAGATGAAAGTGCAGCAGAAATGCTAGAATGAAAATGGGGGTGATGAGAAATGGGGTAAGGACCCTGAAAGCTTCAGCAGTGGGCATGCAAGGTACCACCCTGGGAATGGGATTTTGCCAGAGGCTGGGACAGTTCTATCCTGTACCTGTTAGCTATGACCTAGAAGATAAGTCCCATTGACAAAGCACTGGGCATCAAGACTCAAAACAGCATCCTTTGTTGAGGGAAAGCAGCACTGATGGAGGCTGGCACCAATGAAAGCTGTTTTCCTTGAAATTTCAGAATTTGGCTTAGTTCAGTCGCTCTTAGAACTCTTTTAAAAGCCTCTGTCTAGTTTAAAAACAATTGTGTATGTTCTGAAACATAAGAAAAAGAACTTATTTCACTGCTAAATTTAAGATTAACAATATAGATGTGAGAAGGTAAAGTGTTTCTTAAAAGTAAAAGATGATTGTCTTATTTTCCTAGTGCTGCTGTAACAGAAATAGCACAGATGTGTGGCTTTAACAAAGAATTTATCACCTCACAGTTCACAAGGCTGGAAGTCCAAATTCAGGGCACTGACTCTCGAGGAAGTCTTGCTGTGGGGTCGGGGGGAGGGTGGGTGGAATCTTTGTCTATTTCCATAATCCCGGGGTTCTTTGGTTCCTTGGCGATTGACACAGGACATCTGTTTTTCCTCCATTTATGATTCCTTCTCTCTGTGTCTAATCTGCTCTTTTTGTGTCTCAAAAACTATGTTAAGACACACCCTACACTGTTTGTGCCTCATTAACATAACAATGAAATAGGATTACCTCGGCAGGTATAGATTTTGGGGGGACACAGTTCAATCCATAATGATGACACTGGGAAGATTTGGAGGTTTGCAGAAAGCCTGTGGTTTCCTTTAAGTCTGACAATTCCCTTTCTGAGCAGCATCAGTGGGAAAATAATCTCTCTGCAGATTTTTATCCCCTTCACCTTGATCTACAACTCTGTACAGACCTCGTGCTTGGTAATGTACAGGGTCAGAGAAAGAGCGAAAGCCCCTCAATAAGATAGATTGACACTGTGCTGCACCAATAGGAGGATGGCGCAGGACTGGGCGCTGTTCTGTTCGGTTGTGTATGGGGAAGATACGTCAGAATGGACTCCGTAGCTCCCAACAACACCCACAGGGATACAGAAGGTGCCTGGGCAGCATAGGTGGTTTGCTATTGGCTGCTAAGCAAACGGTGGGAGGTCTGGAGATCTGCTTCCATAAAGATTATCACCACTGAAAACCCTACAGAGCGCGAGCACGGTTCTACTGATGGAGTCGCCCTGAGTAGAGTTGACTCAATGGCAATGGGATTTTGTGTGCGTGTGTTTATGAATACAGACAGTGAAATGAAGTGGTTTTATCTGCAAGTAAGAGTGAGGCATTCACCATTCTGTGCCCTGGGAGGAGAGCTGGGCCACCGTGGCGTACCTGGGATGCTATTCACAAAACAAATTGTCAGGCATAAGGAAAACGTGAGGTTTCTCCAGACCTCCAAATCTTAACCCTTCACAGTAACATTGGTGTTTATAGTTTATTCCCACCCCACCCCTTGGCTCTCAGGGTTCATAGTCCTCATGGACTCTCTGTCCAGGGTCCTCTAGGAGCCCTGCGGAGACCAACTGCATGTACCACGGGGAGGTCTCCCTCTTCCTCTGTCCTCCGAACAAACTGGCAACTTTTAGCCAGCTTACTGGATTTCATCTAATTTTACTATCTCATCATCGACACACCATTCCTTTAAGTGCCACTGAAAAACGAAAACATATACACAACTGTTGGCCTTGCTGTAGCTCTTAACTGTAGCACCACCAGGGCACCATAAGAAAAACATAAAAGCTCACCGCCGTGGAGTCAATTCTGACTCATAGCGACCCTATAGGACAGAGCAGAACTGTCCCATAGAGTTTCTGAAGACTCAAACCGCCGACCTTCGGTTAGCAACCATGCTAGTGTAACAATTACACTCCCAGGGTTTCCAAGGAAAGCATAGTGCCGCTGAAACGATGAAACATCATTGATTCCAAGACACAAACCAATTTCAAATGAATTAAAATTGTTGATGCAAATAGCTAATGTGCTGAGCTGCTAACTGAAAGGTTCAAGAAGAAAAGTCTTGTAATTTGCTTCCAAAAAATCAGCCACTGAAAGTCGTGGAGCACAGTTCTACAGGAACACCCATGGGGTTGCCATGAGCCAGAATCAATGCCACAAAAACAGCGTAGTTAAAATCCTAATGCCCTGCGGGGGTCTGGAGAGCAATGTCCTTCTGTGGGGCTGGCACAGTGTTTTGACTCTAAATACCCCGAGGGTGGCAATGGGGAGCCTGCACTCTGCAGGTTCTAAAGCCTCACATCTTGCCTGCTTCCCACATGAACTCTGCTGTCCTCCCACTAGGCAAATTAGCTTAAGCTAAAGTTTCAAGTCAGGTCCACTGCACACAGAACATTGTATAAATTAAGAATCAACTTGACTGAAAAAGTTAACACAACTCTGTAAATCTGTTCAGTGTTCTATGTCACTTGTATTTCCAGAGAATGCTAGTGGTGCAGTGGTTGAGAATTACAGCTGCTAAATGAAAGATCAACAGTTCCCATCCACTAGCCATTCCTTGGAAGTCCCATGGGACAGTTCTGCTTTGTCCCATAAAGTCCCTGTGAGTTAGAATAAACTTGGCGGCAATGGGTTTAGGTTTGGGTCTTGGTACTTAATATAAGATCCCATTAAAAAAACTTGTTCCTATCAAGTCATTTCTGACTTGTAGTGACTTTACAGACAGAGTAGAATTGCCCCATACAGTTTCCAAGGAGCTCCTGGTTGATTGGAACTGCTGATTTTTCAGTTAGCAGCCATAGCTCTTACCCACTACACCATCAGGGTTTCTAGTCTGCCACCTTGACTCCGCCTCCTCTGTGAGGGTTTCTAATCCAAGGTCGCCAGATGGCGTAATTGGTTTGTGCTCATCTACCAACCTAAATAAAGGTTAGCGGTTTGAACCCACCCAGTGGCGTCACTGAAGAAAAGCTTGGTGATCTCTTTCAATAAAGATTATAGCCAAGAAAACCCTGCAGATCAGTTCCACTCTGTACCATATGGGCTTACTGTGAGTTGATGCCATTCCTTGATACCTGAGGTATTGTTGGAGATCCCTATATGAGTTTCTCCCATTCTGTGTTCTCGGAACAGTCAGGATTTCATTCATAACGAGTTTTGCCCCAGAGTTTGAGATTTATCATCATTTCAACCTTCAGTCCCTCTCCTGTAGAGAAAAGCTGGTGGAAGAAGACTAAGATTACACGAGAAGGGCAGTTAAGAGAGCTAGAGTGAAGTGGGGAGAGTGACAGATGATAAAGGTGCCAGATAGGAAGGAGAGGGAACGTTGACAAGCAGACATCCCCCCAAAATATAATGAAGGAAAGACAGGAGCGACACCTCTTCCCAGCCAGGTTCTCTGTTGATCAGCAGCAAGAACACAGACCACCTCTGTTGTTGTTAGGTGCTGTGGAGTCCATTCCCACACATCACGACCTGTGCACAACAGAATGAAACACTGCCTGGTCCTGTGCCAGGCCCACAATCATCTTTACGCTTAGGCCAATTATTGCAGCCACTGTGTCAATCCATCTTGTTGAGGTCTTCTTCTTTTGGGCTGACCCTCTACCAAGCGTGATGTCCTTCTTCATGGATTGATCCCTCCTGGCAACATGTCTAAAGTGTAAGTGTGCCTTAGAATATAAGCTGGATGTAGTGTAGCAGAGAGAAGGAGAGAGAGTCAGTAAGCAAACAGGCTTTAGTGGTGCGCTCCTGGGCGAGATCTGTGAGCTCCAACATAGGAGTGGGAGAAGTCATGCTTTTGAGTTGGCGAAGAGGGTTTTTATAAATTGGACTGTCCCGCCTAGCGCAGACCTAAGTGGGGACACGGGAAAAAGGAGGAAGCCAATGGGATTTGGGCGGGGTAAGACACTTCATCAGCATATGAGAAAAACAACTGGGGACTTTCCAGGAAGGGAGGAGACTTTCCAGAAAGGGAGGGGTTTGCCGCACTCTGATGATTCCCAGGAACTGAGGCATCTGCATCCTGGCTGCAACATCCGGGTACAGCTCGGCCCACCTGACGTAAAGTATATAAGACACAGTTTTACTATCCTTGCTTCCAAGGAGCACTCTTCTTGTACTTCTTCCAACACTGATCCGTTTGTTCTCCAGCACCAAAATTCAGAAGCATCAATTCTTCTTCCGTCTTCCTTATTCGTTTTCCAACTTTCCCATGCATGCAGTGCAGCTGGAAGTGCCATGGCTTGGGCCAGGTGCACTTTAGTCTTCAGGTGACATCTTTACTTTTCAATACTTTACAGAAGTCCTTTGTAGCAGATTTTCCCAGTACAATGGGTATTTTGATTTCTTGATTGCTGCTTCCAAGGGGCTGTGTAAATCCCACTCCTGGGTCTTAGTTACCTGAATTGCTCTGGAAGGAAAAACTTTATCTTCTGCCTTCACCACCACATTAATGTTTTAGTTCACATACATTCTGAAATATAACAAAAGTCTCCTGTACTATCTTCTGTTTACTATCTTTTTTTTGTTTTTTTTTATATTTTTATTGTACTTTAGATGAAGGTTTACAGAACAGACTAGTTTCTCATTAAACCGTTAGCCCACGTATTATTTTGTGACATTGGTTAACAACACCACAACATGTCTAAATCTCCTTTCTCAACCTTAAGAGTCCCTCTTACCAGCTTCGCTTTTCCCTCCTACCTTCTAGTCTTTGTTGCTGGGCTGGTGTCCTCCTTCACTCCTTTGTTTTACGGGCTTGTCTAATCTTTCGCTTGCCGAAGGGTGAACCTCAGGAGTGGCTGCATCACAGAGTGAAAAGGGTGTTCAGGGGCCACATTCTCACGGTTTCTCCAGTCTCTGTGAGATCAGAAGTCTAGTCTTCTTTTATGAGTTAGAATTCTGTTCCACATTTTCCTCCAGCTCTGTCCAGAATCCCTCTACTGCGATCGCTGTCAGAGCAGTTGGTGGAGGTAGGTGGGTATCATCTAGTTGTACTAGACTTAGTCTGGGGGAGGTCTTGGTAGAAACAGTCCATTGGTCCTCTGGACTAACTTTTGTCTTGTATCTTTAGTTTTCTTCATTCTCACTTGCTCTCCAAATGGTGAGACCAGTGGAGTATCCTAAATGGCTGCTCCCAGGCTTTAGGACCCTGAACACTACTCGCCAAAGTAGACTGTAGAACATTTTCTTTATGAACTATGTTATGTCAACTGAGCTAGATGTTCCATGCTCCCAGCAGCCCTCGGCTCAGCAGTTCTGTCCCTCAGGGAGTTTGGATGTGTCTGTGGAGCTTCCATGACCCTGCCCTGTACCAGCTGTATTATCTTCCTCTACAGGTGTATTGTCTTAGCCTTCGCCAAAGTTACCAGGTATCTATTGTTTATTGAATGGTTTTTCTATCTGCATGCATCTGCCTCATAAACAGCAAAGACTGTTTATTTTTGTACATAAACCTTTTCATGAGTTTTTATAGTCCTATCTCATACAGTATTTGTCCTTTTGTGATTGATTTATCTTACTCAGGATAATACCCTCCAGATTCATCCATGTAATGCAATGCTTCACAGATTCATCATTATTCTTTATCGTGTGTAGTACTCCGCTGTGTGTTTGTACTGTGGCTTGTTTACCCATTCATGTGTTGATGGGTATCTAGGTTGTTTCCATCTTTTTGCTGTTGTGAACAATGCTGCTTTGAATATAAGTGTGCATTTGTCTATGTGTGTGATGATTCTTATTTCTCTAGGATATATTGCTAGGAATGGGGTTACTGTATCATATAGTGTTCCTGTTACTGGCTTTATAAGAAGCACCATATGGTTTTTTGACATTTTACAGTCCCAAATGGTTGTTTGACATTTTACAGTCCCACCTGAAGTGCATAGACACTGCAATCTCCCTGCAGCCTCTTCAACATTGGTTATTTCCTGTTTTCGTGATTTGTGCCAAGAATGCCAGCAGTGAGATGGTGTCTCCTCCTGGTGCTGGTGTGCATCTGTCTAACAGCTCTTTATGATGGACATTTCTTCATGCATCTGTTAGCTGCCTGAATATCTTTGATGAAGGGCCTGTTCATTTCCTTTGCTCATTTTTTAACTGGATTATTTGTCTTTTTGTTTTAGAGATGTTAGCTTTTCTTGCAGATTTCAGAGATTAGACCTTAGCCTGATTTGTAATAGCCCCAAACTTTTTTCCCAATCTGTAGGTTCTCTTTTTACTCTTTTGGTGAAGGCTTTCAATATGTGTTTAATTTTTAGAACATCTCAGTTTTCTAGCTTATCTTCCAGCATTTGTTTGGTGTTGGTTATGATCTATATCCTATTAAGGCCATGTATTAGGGCATCTAGTGTTGATTCTATTTCTTCTTATTGAACTTTATAGTTTTGGGCAGGTCTTTGATTCGTTTTGCATTAGTTTTTGTATATGTGTGAGGTATGTCCTGTTTCATTTTTTGTAGATGGATATCCAAAAGACTGTATTTTCCTCATTTGATGGACACTGGGCCCATGATGAAGATCAGGTGACTGCAGGTGGGTAGATTTACACCTGACTTCTCAGCACTGTTCCATTGGTCAGTGTATCTGTTGCTGTGCCAGTCAGCAGACTGTTTTGACTGCTGTAGCTGCAGAGCAGGTTCCGAAGTCAAGTAGTGCATGTCCTCCTACTTTATTCTTAATATTTTGTTGTGCTTTAAGTAAAAGTCCACAATCCAAGTCAATTTGTCATACAAAAGCTTAAACACACACTACTAAATTTATATAACTCTAGCTGTTCTCCCCACCCTGGGACAGCACACTCCTCCTTTCTGAGTCATATTGCCCACGTCCATGCAACCGGCTCCTGCCCTTTCCATCCTCTCATCTCACCTTCTGGCAGAAACTCTCCAGTTAGCCTCATGTATCTACTTAAGCCCAGAGGCAACATTCTTCACT
This sequence comes from Heterohyrax brucei, assembly GCA_028571685.1. Classification (NCBI taxonomy): domain Eukaryota; kingdom Metazoa; phylum Chordata; class Mammalia; order Hyracoidea; family Procaviidae; genus Heterohyrax; species Heterohyrax brucei. Next base: position 182,309,405 of record CM053143.1, on the reverse strand, counting down.
GATATCATTTTCTGTCTTATATTTCAATCAGATCTTTGCCTAAAGAGTTGGCTTTGAGAATAGTGTCTCTTCCAGGCTAACAGAGAATCCAGGGGCCATGTTTCCAGGGGCCCTTCAGTGAGTCACACCATCAAGTCTGGTCTTTAGAATAGATTTTGAGTTCTGGACACTTACTTTTTCAACTTTTGTATCAGGGTCTTTGTGTTGTATTCCCTGACAGGGCAGTCATTGGTGGTAGCCTGGCAGCATCTTTATTTTCTGATCTCCTGCTGATGTAGTCTCTGGGTTATGTGATCCTTTCTGTCTGGGCACCTTTTTTCGTTATGTTTTTCATGCCTTTCATTGTGCTCTGTATTTTTCTTCAATAATGCTTTAGTTATCCAGGGCTTTTCCTTTTCCATAGAAAGTTAATGATTAGTTTTTTCATCTGTTTAAAGAATGTTGATGGTATTTGGATTGGGATTACATTGTATTTGTAAATTGCTCTGGGTAGAATTGTCATTTTTACAAAGTTGAGTCTACCTATCCATGAGCTTGGTATATTTTTCATTTATGTAAATCTCTTAGTTTCTTACAGTGGTGCTTTGTAGTTTTCTTTGAATAGGTCTTTTACATCTGTGTTTAGACTTATTCCTATCTGTTTTATTTTTTTAGGGACTATTTTAAATGCTGTTGTTTTCATGATATGCTTTTCATCATTCTCTTTATTGGCGTATAGGAATTCAATTGACTTTTTATGTTTCTCATGTATCCTGCAACTCTGCTGAATCTTTCTGTTAGTTCCAGTAGTTTCCTCCAGGAGTCTTTGGGTTTTCTATGTATAGTATTATGTCATCCACAAATAGGGACAGTTTAATTTCTTCATTTAATTTATATGTTCTGTATTTCTTTCTTTTTCCTTTTTTTTTTTTTTTTTTTGCCGTATTGCTCTAGCTAGGACTTTTGGCACTGTATTAAATAGGAGTGGTGATAAAGGCCATCCTTGTCTTGCTCCTGTTCTCAATGGGAATGTTTTCAGCTTTCTCTCTATTAAGAATGATGTTGGCCTTTGATTTGTGTAGATGCCCTTTATTATGTTGGGAAATTTCCCTTCTATACCTATTTTATTGAGAGTTTTTATCAGGAATGGGTGCTGAACTTCACTGAATGTCTACAGTATAATGCTGTTTTAAGAACTGTTGATATGGGATCATATTGACAACAGCAACTAAGAAGATTAAATAGAATCTTTAGGAAGCAGCGAGTATATGTCAGTGATGGAGGAACAACTCGGAAAAGAGGATAAGAATGGTTACACAACTCAAAGAATGTAATCTGTGTCACTAAATTGTGCTGTAGATATTAATTGGTGTGTGTTTTGCTGTGTATATTGTTAACAACATAAATAAATAAATAGCATTTAGAAGGAAACAGAAAGTACAGCGGGGAACCTTACTTGAGTAGAGGACACGCGCTGAGCGATGGTCGAAGGAACATTGATTAGCTAGGGATGGACCACATCAGTCAGAGGGAACACTTGGACTGTATTCCAAAAGGGCAGAATCTCACCTAGTTTTTGTGTGAGACAGACTCCATCTGAGTGAATACACAAGGGAAGAAAATGGATCCTCAACATTATACAAGACAAGGCTGCTTCAGGAATTCAACTTAAAACGTGAATTTAAATTTCTTCAACTTTCAGAAAAGTGTGCAGTACTCCAAAATGAATAGTTTATCAAAAGCATATCACTAAAGCAAGGCACTACACAAACCCCATAATAACCTTCACTTTCAGCATTAGTCTTGAGTGAATGTAATGGGAATAATTTTTAAAGGTTTAATAAAAGAGGTTTTGTTTTCCATGATTACTATTTTCTGTAATCGGAAGAAAAGAGAGAAGAAAATGACATACTCGTAGGCAGTCAGCTTGGCACTAAGAGCTGTGTCAAATAGTCATTTTAAAAAAAATTGTAAATTAAAAGAGTCTTAGCTAAGTTCTTAGGCTATCTACAAAAACAGAATAATGGATCAGATTACATAGCACAATGGCTTAATGATATAATTTTTTTTTAGATAATTGTGTAGAGGTTCCAGATGAAATTAATTTAGAGGATATCATTTTTCAGTTCTCTAGGAATAACACTATGTTTGGGGACATTTTCCACACAATTACTAGTTTTGAATAGGGAAGCATCAAGAGTTGCTGTCAATTTTAAGAAGATAATAAAAACCTCCTTAAATGCATCTGTTTATGTCAGTGCTATCAAATTCTCAATATTAGGGCCTAATTGATTGCAGAAAAGGTTCAGAGACTCAAAACAACAATGAATAAATTGGTAACTCCACATCCAAGTTATGAATGTTTGCTGCTTGGTTTTGAAGAGCCCACTGAGTGTCTAATACAGAGCCAGAAGTGTAGTGTGGAGTTGGGAGCCAAGTATAAAAGGGGTACCCACAGCTCAGCCTCAAGAAGCTATAAACTCAGCTGGGAGTGAGAGAAGAATGACAAAGAAGCAACTTCAGCCTGGATACAGATGTAAAGGACCTTGGAAAAGAACGGTGTTGGCTTTGATGTTTGATTTCTTGCATGATTTCAATTATAAAGCTCAATACTTCCTACTTAAGCTTGAGAAACCCTGGTGGTTAAGTGCTATAGCTGCTAACCAAAATGTTGGCAGTTCAGTTCTGCAAGGTGCTCCTTGGAAACTCTGATGGGCAGTTCTACTCTGTCTATAGGGTTGCTGTGAGTCAGAGTCAGCTCAGCAGCAGTGGGTGTGAGTTTAGTTGTTCGTGGTATTGTTTAAGCTTGAGAAGAAAGTACCAAGGCAGCGTTACCAGTGGAAAATAAGTCTAGAAGCTAGCACAAAGAGGCAGGAGAGAGGGGAGGGGACTGGAGCCTGGCTGTGGAAATAAGAGGAAAGAATCAGAACAACAGTGTGCCCTTAAATGGTGTCCCTGACCAGTACCAACAGTTAAGTGCTTGACTCCTAACCAAATGGTTGGCAGTACAAACCTCTCCAGAGGCATCTCAGAAGATAGGCCTGGTGATCCACTTCTCTGGAAACATGGAGTGACCATGAGTCAAAATTCAATTGGTGGCAACTTTTGAGTGTGTGTGTGATGGCTTTGGAAGGTGGAAACAGCAGGACTTAATGACAGTTTGACTTGAGAGAGTAAAAAGAAACAGAGTCAAAGTTGACTCCAAGAGAAGGGTGACATTGGACTTACCATGTTGCAGGGGACTTGGAGCACAGCCAGAGTCCATAGAAAAGTCTTGAAAATCTTGGTCTCAGGCCCAAATGCATGTTTCACCTATTACAAAAATGAAATTTGACTTCAAAATTAAAACCGGTTTATGAAGATTACCTTCATTTCCTTGTTACCCCACAGCCATCTTCTCAACTCCCCCAAACTAACAACTGCTGTGTAATAGTGCTAGGTAGCTTTTTAGCATCAGTATTGAAGGAAGACTTATTCACAATCTGTATTATGCAGATGATACCACCTTACTTGCTGGAAGTGAAGAAGATTTGTAACACTTACTGATGAAGATTGAGGATCCCAGCCTTCAGTATGGATTGCACCTCAACATCAAGAAAACAAAAGTCCTCACAATTGAACCAGTAAGCAACATTGTCATAAATGGAGAAAGGGTTGAGGTTGTCAAGGATTTCATTTTATTGGGGCCTACAGTCAATGCCCATGGAAGCAGCAATCAAAAAATCAAAAGATGCATTGCATTGGGAAAATATGCTACAAATGATCTCTTTAAAGTATTGAAAAGTAAAGATGTCACCTTGAGGACTAAGGTGTGCCTGACCCAAGCCATGGTATTTTCAATCACATCATATGCATGCAAAAGCTGGACAATAAACAAAGAAGACAGAAGAATTGATACCTTTGAGTTGTGGTATTGGAGAAGAATGTTGACTGTACCATGGACTGCCAAAAGAACAAACAGATCTGTTCTGGAAGAAGTACAGCCCGAGTGCTCCTTGGAAGCAAAGACGGCAGAACTGCACCCTACATACTTTGGACATGTTATCAGCAAGGATCAGTCCCCAGATAAGGACATCATGCTTGGTAGAGTGGAGGATCGATGAAAAAGAAGACCCTCAATGAGATGGATTGACACAGTGGCTGCAACGATAGGCCTAAGCTTACCTAGCCATGGCACAAGACAGGGCAGTGTTTCATTCTGTTGTTCCTAGGGTCGCTATGAGTCAGAACCAACTTGATGGCACCCAACAACAACATTATTTTTCCTTATGAATCAGTCATGTTTGGCTTTCATATTCCTGGCATGTAAACTGAGATGAAGAATTTTTCATAAATCTAGTTGGCAGTGACATGAGTTTTCCTTCCCAGAGCCTCTCCTAATTTCTCTGGCTCAACTATGGAATAGTGCTGTTAGAATAGGAAAAACAATTAGATTTGGAGAAGTGCACTTTCTAACCCTTGTCTAGCTGACTTTTGTTGTTGTTCCCACTGTGGAAATAAGTCCAGCATATATGTTTTTTCACATGTCTTCCTTGCCTGTTGGTTGCCCAGTGAGCCAGATTGCTGAAAGTCCTCCCTAGGAGTCACGAGAAGCCTGCAATGGAGTCAGAGGGCTGAGAGCAGGTGAGGAAAGACAGTGGCTGCTGTGGGGAGGATGACGTGCATGGGGCAAAATGAAGGCAGGAAAAGTCATTTGAATTTAAGAAGATAAATGTCTGGATTGGACAGGGCTGTGTGGAAATGTAGATCTCTCTAGGAAATGTCATTGATTGTCTACAGCATGGGCCAGGCTCTTTCCATATGTTTATCTCATGTTATCCTGAAGAAAGCCAGGGTACCATTAGTCTCCCAATTATAGAGATGGGAAAACTGAGGCTAAGAGATGCTGAGTAACTGCATACACAGAGTCAAGTGACTGAGTAGAATTGAAACCCAGGTCTGTGTGACTCTAAATTTTCTGCTTATTTCACGGTATTGATTGGGAATAAATGGTAAAGAATAGCCACAATAGTGGACTCAAGCGTACTGATAGTCATGATGGTACAGGGGTGGGCAGCATTTCATTCTACTGTACATAAGGTTGTCATGACTTGAATCTAACTGAATGACTATTAATAATGACAACAAGTGGTAAAGAAGAGCAGAGCCCAAATTTGACATACCCCTTACACTCAGAAACCCTGGTAGAATATTGGTTAAGTGCTATGTCTGCTAACAAGAAGATCAGCGGTTCAAATCGGCCAGGTGCTTCTTGGAAACTCTATGGGGTAGTTACTCTCTTTATAGGGTTGCTGTGAGTCAGAACTGACTCAACAGCAGTGGGTTTGGTATTTGGTTTTTTGCACCCAGAGAATGAATTACTGTGAAACAGTATGAGAAGTCATAGAAAACAGTTTTAGGCATCACCATGCATTGAGTTGTGCTGATACTTAATAATAACTAATACAACATTTATTGAGTAACCACAATATTCCTGGCATTATCTGAAACACTTTCATGTAAGAACTCATTCAGTTTTTCACTGCTCCCATTAGGCAGATGGAAACCTTGCAATAAGAAGTAAAGTACCTGGTATGAGGTCACACAGTCAGGCAGGGAATGAGCCAGGGCTGAGACTGCCCAGTGCAACGTGTTCTCCTAACCAACTCACTGTGCCCCACCTCTGTGCCAGCAAATGTTTAAGAAGCCCTAGTGGCTAAGAGGCTTGGCTGCCAACCAGAAGGTCAGCAGTTCAAATCCACCAGTTGCTCCTTGGAAACCCTGTGGGTCAGTTGTGCTGTGCCCTGTAGGATGGCTACGAGTCATAGTTGACTCCACAGCACCTAACAAGAACAGCAGCATGCACTGGGAAAGGCGTTCTCATTCATCGGGTGGGCTAGACAGAGTTGTTGACTTGCCAGTTCAAGTGTAGAGAGAACAAGACATGAGGATCTGATAAATGAGGTTCATAGGAACAAAAGGAGAGGAAATGAGGACACCAAAAGGAGGTGTCCCTCCCAGAGGCTGAGCAGAAAAGGGGAGCAGGGAAATGGAAGCGTGGTTTGAAAAGAAATTATGGTTTACTTCAGGGTGTGGTTGGTTTAAGCATGTTTGCTAGTTGTGAGAAAAACAGTCAGTGGAAACAAGATTGATGACAAAGAAATTTAAAAAGGACAATTGTGTGTTTCAGGGGAGCGAGTGAGCAACCAGATTGCACAGCATACAAGGCAGGGTCGGGTCAAGCCGTGATGAAGAGGTCGGCTTTAAGAAGGTCCCTGGAGGCAGGAGAGGTGGATGGAGGGGAGCCTGGCAAAGGGGGTTCTCATCAGATGTCCTCCAACTCCTCAGAGAAGGGAGTCTGTGGGCGTCAGTGTGGAAAAGGTTGGGGTTCAACCGAGGGGAAATGGTCACATCAACCAAGAGAAGATTCAAAAGTCTCGGAAACTGCATCGAGGGCAGCTGAGAATAAATATTAGCAAATTGTACTGGATCCAGCACCCCCGAATACAAGAATGGAGCTATCCTGTTTCGTGTTCTTTAATCAGAGAAACGTAATTTAGAGTCATGGACTATAAATGATAGAAATGCTACTTTTTACTTGTTTTAACTTAATTTCCAAGATCCATCTTATCTATACATTTCTAAATTCTGTTAGCAGAAAAATTTTCATCAGACTCTTAAGTTCAAGCAAACAATATTCCAGATGCAGGGTTGTTATTGGATGCCGTCCAGTCAGTGCCGAATCCAGTGACCCTGTGGACAACAGAACAAAACATGGCCAGGCCTGCACCCTCCTCGCAGTCATTGCTGTGTTTCATCCCACTGTTGCTGACAGTGTGTCGGTCTGTCTCACTGACGGATTGCCTCTTTTTCCACTAGGAGGTCAGCTGCTAACAAAAACGTCAGCAGGTCGAATCTACCAGCCACTTCTTAGAAACGCTGTGGAGCAGTTCCAATCTGTCCTACAAGGTCCATATGAGTTAGAATCAACTCAGTGACAACGCAGTTGGTTTTTTGTGGTTTTCTGCTTTACCAAGCATAATGTCCTTCTCCAAGCCATAGTCCTTCCTGACAACATCCAAAGTGTCTGAGACAAAGTCTCATCCTTACCTCTAAAGAACATTTTGGCTCGACTTCTTCTAAGACTCATTTGTTGTTTCCTCAATCAGTCTATGATATAGTCAGTATTCTTCAACATCATAATTCAAAGGCATCAGTTTTTCTTCAGTCTTCCTTGTTCACTATCCAGCTTTCCTGGGCATGTTAATCAATTGAAAATACCATTGCTTGGGGTCAGGTGGGCCTACATAAGTCCTCAAAGTGACACCCTTGCTCTTCAACACGTTAAAGAGGCCTTTGCAGCAGATTTGCTCAGTGCGGTGTGTCTTGATTTCTTGATGGCTGCTTCCATGGCTGTTCATTGTGGATCCAAACACAGTTAAATTCTTGGCTACTTTAACCTTTGCTTATTGGTCCAGTGGTGAGGATTTTTGTTTTCTTGATGTTGACGTGCAATCCATACTGAAGGCTGTGGTCTTTGATCTTCATCAGTAAGTGCTTCAAGTCTTCTTCATTTCAGCATGCACATTTGTGTCATCTGCATAAGGCATGCTGTTACTGAGTCTTCCTCCAATCCTGACACTGCATTCTTGTTCACACAGTCCAGCTTCTCAGGTTATTTGCTCAGCATACAGATTGAATAAGTATAATGAAAGGGTACAACTCTGATGCACACCTTTTCTGACTTGAAACCATGCAGTATCCCCTTGTTTGACCAACTGCCTCTTCGTCTATGTACAGATTCCTCGTGAGCACCATTCTCATTCTTCACAGTGTTGCCATAATTTGTTATGATCCACACAGTTGAATGCCTTTGCATGGTTGATAAAACACAGGTAAACATCTGTGTGATATTCTCTGCTTTCAGCCAGGATCCATCTGACATCAGCAATGATATCCCTGGTTCCACATCTTCCGAATTCCATGTCTCTTGAATGTCTGGCAGTTCCCTGTTGATGTAATGCTGCAACCACTTTTGCATGAGCTTCAGCAAAATCTGCTTGTGTGTGCAAAAACTGGACTGGACTGAGGGACTCAGAGTGATGCCAGTGGCGTGTGTATTTTATGGTTTAACATAGACATACATACATACATGCATATATATGTATGAGGCTGTCCAACTGGTCTCTTTTTAGAGGGGAGAGAAGAGATTGGAGGGGAGGGGACAATTGTTGGTTGAGTGGATACTGGAAATAAGGAGCGGAGGGGCTGAGTGTGCTGTCACAGGGTGAGAAGCGTAGATCGAGTTGCATAGAGGCAGGTGCTCAGGGTTTTGTATGGCAAATTGACTTGGGTTGCAAACTTTCACTTAGTCATAATAAAACATGTAAAAAATAAGTAAAATAAAATAAAGTTCCTAATTTAAAAAATATTTACTTACGTGTGACATTAATGAGAGTGTTTCATAATTGCCACATTTTCTTGAATGATCTTTTTTCAAAATGGGCATAAGTTGGATCTTTTCCAGCTGAATGGCCAGTAGCTGTCTTCCACATATCTTGGCATAGATAGGTGAGCCCGGCCAGCTCTGCATTCATTGGTTGAAATATCTCAGTTGGTCTTCCATCAACTCCTAGAGCCTGGTTTTTCACCAGTGTCTTCACTGTAGCCTGGTCTTCTTTGTGTGACTCCGTGTTCTTTCCATCTTCTTTTGATGTTTCCTGCATCTTTCAGTAATTTCCCCGTAGAATCCACTATTACAGCTTGAGGCTTGATTTTTTTTCTTCAGTTTTTTGTCCAGCTTCAGAAATGCCAAGTATGGTCTTCCATTCTGCTTTTCTAACACTGGGTCTACACACAGTGCATTAGAATACTTTGTCCTCTCAAGCCATTCTTTGAAATTTTCTGTTCAGTTTACGTCCTTGTTTCTTCTGTTCACTTTAGGTATTCAGTCATCCAGTCTCAAGTGTCAGTAATGTTGAGGATGAAAAACACTGGCTTAGAGAGATCATTTTTAAAAATAAATAAATAAACTTAATTATACTGAAAACCATTTATAAATACTTCTTTCACATCCAAAGTTTCTATTTCTTGATTTCCTTATTAAAATGTTGACAACTACTCTCTGAGACCGTAGCCCCAAAAAATAAGCAATCCATTGGAACAGAGTCCACTATGCCTCTGTCCTGCTGACTCAGGCTGGAGAACCCCATACAGTTCTACTGCCTGATTCTAGCCACAAACACGGGTGCAGGACTGGGAGCAAGTCCAGCAGAAATGCCCTGGGTGCAATAATAGCATACTCTGTTGGTTAGCATCCAGCTGGGGTGAGTAGGAACGGGCAAGCCCACAAAGAAGGAAAACCAAAACGGATGCTCGGAAGTAACTTTAGTGTCCTTTATAAGCATCTGATGAACTCTTAAAGTCTAACACGCATGTTTTTGTAAAGCCACTGGAGTCATATAAAGGAGAAACTTTGTCTTGTATGGCTGAGTGAACAAATATTTGGTTCTACTACTGTGGAAGGAGATTCAAGGTATTTGTTTTGATTTTAGATCTGTTTACACACCCTGATTTGGCTGTTTGGGGTACTAGTGTGTTTTGACCTTCTGTAGTCCTGGGGGAACCCAGGTGGTATAGTAGTTAAGTGCTATGGCTGCTAACTGAAGGGTCGGCAGCTCAAATCCACCAGGTGTTCCTTGGAAACTCTAAGGGGTAGCTCTACTCTGTCTGTAGGGTGGCTATGAGTGAGAATCAACTCAATGGCAGTGGGTTTGATTTTGTTTTTGGTAGTTCTTAGAGCATTTGAAAGAGAGAGCGACACAAGACTTGACAAAACCCAGAACCTATACAAGGAAGAAACCTGTCAGACAAGGAAAATTAACATTTTCCACTAAAACACATGATAGACAAGGCTTCACCTTGTCACAAGTAGAAAACTTACAAAACTTAGAACAACAGGGCAATCCGTCAAGGTCTGGCTCTGACAGGTCTCACTGTACTAAATACTCTGTTAACGTCACTTTCTGAGGCATTTTACCTATAGTTGCTTTTTCTTATCATCTGTATGATGATAAGAAAATCATCTGTTCTCATTTTTTAATAGTTAAGCCTTAAATATGGCTTATTTTTTGCCTCCTTACCTTTCAAAGCCCATTGCTGTCAAGTCAATTCTGATTCATAGTGGCCCTATGGGACAGAGTAGAGCTGCCACACAGGATTTCCAAGTAGTACGTGGTGGATTTGAACTACTAACCTTTGGGTTAGCAGCCTTGTGGAAGGAGATACAAGGCATTTGTTTTGATTTTAAAGGTTTTTACATACCCTGATTTGGCGGTTTGTGCCAAATTTTAAATCCGTTCACAGGACCTGATTTGGCCATTTGAGCCCTGGGCCACCTGGGCTCCCTCTTTGCCTTTTAAAAACAAAACAAATCAGTTGCTGTCAAGTCAGTTCCAACTCATAGCAAGCCTTTGTGACAGAGTAGAACCTCCCCCTTAGGGTTTCCAACAAGTGGCTGGTAGATTTGAACTGCCAGCCTTTTGGTTAACAGCCAAACTGTTGGTTAACACCAGGACACCTTCTTACTTTTAGATATCCAGAAGTACGAAGTGTGACAAGTCTGCGAACTTAATTCATCTAAGTGCTACGTATCACATTGCTGAATATCACTATGGTCACCTTCAAAGTACTCCCCTTGAGATGCTATGCACTGATGCCAGTGCCTAGTCCATCCTTCACAGTAATTTGGGAAATCTTTCTGAAATGGCACAACAGCAAGTTCATGAAATTTATTGTTTAGTTGTCTGTGAGGGATTCTTTTTAGTCATTAACTGAGTAACTGTGTTGGAATACCCTCCCCTATTCACCTGATCTGGACCCCAGTGACTGTTTTCTTTACCCAGAGATAAAGGAAACGCTGAAAGGAAGATATTTTGATGACATTCAGGACACTAAGGGTAGTATGATGACAGCTCTGATAGCCATTCCTGGAAGAGTTCCGAAATTGCTTTGCAGTATGTGCTATGCACTGGCATCAGTGCATACAGGAGTACTTCCTAAAGGAGAACTTCGAAGGTGACTGTGGTGATATTCAGCTACGAGGCACATAGTACTTTTTTTAGGATGAGTTGGCAAACTTAATTGGCAGTCCTCATATAGATGAAGTTATGTGGTTTCTTTTCCAATATTTTATTAGCTCTGATGATGAAATTACAAGATGGAATATATCATAAAATTCCTATAAATCTTCAACAACTCATTGGGGGGAAAAATGTGTCCTGAGAAGATAAATCTTACAAGTTTAAATAAAAGACATTCTTATTACATGGGGTAAAGACAACCCAGAAGATAGAGAAACCCACATGAGTGAGTGCCTACGTAGACTTGGGGCCAGAAGAACCGGATGGTGCCTGGCCAACACCAGTGATAGCTGTGATAGAGCTCACTAACTTGAATCTCACTGGCAACTCAAGAATAGAAAGGGGTGCACCCTGAGATCTCCACTGAAAGACCTCAATTGATGGTCCAGCGGCTTTGGGGTTCCCCTGGGAGCATGGCACCCGGCCCTGATGCTGCCCTTGCCCATAAATCATAATGAAAGCCCACTCTTTGGACACAAATGGATTGGACTTGGCAATGAAGAATGATCATATTGGATACACTTTATGGTTCTATGCATCTATAGGATATCATCCTGCTGACCTCCAGCTGGAGGAAGGAGAGTGGGTGGAAAGGAGGGGAAAGGAGACTGTTGGGAGGATGAGACATGTATGGAGCAGAGAGGAATAGTGTGCAGTCACCGGGCAGGGAGAGCAGTGGAAGCTGCATATAGGGGGGCATGTAAATTTATATGGGAATGTACATTTTCACTCAGTCATAGTAAAGACAAAAAAAGAAATTCTTATTTCGTGAAGATTACTAAAAACAATTGGTCAACAAGATTTAATGAGAGATTTAGAATATATAGGCAAGTTTATGAAAGAGCTTTGTGTCTTAGTTATCTAGTGCTGCTATTAACAGAAATACTGGGAATGAATGGCTTTAACAAAGAGAAATTTATTTCTTTACGGTAACATAGGCTAAAAGTCCAAATTCAGGGGATCAGCTTTAGCACAAGGCTTTCTCTGTTGGCCTGCTTTCCCCAGATGAGAAACTTTTCCACATAGGGACCCTCTGTCCAAAGGACACACTTTACTCCTGATACTGCTTTCTTAGTAGCATAGTGTTCCCAACTCTCTGTTTGCTTCCCTTTCCTTTTATCTCTTATATGATAAAAGGATAAAAGATGGTACAAACCCCACCCCGCAGAAACTTTTTTTCGTTGGATCAGGGATGTTACCTTAGTAAGGAATATCACAGTGTTATCCTAATCCGCTTTAATATATTCAGATCTTGCCCTATTAGCCATAGGCAGAGATTAGGATTTACAACATAGGACAATCACAAAATAGAGGACAGTCCCAGAATATTGGGAATCATGGTCCAGGCAAATTGCTGCAAACATTTTTAGTAGGACATAGTTCAATTCATGACACTTTGTAAACTGCAAAGTACTTTAGAAATGCATGTGCGTATTCTCAACGACATAGATACTCATTTTCTTATCGCTGTCCTTCTCAAGCCATGTGATTTATACTCTTTTCAAAATTATGTACTAAGTCAGTTTTATGCTTTCAAAGTTCCATACATAACCTTTCATACTACTAGAATATCCTGACAAATATTTATGTTTCCTAGATCCTTTTTTAATACACAGAATTTATATCTTGAATATGCATGATTTAAAAAATTATGAAAACTCAATACTTATTCAATCTGTGCACTAAGCAAGTAATCTAAAAAGTGAGACTATATGAAGAAGAATGCAGCTTCAAGAATGGAGGAAGACTCACTAACATTCAATATGCAGATAACACAGCTTCACTGAAAGTAAAGAGGACTTAAAGCACTTACTGATGAAGACCAAAGACAACAGCCTTTAGTATGAATTATACCTCAATATAATGGAAACAAAACTGGCCCAATAAGCCATATCAGAATAAACAGAGAAAAGATTAAAGTTGTCCAGCATTCCCTTTTGTGTAGATCCACTATCTACACCTATGAAAGCAGCAGGAAACATGGAACTGTCAAAAGAAAAACAGGAGACGAAGCAAATAATCCAAATAAGAAAAGAAATGTGCAACACAACAACAGACCAACTGAAATTTTAAAAAAATCATAACAGAATGCTATGAAAAAAAATGTATTCTAATAAGAAATTTGAAAACCCAGAAGAAATGGACAAATTTCTAGAAACACACTACCTAACTAAGCTGATACAAACAGAGGTAGGACAACTAAATAAACCCCTAACAAAAGAAGAAATTGAAAAAGTAATTTAAAAAAACCCCAACCAATAAAAGCTCTGTCCTTCATGGCTTCATTGGAGAATTTCACCAAACTTTCACAGAGGAGTTAACACCACAGTTACTAAAAGTATTTCAAAGCATAGAAAAGGATAGAATACTGCCCAGTTTATTCTATGAAGCCAACATACCTCTGACACAAAAATCTGGTAAAGGCTCCACAAAAAAAGGAAAATTATGGATATCATCTCTGATGAACTTAGATGCAGAAGTCCTCAACAAAATACTAGGCAACAGAATTCAAGAACATAGCCAAAAAAAAAAAAAAGTATTCACCATGATCAAGTGGGATTCATGCTAGATATGCAGGGACAGCTCAACATTAGAAAAACAATCAATTGTAATCAACCACATAAATAAAAGTCAAGAATCACTTGATAATATCAAAGGCATTTGACAAAGTCTAGCACTTGTATCATATTGCAAACTTGCAGCAAAACAGCAATAGAGGGAAATTCCTCAACATAATAACGGAAATTTCTGCAAAGTCAACAGTCAACATCATCCTAAATGGAGAGAGTCTGAAAGTATTCCCTTGAAAACTGGAAAAAGACAAGGATGCCCTTTGTCACTGCTTTTATTCAACAGTGTACTGGAGGTTCAAGCCAAAGCAATCAGGCAAGATAAATAAATAAGGGGCATACAAATTGGTAAAGAAAAAGTAAAAGTATCTCTATCTGCAGATGTTACGAGATATGATCTTATACACAAAATCCCTAAAGAATCCACATACATACAAAGTACGAGGATACAAGATAGCCACAGAAAACTCGTTTGGATTCCTCATTGCCAACAAAGAGAACATCAAAGAGGTTCTTTGGATCTATAGATCCAGTGCAATCACAGTCCAAATTCCAATCAATACCATTTACAATAGCCCCCAAGGAAATAAAGTATTTAAGAATAAATCAAACCAGAGACATAAAAGACATAAACAAAAAAACTACAAGATAACTACTGCAAGAAAGCAAAAGAGACCTACATATGTGGAGAACCTTACCTTGCTCATCAGTGAGAAGACCCACCACTGTGAAAAAATGTCTGTTCTACTCAAGGTGATCTATAGGTCCAATGCAATCCCATGCATTTTTTGGTAAGATGGTGAAACAAATCAGCAATTTCATGTGGAAAAGAAAGAACACTCAGATAAATAAAGTAATACTGAAGAACAAAGTGGGAGAGCTCATACCACCTGAGTTTAGAACCCATTACACATCCCTCGTAGTCAAAACAGCCAAGTATTGGTACAAAAACAGATACATAGGCCAATGGAGCAGAATTGAGAATCCAGACATAAAAGCATGCACATGTGAGCAGCTGGTGTTGAACAAAGGCCCAAAGTCTGTAAACTGGGAAAAAGACAATTTCTTTAATAAATGGTGTTGGCATAACTAGATACTCATCTGCAAAAACATAATAAAACAAGAACCATATTTCTCACCATGCACAAAATTAACCCTAAATGGATCAAAGACCTAAATATCAAATCTAAAATGATAAAGAGTTTATGGAAGAAAAAACAGAGGTAACACTGAAAACACTATGACAAGGCATAAACAGAATGCAAAACATTACTAACAATGCACAGACATCAGAAGAGAAAATAGGTAAAGGGGAACCACTAAAAATCAAACACTTACGCTCATCCAAAGACTTCACTCAAAGAGCAAAAAGACAACCTACAGAGTGCGAAATAATTTTTGGCTACAACAAATCTAATCAGTGCCTAATCTCTATAATCTACCAGATACTGCAAAACCTCAACAACAAAAAGACAAATGATCTAATTAAAAAATGGGCAAGGGATATGAACAGTCACCTCATTCAATTAACAAACACATGAGGAAATCTCATGGTCATCAGCCATTGGAGAAATGCAAATCAAGACTACAGTGAGATACCATCTCAGTCCAACAAGGCTAGTATTAACCCCAAAACACAATAAATGTTGGAGAGGCTGTGGAGAGACTGGAACACTTATGCAATGCTGCTGGGGATGTAAAATGTTACAACCACTTGTAAATCAATTCAGTGCTTTCTTAAAAAGCTAGAAATAAAAATACTTCTTAGAATATATCTTAGAGAATTAACAGCTCTATACATGCACACCAATGTTCACCACAGCACTGTCCACAATAGCTAAAATATGGAATCACCCTAGATGCCTATCAACAGAAGAGTGGATAAACAAAATATGGTATATTCACACAATGGAATGTTATGCAATGATAAAGAGTGATGAATTGGGAATCGTCTCATAATATGATGCAACCTGGAACACATTATGCTAAGTGAAATTAGTCAATTACAAAAAAACAAATACTGCATGAGACCACTATTATAAGGGCTCAAGAATAGATTTAAACACAGAGGAAAACATTCTTTGAAGGTTATGAGGCTGGGGAGAGGAAGAGTGGGGTATTCACTAATTAGGTAATAGACAAGAATTACCTTAGGTGAAGGAAAAGACAAAACACTAGAGATCAGCATAAATGGACTAAATCCAAAGATTAGAAATGTTCTAAATAAAACTGAACACTTCAAGGAACAGAATAACAGGATCAGGAGTGTGGGGATCATGACTTTAGTAGACATCTAGGTCAACTGGCATAACAAAGTCTATTAAAATGTTGTGCATCCCAGTTTGGAGGGTATCATCTGAGGTTTTAAAAGCTAGCAAGCAGTCATCTGACAAGCACCAATTGGTCTCAACCCACCTGGGGCAAAGAAGAAATAAGAGCATCAGAGATGCAAAGGAAATAGAAGCCCAAGAGACAGAAAGGGCCACACAAACCAGAGACCACATCAGCATGATACTGGAAGAACTAGATGGTGCCTGGCCACCACCAAAGACTGCCCTTACAGAAAACTCAACAAAGAGTTCCTGAAGGAGCAGATGAAGTGTTGGGTGCAAAACTCAAACTCCAGCGAAAAGACCAGACTTTATCTTCTGACAGACTCGGGGCTTCCTGGAGGAAATGGCCCCCGACTCTTTGTTAGCCCAGAACTGAAACCATTCCAGAAGCCCATGCTTCAGACAAAGATTCAACTGGCCTCTAAAACATGAAATGGTACTGGTAAAGAGTGTGCTCCTTCGCTTGAGTAGATGCAGGAGACTAACTGGGCATCTCTTGTCTGGAGACAAAATCAGAAGACAGATGGGAAGAATGTGCTTTCACATTTAGGGAGAGAAGCTAGGGTCTCATTACAAAGTGTGTAAGTTTTTGTATGAAAAATGGATTCAAGTTGTAAACTTTCACTTAAAACACAATGAAAAAAATTAAAAACTACAAAATAGCATAAAAACAGAAAATAAAACTTACAGGTTTTTCTGTCACCAAAAAAAGAAAGAAAACAAATGACACATTGGATTGAACAAATCTGTTGCAAAATACTTCCTGGAAGTGTTGCAAAGCAAGAAAGTCACTTTAAGCACTAAGTGGTGCCTGACTCAAGCCAGGTGTTTTCAGTTGTCTCATATGTGTGTGAAAGCTAGACAATCAATAAAGAAGACTGGAGAAGAATTGGTCCCTTTGAATTATGGCATTGGAGAAGAATACTGAATATGCCATGAACTGCCATGGATGAAAGAACTCATCTGTTTTGGAAGAGTACAACCAGAGGGTACAGTAGAGAGGGTCAGCCAAAAAAGGAAGCCCTTCAACAAGGTGGATCGACACAGTGTCTGCAGCAGTGATTATAAGAATGGCTCAGTACTGGGCAGTGTCTGACTCTGTGGTGCATAGGCTCACTGTGAGCTGGAACTGACTGGATGATGTCTAACAGCAATGTAATAGAATGTAATCACCTCGTGGTAAGATCCGATGGAATGCAGTCACCTCCAAGAAAGGATCTGATGTAATGCAATCACCCCACTATGGGATCTGATAGTGTAATCACCTCTAGTGATCATCTCTGTAATTAGATGTGATATAATACAATCACTTCCATGATGAAATCTGCAAGCAGCCGCCTAGCCCATGTAATGGGAATTTCCTTGGGCGTGTGGCCTGCCACTGGTATATAAATAGGGATTCCAGCAAGGCTCACTCTTGCTCTAAATCCCATATCTGAACTCCAATTTTTGACAAGTGAGCCAACAGCCTGCCATCTGACCTGCTGCTTGTGGCTTTGCCAGCCTGACACCTGATCCACCAGTTTGGGATTTCCCATCTTCCACAGCTGTGAGTGTGGAGCCTTGGAATTGTGTTGCTCTCTGACCAGGAGGACTCCAGGCTTGACCTTGGATATGGGAGACCAGTCGATACAGGGCAAACTCGGGTGGCGAGGTGGTAAAGTGCTGTGGCTGCTAATCCCAAAGCCAGCAGTTTGAACCCCCCAGGAGCTCCTTGGAAACTCTGTGGGGCATCTGTTTCCTATAGGGTTTCTGTGGGTCAGAATCGACTCAACAATGGGTTTGGGTTTTTTTTTTTAATTTAGTACAGGAGGTGAAGATAATAAGATCTATCATTTTCTAGCAGGTTGTGACTCTTGGAAGTTTCTTGTGGAGTTAGAGGAAAAAGACAGAAACTCTCCATACTGACTTCCAAGTAGCAGAGTGAAGACAGAGGTCATCATCTCACTTTTCCTAGCTTCTTGGTAACCAGGCTTTTGTAGAGTTTCCTTGGACCAAAACCATCAGTGCACAATGGACTTTGTAGCCTCTCTGGCCAGACTCCAAGCACAGGTCAGCTGTCCCATCTGCCTGGAGTACCTAAAAGACCCAGTGACCATTGACTGTGGCCACAGCTTCTGTCGCCATTGTATCTGCAAGCTCTGGAAAGGTCTAGAGGACATCTCCTGTCCTATCTGCCTCCATCGCTGCTGTAATGAGACCCTAAAGAAGAACACCTAATCATGTCACCTAACTGATATTGTCAGCAACTTTCCATCAAGAGGAAGAAGAGGAAACGTCAGGCAGAAGAGCCCTTATGTGAGAAGCACAACCAGGCTCTGGTCCTGTTGTGTGAGCAGGACTTGGAGCTGCTGTGTCCCCAGTGCAAGATCGCCTCCGGCCACCAGGATCACCACCTGGTACCCATCAAGCAAGCAGGAAACAGCAGCTCAAGAGGCGTGTTGAGCTGCTGAGGGCGCTGGTCAAGCGTGCCACTGAAGAGCTACAGATGCAAGTCTCCACATCATTTGAATTGAAGCAGATGGTGAGAGATTTGAGAGGAGAATTAACCTCTGAGTTTTGACAACTTAGGACTGTACAAAGCCAGCAATACAAGACCATTCTTTTGGAATTAACCACCGAAGAGCAGGCTGTTGAAGCAGAGCTCATCGAGAACAAGAGCCCAATTTCTGAACACCTTTCCACGTTCCAAGATCTGCATTGCAGAACTGCAGAGCAGTGCGCACAGGCAGACCTGGGTTTACTTACAGAGACTGGAAGTCTACAACAGCTTTAAAAACCTAAGACCTGCTGAAGTCTTGTCATGCCAGTTAAAGGAAGACTGTAGCTATCTCTCTCCGTGATAGTTTGGCATGCAAAAAGCACTCCACACTTTCAAAGAAACATTAATGCTAGATCCTGAAACTACTCACCCCAAGCTGATTGTTTCAGCAGACAAAGCATGAAATACGGACAGCTGGGATAAAAGTAAAGCTCTTGGGGTTCCTAGAAATGCTAGTATGCCACCGTCTACAAAAGACGGATGCTAGCAAATTGAGATGACAGTTCTTAGACTCAAAACTTTGAATACAGAAGGTGTACGGCTTGGCATTTTTCTGGATTATGATTTGGGTGAGGTTTCATTTTATAATTGGAATGATAGATCTTTTCTACCTACCTTCGCTGATACCCTCCCAGAAAAACTCAGATCTTACTTCTTTCTCAGATCTACTTCAAACTCTTTCACAATCTATGTAAACACAGAGGACTGGTGAGCTCCTTGGAAGCCACATTTGTATCTTGTTAACTTTTCTCTCTGTAATTATGTAATGTCTTTAAGATACTGTAGAATAAAATCCTTGTTCAATTTTTACTTTATACTATTAAATTATACTATTTTACTATTTCAGGAGTTCTGGTTTGTTTTTTCAACAATTTGGTTCTTTTACTTTGGTCAATGATGCCCGTGTAGACTGTGTTGTCTGAGACACATCACAATAATTAGTATTCCCCCACCCCAAAAAAAGCCATTACCATTAAGTTGATTCTGACTCATGTGTCCCAAAGGACACAGTAGGGCTGCTCCATAGGGTTTACAAGGAGTGCCTGGCACACTGAAACTGCCGACCTTTCGGTTAGCATGCACAGCGTTTAATTACTGTACCACCAAGGTTTCCACAACTAGCATTAGAGCTAGTCACATTGGTCTGGTTGGCTCTATTTTGGGCAGAAGTCTGAGGAGCTGGATGAGGTTTCAGCAGCTAAGGTAATGAAGTCTTGAGACAAGCAATTTGAGAAATTTACTAGTTTATTGGAACCTTACCCTCCAGAGTGTCTCAGGTACGGTGCTTCTCCTGTTGACTGCGAGGTTAGTGCAGATGCTAAACCACTGAGGGCCGGTCCCTGTTGTCTCATCCATTCCACCTGCTAACCCTGCTGTCAGAAAGCAACTGAACCGGGAAAACGGGAAGCCCATTCTCCAGTAACCTGTTCAAGCCATTCCCCTGTGATAGCGCCGTATGGCAGCACTAGATAACTAAGATAGCTGTGTACTGACTTGAAGTGGAAACAGCTATAATAGGCTGGTGTTTTGAATAACCTCCCTCTTCCAGGAGTTTAGCTCAGGACAGAGTACAGTGTCAACAACTTGGTCACAAATAGCTGTTGTAGGGAATAAAAATCACAAAGTTTACTAAAGCAAAAAGAGAGTTTCAGAGTTTCAGTCATCATACACTCCGAAGGACAAAGGTAGGAGACAGGCACGCTGCCGGAGCCTGTCTGCTCGTTGTTGTTGTCATTGTTAGGTGCCATCAAACTGGTTCCGACTCATAGGCACCCTGAGGACCACAGAACAAAATACTGCCCAATCCTGTGCCATGTCCGCAGTTGTCATGCTTGAGCCGTTGTTGCAGCCACTGTGTAACTCCACCTCTTTGAGGGTCTTCCTCTTTTTTGCTGACCCCCAGCTTTATCAAGCATGATGTCCTTCTCCAGGGAGTGGACCCTCTTGAAAACATGTCCCAAGTATCTAAGATGTAGTCTCATCTTTGTTTCTAAGGAGCACACTAGTTGTGCTTCTTTCAAAATAGAACTGTTCATTCTTTCGGCAGCTCATGGTATATTCAGTACTCTTCTCCAACACCACAATCCAAAGGCATCAGTTCTTCAGTCTTCCTTATTTGATATGCATGTGATGCAATTGAAAACACCATGGCTTGGGTCAGGTGCACCTCAGTCTTCAAGGTCACATCTTTGCTTTTCAGCACTTTAAAGAGGTCCTTTCCAGTAGAATGCATCTAGTGACTTACTAACAGCTGCTTCCTTGGGTGCTGATTGTGGATCCAAATGAAATGAAGTCCTGGACAAACTCAATCTCCATTTAATCACCATTTATCATGATGTTGCTTAGTGGTCCAGTTATGAGATTTTTTGTTTTTTTGATGTTGAGGTGTGGGCTGTGGTCTTTGCTCTTCATCAGTAACTACTTCAAGTTCTCTTCGCTTTCAGCAAGCAAGGTGTGTCATCTGTTTCACGCAGGTTCTTAATGAGTCTTCTTCCAATTCTTCAGTATAGTGCAGCTTCTCAGATTATTTGCTCAGCATACAGATTGAATAAGCATAGTAAAATGATACAGCACTGACACAAACCTTTCCTTTCAACTATGCAGCGTGCCCTTGTTCTGTTTGAAGCACTGCCTCTTGATCTACATACAGATTCCTGATGAGCACAAGGAAGTGTTCTGAAATTCCCATTCTCTGCAATGTTGTCCATAATTTGTTATGATCCACACAGTTCATTGCCTTTGAATAGTCAACAAAACATGGTTAAACATCTTTCTGGTATTCTCTGCTTTTAGCCAGGATCCATCTGACATCAGTAATGATATCCCTGGTTCCAAGTCCTCTTCTGAATCTGGCCTGAATTTCTTGAAGTTCTGTGTCAGTATACTGCTGCAGCAGTATACTGTGTGTGATATTACTTGTGTGTGATATTAATGATATTATTCGATAATTTCCACATTCAGTTGGATCACCTTTCTTGGGAACAGGTATAAATATGGATTTCTTTCAGTCAATTAGCCATGTAGCTGTCCTCTAGATTTCTTGTCGTAGATGAGCAAGCACTTCCAGCACTGTATCTGTTTGTTGAAACAGCTCAGTTGATATTTCATCAATTCCTGTAGCCTTGGTTTTTTTTCAGTGCCTTCCATTCAGCTTTGACTTTGTGCTCCAGTACCACTGGTTACTACTCCTTGAAATGATTAAAGTTGACCAATTCTTTTTGGTATAGTGACTCTGTGTTTTCCTTCCATCTCCCTTTGCTACTTCCTCCATCACTTAATGTTTTCTTTAATTCTGAAAAAAATTTAGCATGGGAAAACCTATAAATAGCCATGGAACATTGTCTGTCCAAGTCTAAGGGAATTACAAAATAGACAGAAATGGGGAAACAAGCAAGCGTGCTGCCACAGCCATGTCTGCGCAAGTCAGAGGAATGTTCTGGAACCATCAGTGTATAGTAACATTACAACTGGGCAAAACCACTGAAAGCTTCACCTTTGCCCAGATTGGCTAGAAACTGTGATCCTACATTTTGAATTGTCTTTCTTAACAATCATTAGTTCAGTTTCAGTAACAACAGTTAGGAGGTTCTTCATTGATCTAAATTTTCTATCCACTCAGTGCTAATAGAAAAAGATGAGAGTCGAAGGTCTTTTGTGTTTTGTTTGAATGATTTATGAGTCAAGTTCCTCCAAAATGTTTTCCAAGATTATCTTAGCTATTGTCTTTATACTTCAGGGCCCTGTGATGTGTCTTTGCGAGTCCTTGTCGGCTGAGTTCAAGGGCAGGGATAATGATTTGAATATTATTTTCTAAATCCCACCGGAAGTCTGGTATCCATGGAGAGTATAGCAACACAATTGAGCTTTCTACTCTGAGATGGGCTGTCTGGTATGGACCAGTGCCCAGCACAAATATTACAAATATGGACTAATTATCTGGAAGGGGATTCATTTTACTGACATTTTTATTTTGCTGTTTCTCTTCCTTGGTTCAGGTATATGAAACAGTTGGACATGGTGGCACTACCTTGCTAGCAGAAGTGTTTCTGCCTATCCCTGAAACTACGATTGTCAGTGGAAGGGCTCCCACTGAAGAAATTGAGTTTAGCAGTAATCAGCATGTGACACTGGACCACGAGGGAGTCGGAAGTGGTATGGCAAGCTCATTATCCTCAGTGTCACTCAGTTAAACTAACACATTTGCATGTCTTTTTTTTTACTCACTTTTCACAAGTACACAGTTTTAATAAGAAATGCAAATGAAAATAGCAGTAATATACAACCTTCTACAAAATTATTTTTTATATACTACTGGTGGTCAGGAAACCCTGGTGGCTTAGTGATTACGAAGTACGTCTGCCAACCAAAACATCAGCAGTTCCAACCCACCAAGCATTCCTTGGAAATTCTGTGGGGCAGTTCTGCCCTGTCCTATAGGGTTGCTGTGAGTCAGAATCAACTCAGTAGCACTGGGTTTGGTTGCTTTTTGGTTTATGGGTAGCCACACAAATTCACGTAACTATGTAAGTATAGCATAGCTTGGCAGTATGAAATACCACAAACCAAACCTGTTGCCATCGAGCTGATTCACAGACTAAAACCGCCCCACAAAGTTTCCAAGGAGCTACTGGTGGATTTCAACTGCTGCCCTTTCAGTTAGCAGCTGACCTCTTAATCACTGTGCCACCAGGGCTCTGGTGTGAATTAGGGATGGTTAGACTGCTCATGGACCCCTTAGTTCCACTTCTAGAAATCTTTCCAGAGAAAATAATTTGAAATATGGAAGTTTTACGCATAAGAAATGTACATCACGGTGTTACTTGCAAAACTGAAATTTTGAAAATAACTACATCAGCAACAAGGAGACTATTAAATAATATTTTTTTTGTTATTTCTGTGTTCTAATTAGGTATGTGATGGATTTCACTCCGCCCTCTGTATTTCTTATCATTTATTTCATATACTTGATTTCTTTTATCTATCATGGCTAAGTATGTAATTGCTTTAAATATATATTTTCCAAGTCATGAATTCTCTCTTTGGCTGTGTCTAATCATTAAAAAAAATGTTCTGTTGTACATAGGATCATTGTGAGTCAGAACTGACTCAGTGGCACCTAACAACAACAATCACTGAAACTAATCCATTGAGTTTCTAACTTCAACTACTATATTTTTGATTCTGTAAATTCTTTTCCAATCAGTCTGGTTAGGTCTGAGAGCTTCTGGTTCTTTCAACAGGCTGTCAATTGTTTTATTTACTTACTTAAGTATTAATTTATCTATACATTTATTTTATGTTTTACTTCTGACCGTTCCAATATCTACCTTTATTTTTCTGATCTGCTGTCTCTTGCTCTTGGCTTGTTTCCTCCTGTGTTTAGTGGCTTTACTGTGAGCTCATATCTGGGATTTTATTTGCAAGAATTCTATGGGACCCAAGTCCAGACATCAGCCTAAACATGAGTCTGGACATAGGCTTCATTTCCAGCTCTGATACTGACTGTGGTGTGACCTTAGTAGTCACGTAACCTCATTAACTCTCATCCTCCTCACGCGTAAGATGGAACTGTTTATGTCTCCTTTAATGTCTCATGGTGTCACTTTGAAGTAGAAAACGAGGTATTCAGTGTGAAAGACTGATCTTTGACAAGTTCAGTGATGCTGCTACACTATAATAATGATATTTGTTTTGTTGATAATAATGTGTACTCGAGATCTAGAGTATGAAATTCCTATATTCAGTGCTTAGAAGTACTTTTTTCTCTTAGTTAAACATGCTGGCCAGAAAGTCTTTATCACTGATTTCCAATCAGTGGAGGCTAAATCAATGAGGATTTACTGCAAGCACAATAACACAGTAATAGCTAACATTTGCTGAGTCTCACTACTTGTCAGGTACCACCTATGGGCTTTACAGGTATCATCTCATTTAACTGGTCTTTCATTCCAAGTGCCCTGTGACATGTAGGCATTGGCAGTTGTTCCTTCTGCCAGAAATTCTCTTCCCCAAGATGTCTATGTGCCTCACTTTCTGCTGGCCTTTATTCAAAAGTCGTTTCCCACTGAACGTTCTCTGCCACCCTATCTAAAAGTTTATCACCTCCCCACTCAGCTAAAGTGTTCTGTGCACCTTCCCTAGCTTCTTTTCCTCTTTACCACTTATCATTCTTTCTACCATACTAACTATATCTCTTAACTGTCTCATTTATTGCCTCTCTCCCTCACTTGGATATAAACTCCAGGGGAAAAGGAATTCTTATCAGTGTTGTTTCTTTCTTTACTACTGTATATCCAGTACCCAGAATAGTGTGTGGCACACAAGACAGGCTCAAATAAGTGTTTGTTGAATGAATGAATAAGATTTCACAACAGTCCTTTGAAGGAGTGATTCTCATTATCCCTATTTCATATATAAAGAAACAAAGACTCAGAGATGTTGAGTAATTTATTCCAGGCCACACAGCTGTTACATGGCAGAGCCAGAATATACATGGTCCGCTCCAGAGAGCATCCTTGTCAGTGGTACACTCTGCTGTCAGAGATAGTGGTTGGTTCTGAGCATTGTCACCTGAAAAGGCTCTGTGATGTTGGCTTGGATTATGCTCCACATCCGCCCCCGCCTCCACCCCCAGCAAGTCCCTTTCATCTGCTGTCTGCTTTCTTACCGGGACAGGGCTCACTCCCTCTTTCTAAATAACATCCTGTTTGCTCTGATGTTGCCCTAGGAGTGCCCTTCTCATTTGAAGCTGATGGCAGTAACCAACTGATTCTAATGACCTCTGGGAAAGTGTCCAACAGTGTGGCATGGGCCATTGGAGAAAACGGTGTGCCTTTAATTCCTCCCTTGTCACAGCAGAACGTTGGAGTTCGGAGGTAATGTGTAGCTAGAACAAAATAATGAGCACTGTCAGTGTTCACATCAAATGTGATCTGGGGGCGTGGGAGGAGGAGCTAGCACTATCTCCCTCTTTCCTTTTATTTCCATGTGCAATACTTTCCAGGGGATTTTATTATTCATAAAGTCAATTTAAAGTATTAATAGCCTAATAATTACTGGGTTAACATGTGACCAAACTCACAATCCAAACTTACTGTGTCAAGTTGATTCCAACTTATAGCAACCCTATAAGACAGAGTACAACTTCTCCATAGAGTTTCCAAGGAGTGCTTGGTGAATTCAAACTGCTGACCTTTTGGTTAGCAGACAGAGCGCTTATCTACTATGGCAGCAGGGCTTTCACCATGTGCCAGGCACCGTGAAAAGCCCTTCGCCACAGTAAATCTTCCCAACTCTATGAAGTATTATTTGCCCTGTTTTACAAATGGCGGGTATGCATAGCAGATATACCCACCACTCGTTTATAGGCACAGTTAGGTTTCAAAGACTAGGATGCTATGAGGCAATCAGCATTATGGGTAATGCTCGTGGTCTCCTGGCAGATCTCTCCTCTGCTGCTCCTGTCCCCCAGCTGGGCAGCCGCAGGCCCTTTACACCTGCTGCTGTCACGGGCTCACCCTCTCTCTGCTCCCTGGAATCGGAATCCCGTCTACAGAAAGTGGGGCAGCTGTATGGTGTGTTAGAGCTGCCCTCAACCCGCTCCCTGCACCCAAGTGCCTGAAGTAGACAGTGAGACACCAGGGAGGGAGCTGAGAGGAGGGGATGGAGGTGCCAACCAGGACTTCGAAGCTGCACAGCCTCGGGCTTGGAGTTCAGAACCCTGGGGCGGTGCTGCTCCTCCCTCCTTGCACCCTGACACCCTGGACAAGCTGCAGGCTGCCAGCTGTACTCAGCAAGAGTGTGCCATTCGGAGGATAGTTAATGCACAAAATATTAGGATTTTTTTACTGTTATCATAGATGTGAAATGTCAGACAACCAGACAGACTGTAAGAGCAGTTATATGTATTTGGCTCTCATTAAAGGGTTGTTGCTATTGATGATTGGTATAGGAACCTTGTAGTTAAATGAAAAGAAGTCTCTGAGTAGTGCACACAGTTCACATGTTCAGCTGCCAACCAAAAGACTGGCGGTTCACGTCAGCCCAGAAGTACCCTGGCGAATAGGCCTGGCAAGTCAACTTCTGAAAAATCAGCCCCCGAAAACTGCATGGAGCATTAGCTTTTCTCTGACACACAGGGTAGCCAGGAGTTAGAATCAAACAAAGACAGGAAAGTCTTTGTTCTCCTGTCCTCTTTCTTCATTCCTACAGCCTTTGGGAACCTACTCAGAACAGAAAAAAGGGATGCTAGACCCCAGCAGTCTCCCCTGGGCTGTCCCCTGTCCTTACAGTGGGTGCCCGTATGGGCAGTCTAGACTGAGCGAGCCACATGGCCTGGTTTGTGTCTGGGTTCTGTCATCACTACTCGACGTGTCCTGAGTTCAGCATCTTACTACTCTTGGTCTCAGTTGCCTCATCTGTAAAATAAAAAGAGTTTCTGATCACCCAGAAGACACTCTATCAGCACCTGTAATTTTCAACCTGTAGAAAGCAGACACTGGGCTTGTGGTGCCCACTTTCTGCCTACTCCATCCCAGTGCCCAACACCTGTACCCGTGTGACAAGTGACAGGGTGACAATGCTGCTTTGCACTCTTCAACTCAGCAGTCTGGCAGTCATCTTGAACAGAGGCTGGTGTATGCCTTTGAACTTATTCATCGTGTAGTCCTTTCACTTGAAATGTGTGCTGGAGAAATTTCTTAGGGATTAAAGTTCCCACATCCTCAGAAAAGGAGGTGGAGTACAGTGTGAGTCACGAGAGATGTAGAACTATTCATAAAACCCTGACAACCTTGCTGGCAAGCCTGGCAGCCTCAGACCTCAGTTGTGTCCAAAGTGAGTGCTCATTGTTTAAGTGTTTATGTTTCTTCTAGTTCAAAGTCAGCTGCAAGTGGTCCCCAGCTACCAGAGACCTGAGGCCCTGGAGGCTTTCCTCACCAAATGCTGCGGCTACCTTTCAGTGGCCTGGCTTCCAGGCCTGGCGGGGATCCCTTTGTGTGCAGGCGGAGTTGTAGGGATGGACCACACATGCATTCCTCCCAGAAGCACTTCTTATGCTGTATTTAGTAGCAGTTATTGGGTAAAGATCAGTGGCAGTGCAGCACACCGGCTCCAGCACACCTAGATGGTGCCTGGCTGCCACCACCAACTGCTCTGACAGGGATCACAATAGAGTCCTGGACAGAACTGAGAAAAATGAAGAACGAAATTCTAGCTCCCCCCACCCCCAAAAAATAATCATCAGACTTACTGGTCTCACAGAAACTGGAGAAACTTTGAGAGTATGACCCCCAGACACCCTTTTAACTCAGTACTGAAGTCAATCCTGAGGTTCACCTTTCAGCCAAAGATGAAACAGACCCGTAAAACAAAATGAAACTAAATGGGTGCACCGGCTCAAAGGCAAGGGCAAGAAGACAGAAGGGGACAGTTACACTGACAGCTGGGACCAGAAGTCAAGAATGGGAGAACGTTGACATGTCGTGGGATTGGCAACCAATGTCACAAAACAATGTGTGTATTAATTATTTAATGAGAAACTAATTTACTCTGCAAACCTTCATCTAAAGCACTATTTAAAAACAAAACAAACTACCTACAGTTCAAAAACATGTTTAGTTTTGAAAAAAGATAGAAAACTGGTGAAAATCTTTCCTTATGAAAAGGCTTGTTCTCTCAGAGCATAATAACCCTCTTAGGTAACACTTGCCTTGGGATTATATGGTCTGGATGAAAATGAAAAGACCCTGGTGGTTAAGCACTAGGGCTGCTAACGGAAAGCTTAGCAGTTCGAATCCACCAGGCACTCTTTGGAAACACTATGGGGCAGTTCTACTCTGTCCTACAAGTTCATGATGAGTCAGAATTGACTCAGTGGCAACTGGCAGGGTAATGGAAATGAGAGTGTGCTACAGCCAGCCTTATGGAACCAACTGTTTTTCAGTGCTCTGAAGAGAGCAGATGCCATCTCGTCTATCGGCACTTCAGGACTGACGGACATGAAGAAGTTGGCCAAGTGGGCAGCCGAGTCCAAGCTCGACCCGAATGACCCCAACAATGCCCCTTTGATGCAGTTGATCTCGGTAAGGTGGCATGAGTGGTGTGCACACACAGTGTCTAGACTTCACCAGATACCAGTCTCCACACGTATCTCCTGTGCTCTCCTGCGGAACGGTGTTTGTGAACATGAGGTCTGGATTGAATGACACACTTAACTTTCAGTTACCAGCCAATTACCTGGCTGTCTGACCAGGGCAGGTACCTATGGCCACCCTCACTGTGTTGTCATGAAGAAAAGAGTAGATGCATGTAGACACATGCTAGGTACACAAGAGGTGTGCAAGAAATGCTAGCTGTGGTTGTTATGGAAAAGCAGGTGACACAGTGGTTAAGTGCTACAGCTGCTAACCAAGAAGGCAGCCATTTGAATCCACTAGGCCCTGCTTGAAAACTCTACGGGGCCAGTTCTACTCTGTCCTATAGGGTTGCTATGAGTCAGACATAGACTTGACATCAATGGATTCAGTGTCTTTGGGTTTACGGTTGTTACTGATGTTACTCTGACCTCTGATGTCTATAAAACCCCTGAGAGAAAAGTTTTCTTTTGTCCGTTTTCTTGAGAGTGAACAGAGTTGAGACTCAGAGGAACTTGATCAAGGTCACACAGCTAGGAATGACTCAGATCCAAGTGGTGCTGATTTTAGGATATGAGTTCTTTCCACCTCACCTCAAAGTACTGATAAACTGAACCGAACCATTGCCGTTAGGTTGATTCCTACTCACAGCGACCCTATAGGACAGAGAAGAACTGCACCGTAGGGATTCCATGGCTGTAAATCTCTACGGAAGCAGGTTGCCACATCTTATTCTCATAGAGCAGCTGGTGGGCAACCATCAGTTAGCAGCTCAGCACTTAACTGCTGTACCACCAGAAATCCATAAGGGACTGGTTTAAAGAAAGAAAACACAGTGCCATGGAGTCAATTCCAACTCATAGTGACCCTTTGGGACACAGTAGAACTGCCTCTATGGAGTTTGCAAAGAGCACCTGGCAGATTTGAACTGCTGACCTTTTGATTAGCAGACGTAGCACTTACCCACTAAGCCACCAGGGTCTTCTCAAAGGACTGATGGGGCATTTTAAGAAATGTTTTCTTTTTGTTTGATGACTAATTTGCATTTAAGTTTCATTTATATTCTGATCAGATAAGTGATTTGTTTCTACCGTAACACTCAAAGTCCTTTTCTTTGGTGAAATTATAAATAAAATGGAACATTAGTCAGTAAATTGTTATTCTTGATATTGAATACAATAGTTTTTAATTCTGGATTCATAATTCCATAAAAATATAATAAACAAGTAGATGATCTAGATGGTGACCATAGCAACACATTCTTATAATCCTGTTTATGAGTTCGTCAGTAGGATAATTATAACTTTTATGAAAATTTTCTTTTCTTTTTCAGTCTTTCTAAGTCCCCCAAACAAGCTTTGGTTTATTCTGACTTTTGTCTTTATAAACTGTCCTTCCAGCATGCTACTTCTTAATATACATTAAAAAAATAGGCCGTGTTACCTAAAGTGTGATCTATTCCATTTTGTGTCAAGCATTCAAGTCACTTTCCAGTTACTGTCTTTTAATCAAGAGTCCCTGTGTGGTACAGCGAACATGCTTACCTACTGACTGAAATGTTGGTGATTCGAGTCCACCCAGAAGTGCCTTGGAAACCCTGGCTGTCTGCATCTCTAAGATCACAGCCATCAAAAACGCAGTGAAGGGCAGTTCTATTCTGACTCATGGAGTCGCCATGGTTTCACCTTGACAACAACTGACACATTTAAATTGTGCTGATGTAATATGAATATCATATTCATTGTTTTCTTCTTCCTTGCCTTCCTGTAGACGGGACAAAACACTGGGATTGTCTTTCTGACGTGTCTCTGTTGATGAACCAGCAGGATCCCTATTCCTTTGAAAAGCCCCAGCAAATCTCTGCTCATTGTTTTCTGTCTGACGAGGTGGAGGTCACAGCTGGCAAAGCACTCAGCCCAGAGGCTGACAGATGCCTGGGTAGGGTGTCCTACGTGCCGGCTCAGCCTGCCAATGCTGTCTTCAAGCCCTCCTTTCTGTGCCAGCATGCAGGGCCACTGGAGGTTGAGTTGTCCTGGAGGTTGGCCCAGTGACCAAGATCACGCGTTGGGGTCTATAAAAATCATGGAAGCCTTGGTGGTATAGCGGTTAAGTGCTATGCTACTAACTTAAAGTTCAGCAGTTCATCCACCAGGCGCTCCTTGGAAACTCTGTAGGGCAGTTCTACTCTGTCCTATAGGGTCACTGTGAGTAGGAGAGCCCAGCCAGAGAGCCAAGTGAAGCCCATCAGCTGACTCTGGGACCTTCATTTACCTTTTTGTGTGCAAATGTATTGAAATAGTCATGCCCATGAGCATGCTAGGCTTTATGCACACTGTGTGTTTGAGTCCACATACATCTGTCAGTTTGTCATGCTGTGGTGGCTTGTGTGTTCTGATGATGGAAGCTGTACCACAGGTGTTTGATACACCAGCAGGGTCAGCCATGGGGGATAGATTTCAGCTGAGCTTCCAAACTAAGACAGGTTAGGAGGAAGGACCTCGTATCAGGAACCCCAGTCTAGTAGATACTTAGTAACATGCTGTGGTCTATACAGATCTTGGAAACCCTACTGGCACAGTGGTTAACTACTACAGCTGTTAGATAAAAGGTTAACAGTTCAAATGCACCGGGTTTTTCTTGGAAACTCTGTGGGACAGTTCTACTGTGTCCTATAAGGTCATGCTGAGTCAGCATTGACCCAACAGCAATGGGTCTGGTTTTGGTTTTATGCAAATCTTTGTTTTTGTGATATTTGTTATTTTCTGTGCATTTCCATAATAACACCTATAGGGAAGCAGGCCTACCAAAGACATACCTTAAATAACTTTTGTTGTTTCTGTAAAAGGATTTGCAGTACTTTCTCACTTAGCTACTAAATGAATATAATATGGAGCCCTAGTGGTGCAACAGTTAAGCTCTCGGGTGCTAAGGGAAAGGTGGACAATTTCAATCCCCCCAGTGGCTCCACAGAAGGACCTGGTGATCTGCCTCCAAAAGATTATGGCTTAGAAAACCCCCTGAAGCAGTTCTGCTCTGTCACGTGGAGTCACTATAGTCATCGTTGACCCGAGGACACCCAACAGTGAACAACAGATGATTGAAATATTTACTGCCTCGTCACTATTGTCTGTTCACTGTGTTTTGTCTATAAATGAAATCTGGGATGTGTCAGACGCCTCAATCAAAAACCGTTAACTTTCTGCTCACAAATATTGCCACACTTCTGGGCGTGAAACCTGCGTGTCAGCTCAGCTTCCATGTTCTCTGGGTCTTACAGGTTGCCACCAGCGGTGAATCTTATGTCCCTGATTTCTTTCGACTGGAACAGCTGCAGCAGGAATTCAACTTTGTTTCAGATGAGGAATTAAACAGATCTAAACGGTTTAGACTTCTTCAGCTTAGAAGTAGAGAGGTGCCAGAATTCCGAAATTATAAGCCAGTTCCAGTATATGACCGGGAAATTCTGGAAAAAGTATTCCAGGTAAGAAATTGCCTTCAAGAGATTAATTTAAAAAAATTAAAATTGTGTATGTAATGTGTGTGTGTGTGTGTGTGTGTGTGTGTGGTGTATATAGTCTATATATAATGTATTTTAAAGAAAAGAAACATTGCTGTCAATTCTGACTGACAGTGACCCTATAGGACAGAGTAGAACCCCCCATAGGGTTTCTGAGGAGCACCTGATACGTTTTAACTGCCAGTCTTTTGGGGTTAGCAGCCATCACTCTTAGCCACTATGTCACAGGGGGTTTCTATATACCTAATAGCTCGTATACCAACTGTAATATATAATAATGTGTATGATGTGAGGTATATATTCTAACATTCTCAGTAGCAATATTAGTTTCTCTGTTATAGAACTTTTCTACATAATCTTCCTCTTTTTTCTTGAAGAATTCAGTGTTTAAGTAATCTCTGTGACTCAGTATAATGACATATAAACTAAGAAAAATTAGAATCATAAGGGTTGAAAACTATCTCAACTGCTCATACAGCTGATTATCCTGCCTAAGCTAGAAATTCCATTCCATTTTGCCAGTCAGTATGTACGAAGCTCCATGTACGAGGACCAGTGCCAAGAACTTCAGGGGATGCTGGATGCTGCATTTGGACAGCCTGGGGTTCACATGGAATTTTATTGACAGTAAAAGGGGAGGAAGTACAGAGGTCTGAGCAGACAAAGCCAGAAGTATCCACTACCCAAACCAAAAGCAAACCCATTGATAGAGTCAATTCCAACTCATAGTAACCCTACGGGGCAGAGTAGACTGGTCCTTAAGATTTCCAAAAAGTAGCAGGTGGTTTTGAACTTCCAGATTTACATGAGTAGCCATAGTCTTAGCCACTGCACATCAGGGCTCCTGAGTGTCCACTGCTCTGCCAGAGGTGAGCCATGTGACAGCAGGAGTTTTTTACTATCTTTGCAATTGCCTCACTTAAGAATAGAAAAGGCAGAATTTGAGCAGAAGCTTTGTCTAGGTTGCGTCAAGGAACTTATCATCTTGAGCCACCCCTGTGCTCTTGTTCCCTTCTTTGGCCTCTTTTCTTTTTCCTGAGCATGTGAGCTTGTAACTGCTGGACTGAATTCTCTGCCAGAAACAAGGCAAAGCAACAACTAGTTCCTAGTCCCGGTGACTGCCTCAGAGATCAATTCCAAACCTCAAGTTAGAAGAAAGGTGGAAGAAACATTTAAAGCCATAATGGATGACTTAAACCATGTGTGATAAATAATTCTGTAAGCTCAGGAGGGGCATCAGAGATACTTTTTAAAAATTATAAGATTTATTACTTTCTTTTCATTTTAGGACTATGAGAAACGGTTACGAGACAGAAATGTGATTGAAACCAAGGATCACATAGACACCCATAGAGCTGTAGTAGCCAAGTACCTTCAGCAGGTAAGGAAAACCCACTGCTGTCTAGGTGATTCCAAACTCATAGCGACCCTATAGGACAGAGTAGACTTGCCCCATAGAGTTTCCAAGGAGCACCTGGTGGATTTGAACTGCTGACCTTTTGGTTAGCAGCTGTAGCACTTAACTACTACATCACCAGCAGATAAGTCACTCAAAATATTGTTGATGGGGGAAAAATGGTCAACAGCCTGTGACGGGAGCTTCTTTTCTCCTATGAGTATCTGTGTCATCTCCTACAAGTCAGTCCACCTCTCTGGACTTATTTTCCCCTAAATGTTGTTGTTGTTAGGTGCCGTTGAGTTGCTTGCGGCTCACAGTGGTAGGATATGAACCACTGACCCAAACACTGCCCAGTCATGCACCATCCTCCTTGTTTTTGCTATGTCTCAGCCCATTTTTGCAGCCACATCTCATAAATCCAGATGTGGAACTGATGGATAGGAAGCCACTAGAATGTGTCCCAGATTATTCTTAGTGGTTATCTTATTTGGGGTAAGATTACATAGAGTCCTATTAGTAACTCGTGTTTTTTCTAATATTTGAATGTTTGTATCATAGTCCCTTGGTAATGAGAGAGAGAACAAAAAAAGATGTTTTTAAACCACATGCTACTGGACCTTCTGCACAGGAAAACTGAAAATTGAAGTTGAAACATTCTGTTTGTCTTTCCTTCTTTCTTTTCTTCTTTCATTTAATCTTCATTTAATAGAGAAAACTTGTACTGCATGCTTCAGTGGTTACAGTATGTCCTACCCATCCGGTTGATTTACCTCATAGCTGGTATATAAAAATATCTTTAAAGAATAATTAGGAATGGGTCAGTCTGAATAAGGTAAGGACTTGACAATTAAAACCAAACAAACAAAACCCAGTGCTGCGAGTCAATCCCGACTCATAGTGAGCCTGTAGGCTGGGGTTGAACTACCCCATAGCGTTTCCAAGAAGCACCTGGTGGATTTGAATGGCCAACCTTTTGGTTAGCAGACATAGCACTTAACCACTACACCACCAGGGTTTCTACTTGACAGTTCTAATCAGTTTGAGATTGGTCTTGTTATTTGCTAACTGTCCTGTTGGCCATACAGCAAAGTTCCATTACCTTTTCTAGACCTGAGGCTATAACAGGAAAGTCTCTGCCCTTCAGGAACTGAGAGTCCAGTAAGGAGAACTAGAGAAGTGATTATTTAGCGTAAGAGATGGCAGTGCTCTGGAGAAAAACGAAAGCTGGCTAAAGGGATGGAGCACCTCAGGCAGAGGACTCGAAGAAGTTTGGGGAGAGAACCAAGAAGTGCAGATAAACAACATTCTAAATAAAGACGATCTCTTTCCCCAGGTTAGAGAATCGGTGCTACATCGTTTCCAGATTGCAAAACACTACTTTCTTCTTTCTGATTTGATCGTTGAAGAAGAAGTTCCCAATATCAGGTAAAAGTCATCAAGCACTTTCTTTCTCTTACTAACAAGTGATCTTTTTATTATGTTATATGCAAGATATGGCACCCGAGTGGCACAGTGATTAAGCACTTGGCTGCTAACCGAGAGGTCAGCAGTTTGAGCTCTCCAGCGGATGTGTGGGAGCAAAGAGCTGGCAATCTGCCCTTGTAAAGATTAGCACCCGGAGAAATGCTGGGAGGCAGTTCTACCCTGTTCTACAGGGTCATTAGGTACCACAGTGGGCTTGAGGGCACACAACAACAAAAGAAAGGCCATTTTAAGATTTTTCTCATTCTGTGGTGTACGTTTGGGTGCAGAATAATGCTGGAGACCTGGTAAAAACCTGCTTTAATATCTCACAATTAGCTGAGGAATTTCTACTAGAATAAGTCATTGGAGATCTGACCCCGTCACATTTCAGTAGAGCCTGTTTCCCCATCACTGCTTCCAAATAAACATGGCCACTGTCATTTTTCCATTCCAATCAACCTTCTTCCTGGTCCAAATTCCACAGCTCTTCCCCCTGCACATACCCCTTCCTGCTTTTATAATCTCCCAGGTCAGAGGAAGAGGCCCCACTCCAGCACCACAGCTGGGGGGAAGAGAACTGGGGAGTGGAGGAGGTGGGTGAGAGAAAGAGAGAGAGAAGGGGAAATGGATATTTACATAAAAATTGGGAATTGACTGTATTTGCTCATATCAACTCCCTATTATTCAGAATAACCCATAAATTAAGTCAACTAGGGGTGAATGCCTTAAAAACAAGAGACAATTTCCTCAGTTGGTAGTCTCATGCGCACCATAAGTGCCCTCCCCGGGAGGTACAATTCATTAGCCCTATTAACATAGCGATTAACCTGAAGGTTGTCCATCACAACTCCCCCAGAACGCAGTGGAAGAAAGGCCTGGTGATCTGCTCCCATAAAGGTTGTAGCCACTAAAGCCCCGTGGAGCAGTTCTATTCTGTAACACAGGAGGTCGCCGTGAGTCACAATTGACTGGACAGCAGCATTGTGGTTTGGGGTTCTTTTGGTGCCGCTCATCAACCGTATAAGCTGTTCTGCATTAATCCCCACCGTGTGCTAGAAAGGTATTGCCACTGTACTTCCTCTCCTGTGACACACTGTCAGTTTAGGTGGCAGACAAATGACTGGTATATTCATAGCAGCCCCTTTCTCTTCCTTTCCCTCCACCCACACCTCGAAGGCAGGCTGCACCCACATAAATTTCTCCCCTCTATTCCATGGCCAGAGTTCAATCATTGAATGTTTTTTTTTCCCCAAGTCATTAAGAATTACATTTAGAATAGATGATGATTTTTCATGCTGTTTTTCCTTTTCTTTCTTTCCTTTTTTCCCCCTCTGCTTTACTTTCTGCATTAAGTTCTGAAGGCTCAGGGTATGTTCTTTCTTCTTTTAATTTTGGTTTGTTCTTGGCTTTAAACTGGGATGCCTCTGTCTTTAAGGGTCCCAGCCAATGTGATGCTTCCGTGCTGACTGCTTTGGGATGTGGCTAAGTCTCCTGGGAGGGGCCACCTGGGGGAGGAAGGAAGCACGGAGAAGGGAAGGGACTCGTATGCTACCACCCCTGGCAAAGGTGTCACTCTGAAATCCCCACGTTTGGGTCAGGTAGATGCCCTGGCAGAACGATTAAGAACATGAGCTTTGAAATTAGAGTTTAAAGTTTGAAGTTAGACCTGAGTTTAAAGCTTGGCTCCCAATCCTACAGTCAGGAGCTTTCAGCAAATCATGTCACCTCTCAGAGCCTCCAGTTCCTTCATCTGAAAACTGGGGTTAATGTGATATTTTATGAGGATTATAAATCTCATATGGAAGCACCTAGCACTCTGCTTGGCACACAGAAGGTGCCTGTACACGGCAGTGCTTCCTGTGCTCTGTGGGACAGAGGGCCCCGAAGAGCGAATGGGACTGCAGCTCTGGCAGGCCCCCAGGGGGTTCCTCGAGGCAGCCATCGGTGATGCTGCAGCAGAAGCTGCGAGGCCATTGTCCCCTCAGTGGACTGCGCCCCCACAGCCAACGAGCTGCTGAGCCCAGGCCACGGAGCAGCAGGGCAGGGAGTGCGGCTCCTTCTTCTGGGAGAAAGGTGGCATTGGCCTGAGGCCAGCTCTGCACAGCTGGCTGTGTCCTGTGTTGTGGGGCACTGTCATTAGTGCATCCTGCAGATACAGCGTCACTGCTGTGTCCCTGTTTAGTCTCTGAGGCAGAATTGAATTATTTGCACCCTGGGCCTTTTCCCATGATTCTCAGACTGTTACTTTCATCTTCCAGGGAGCGTTTATTGAGTGTCAGCCCAGTGAAAGTTAGAGAGACTGAGAGAAAGTTCCTCCTGCCCCTTCTCATCTGCTCCCACTGCCCTTCTCTTCCTCCCACATAATCACCAGCATTCTAATCATTGTCACCATCCTAATAATAGCTGTCACATGAGGGCATCTACCTAGTGCTGGGCCAAGGCCAGGGGGCTCTGTACACATCTCCCCACTTAATCCTCTCTGTAACCCCATGGGGACATACAATGATGTCGGGGAGGTGGCATAATTTGCCCAGTGTCAACTAGCAGAGCCGGGAGTTACACCCAGTTGTGTCTGACTCCAGAGAGACAGGTGCCTATCCCAGGAGCTGCTGAAGAGCTCTCTTGTGAATAAACAAGCTAAATAAGTGCTGCAGGGGCTCCAAAAGGGGGCACCCCTTCCGGTTAACATGACTGGGTCTCTGGGAAGAAGGGGAGATACTGGCCCTGAAGGATGGGCAAACTACAGCTACCTGAGCAAACAAGGAAGGTGACAGGAGGCCTGCCCTGCTCCAGGTGCTGACATGTGCAGAGGCAAAGGTTCAAAGGGCACAGGGCACATTCCAGGGACCAGCTTATAAGCAAGGCAGACAAAAAGGTAGCAAGTGCTGGAAGGGTCCAGAAGGTAGCTTTTCTTCTCTGATAAACTAGCAGCTAAAATAAATGATAATGAGTCATGCAGTGGGCTTTCTTCTATGTTGGGAGAAGTTCTAGATTATTTGCACCCTCCTTAAAAGGACAAAGAGTGTTTTAGGAAACCCTGGTGGCCTAGTGGTTAACAGCTAGGGCTGCTAACCAGAAGGTCAGCAGTTTGAATCCACCAGATGCTCCTTGGAAACTGTGGCACAAATTCCAGTCTGTCCTACAGCGGTGCTGTGAGTCAGAATTGACTCTGCAGCAATGGGTTGGCTTTGGTGCAGTACTTGGGGGAAGACTTTGGGAAGTCATGTCACAGCTCTTCAGGCCTTTCTTTTCCTTTGAGTCTAAACCCTGTTCTGTAATCATTAGCATTTTGGGCCTAAGCCTTTTCAAGCTGGCAGAACAGAAGCGACCACTGAGGCCAAGAAGAAAAGGACGGAAGAAGGTGACAGCCCAAAACCTGTCTGATGGGGACATAAAGCTTCTGGTGAACATCATCCGGGCCTATGACATCCCGGTGAGGAAGCCAGCACCAAGGTAAGTGGCCTCAGAGGAGCCCTGGGAGGAAACATGCAGGGTCCCCACCAAGGCCGCCGGTTCGCTTTGTTTTTAAAGTAGTCATGTCATTTGGAGGGACACGATGTTCTTCCTGGAGTGCAAAGAGGGAATTTATTGAGACATCATGTGCAACCCAAGGACAAGAAGTACAGCTGAACTCATGAGCGACTGCAGGAATTACGACACTCATCTGAGGCCACCTCGTTTCTCTCACTTGGTTCCTGTCTCAGGTTTGCGTCCTTTGTGCTCACGTGGCCCAAGTGGTCTGTCTAGCCAGGGTCCTACCCAGAAAGGATCCTCTTCTCATGAAAGAATCAGAAAGTTCTAACCTGAGTCCCTGGGTGTTGATCCCTGATCTAATCACCTGTGGCCAGAGAAGTCAGGGTCACAAGGACCAGCCCTAAAAGCAGGGACCAGCTCCCAGGGAAATGAGTATGAGGTGTTCATCCTAGTTTCTGCAACACATGGGTCGTGAGCATAAAAATGTGACTTCCCTTTTATCTGTCCAGAAAAACAAGTCATGACTACTCTGACTCACCATCCCAGT
This sequence comes from Heterohyrax brucei, assembly GCA_028571685.1. Lineage (NCBI taxonomy): Eukaryota > Metazoa > Chordata > Mammalia > Hyracoidea > Procaviidae > Heterohyrax > Heterohyrax brucei. The sequence continues at coordinate 182,270,327 of CM053143.1, read as the reverse complement.
GAATTAGAGTTCTTAGTATGACTCATACACAGCACCTAGTGTGACTACTGTAATTCACCATACTGGTGAAACATAGTTCTCATTGTCCCAGTGAGAACCCTTAGCCACAGGTGGGACAAATCTGAGCTTATTCCCCAGAGAACCGAGATGGAAGGGCCGAGAATCAGCTCTCCTTTCTGCTGTTGGCACGTACTGCACCTGCACCCTGTTCCACACGCCGTGCTGAGCACTTTCCCACCCATCATTTCGTTTTTATTTCACGGCCATTGCGCTGTCCGTCTGACAAAGCAGATGACGGTACGGAGTGTGTGGCGTGCCCACGGCCGTCTGGTGCTGTCTGATATCACAGAGGACCGCGCCGTAGCCTTTGGCCTCTTCTTTCTTCTTCCCTTCTCCCTCGTCTCACCCCTTTATTTTGTCCTGTTTTTCTCTACTGACTAATTCTTTCACCGATCCCCAAAACTTGTCATCACGGCTCTCTCCGGTGCTTTCCCCCTTGTGAATGTCCATCTCAGCTCCTGGATCCCTGTAGCAGCAATGCTTTCTGGAGCTCACAGCCCAAGCCTTTCACCCTGATTGCATCACAGCTCAAGTGCGGGGTGGAAAACTGTTTTCTAAAAGAATACACAGGTGTTTCTTTTCTTTTCAGTCTCCTGTAGGCTATTTTTGGAAATTCTGGTGCTGTAGCAGTTAAATGCTATGACTGCTAACCAAAAGGTCAGCAGTTTAAATCCACCAGGCAGTCTTTGAAAACCCTGTGGAACAGTTCTACTCTGCTTTATAGGGTCACTGTGGGTTGGAATTGACTGCAGTGGGTTTTTTCTTTTCTTTTTTGGTCTACAGACTATTTTTAAGCATTAAACCACTTTGCTGAAATAACTATTGTTGTTTATTGCCATCCAGTCAATTCTGACTCACAGTGACCCCGTGTGTGCACAGTAGAAGTGCTCCCTAGGTTTTGCAGGGCTGTGACCTTTCAGAAGCAGATCGCCAGGCTCCTCTGGATGGATTTGAACCACAAATGTTTCAGCTGGCCATCCACCACCTAACAATTTGCACCACAATTACAAGGAAGCCTAGTCGATCCTGTGTTCTACACATTTCAGTGCAGAGTCATCAAGACAGCCCTCGGAGCTCTTCCACTGAGTCTGCCCAAACCTGCACCCTGTGAACTTGCATCCTACCAGATAAGATTTGCAGGCTTTCTGTACTCCAGTGGTCCATGCTCATCCCTCTCTTCCAACACAGATCCAACTGTGTTGATATTGTTTGTTTACACATCAGCTTTCCAGTCTAGTCTAAGCAGAAGTGTCTGACAGGACACTGTACAGCTCCAGGATGTCACATAGGGCTTAAAATAAAGTAGATACTTAACAAATGTTTGTGTATTAATGGAATGGAGGGTTTTCCACAGAATAAAGGGTTTTCTCTGGCAACTGTTTTGTTAGATGCTCCATTTACATTGTCTCATAGCCTGCCTAAAACACTTAGCTGTATAAGGGTGGGACAGTCTGGTAGAAAAGGATGCTTTGTACTTTGTCCAGTAATGAACATAAGATACTTGGCAAACCATAATGTTCGGTACCAGTATGTAAGTGGGTTGTTAGGATGAGGGGGGAGAGGTATCTGGAAGAGCCTCTGGAGATGACCTTCATTTGTCCCTTTAAGAATAACAGCTGATTCGGGGACATTGAGGGAGCCCTGGTAGGATAATGATTAAGAGCTTGGGTGCTTAATGAAAAAGCCACAGTTTGAATCCAGCAGCTGTTCCTTGGAAACCCCATGGGGCAGTTCTGCTCTGTCCTATGGGGTCATTATGAGCTGGGATTAATATGCCTACATTGAGTTTACTTTTGGATTTAGGAGACACTGAGTTTTTTCTACTTGTCAGGAATGATTTGGAAAAGATAAGGAGAATGGTTGTACAACTTGAAGAATGTATTCAATATTATTCAGTTACACATGTGGAAATTGTTGAGTTGGTGTATGTTTTGTTATGTAATTTTCACCACGATTAAATTAAGAAGGAATAGCAGCTCAGAAGGAACAGTAGCTCAGAGAGACAAACCCAATAAACTGAACCCAGCTAGGAATCCCCAAACCATCCTTTCCCAGCAAGCTTGGCAGGCCCAAGAGGACATCCCTTGCCTAAAATATGGAGCTCAGTGTCACCAGAGAGTGCAAGATCAGAGAAAACCCAGTGGGAGCAGTCTCTTCCCATCCTTAGCAAAGAAGAGGGAACAAAACCAAAGACCTAAGAAAACAATTATTCCAAAGGACTAATGGACCCCATAAACTACAGTCTCCAAATAACCTGAGACCAGAAGACTTAGTGGTGCCTGGCCACCACCACTGACCACTCTGACTAGGGCCACAATAGCAGGTCAGGGACAGAGAGGGAGACAAATGTAGAACAAAATCCAGATTCATAAATAAGACCAGATTAACAGGTCTGATGGAAACTGCTGGACCCTCTAAGACTCTGACCCTTAGACGTTCTTCAAGCACGGAACGGAATCACTCCCAGGGGTCTCAGTACAGCCATACAATAGATAGGCCTGGACAGTGAATGCCGGGGAGGGAGGTGAACCTCAGGACAGTCGAGGACATGAGACCCAATGGGCAGCATTTGCTCAAGAGCCGAGTTCAGAAGGACCGCAGGGCCAGGAAAGCTGGGTGAATGGACACAGAGAACACAGAGAGGAAAGCGGGCCGGTGCTGGCCCTTTCAGGGGTTTGCAACCAAAGTCACAAAACAAGCTGCATATAAATTGCTGAATATGAAAGTAATCTACTCTGTAAAATTTCACCGAAACCCTAAAATGTTCCAGAAACACCATGAGAGAGGACCAGGGGTGGATGAAGACAGGGTAGACTGTTCTGAAAGGAGAGGGTTCTGTTACTCGAGAGGCCCTGGGCTCTCGTTCATGGTGGAAAGATGGGTCTCCACTTAGGGAGCCCCCAGGAGTGGGGCATAGAAGTTGGGGGGCCCTAGTAATCACTAGCTGACTGGAGTGGATCACCCGAAAAGCGTCTGGGTCAGCAAGTGTAGGGAGAATGTCTGTGACCACAGCCACCAGAGACCGTGTGTCTTTGAAGGAAATCATCTTACAATAACTAATGAAGACTTTCCTTGCTATTTATTTCTTGTCTTCGTTTTTCCTCCTAGCAAGTTCCAGCAGCCATCGAGGTCTTCCAGGACTTTCAGAGAAAAACACGCTGCTTCCCCAACGATGCACAGCCCAACCGACAGTGCGGACTATCCCTTCAGCCAGGTGAAAACTCCAAATGCTGACTTCACCTTTGAGTCTTAAAGCCCTTTTGCTTTTAAGAATTGCCTGTAAACTCCACAGTCTGTTTGCTGCTTCATGTTCCCTGAAAATATACTGTTTAGTAAACATATTCTACCTGCTAACAGCAAAAGTATTCAGCAGACTGTTAATGGGCTCTTATGATCTGCTCTGGATTTTAAGGTTTTAGTGCGCCCTTTTGTAGAAGTTTCTTTTCAACGAACTGTTTGCCACACAACAACAGCTGAAGGACCAAACCCCAGCTGGAATGAAGAACTTGAACTTCCATTTAGGTAAGCATATTTCCTTCTTCAAAGAACTATGGGCTATTCTGGAGAAATGTGACAGACACAGGGGCCCAAGGAGACGGCCCAAAGGGGAAAGGTTTTACAGTTAGTGATCCGGAACAAGAGCCAGGGTGTCCTGACCCAACCTTCCTTTTCCTCTCATAACACAGCTGACCCCATTCAAGAAAAAACAACTGGGAAAATGTCCAGACTTTAAAACTCAGGTTCATTGTCAGGACATTGGTGGATGATTATCCAGTAAGCGTAGTATACACTGGCTTACAGTAAGCCAGGCATTTCTTCCAAGGCACATCTGGGCAGACCTGAACTGCCAACTTTTCAGTGAGCAGCCAAGTGCGTTAACCATTTCATGTGTACTACGCAGGAACTCCTTATCTATTTAAAAGGCTTCTTGTTTCAGAACTTAAACACTGGAAATTACCTAGTCCAGCCTTCTACTTTTGCAGAAAGGAAACTAAGACCCCAAGAGGAACGGCCACTTGCTCAGTGCCACGTAGCAAATTAGAGACGGTGCAAGGATGAGAACTAGTGGAAGCAGAAGAGGGGCCACACTATGCTCACACGTGGTGCAGGCATCTGGTCGGAAACACAGGTGCCGTCCCTGGCCGGCAGCCAGCCCTGGGAGGCGTGGTTTGACAGTCACGGCTGGCCCAGGTTTGGTTACGTTACAGGACAGGAACTTCACCCCGGTATTTTTATATTTATGTACAGGGGTAGGGGTGGAAGGTCACGACTGTTTGACCAGCCACCTAAGAACAGTAAGCTTCTAAGTGGGAAAAGGGCTTGCTGAAGAAGTCCCTTCTAAAGCCCCATGGCCAGGGAAGTCCACATTCCAACTGCAGGGTCAGCTGGAGGGCCTGCCACCTGCCCACCAAGCCAGCTCAGTCCTGGCCCCTTGCACGTCTTACCCAGAGGGGACTTCAGAGCCTTCGGGACCGGGCAGCAGACAAAGTGTTTGTGTCTCTTCAGGGAGCCACCAGTCAGCTCTTTCCATCAGAAATCTTTGGCATTAAATTCTCAAAGTGAAAGCACTGATTTTAATCCTCAACATCTAGGCTCACCTTTTGTCATTTTTCAAATGTCATTCTTTGAGTGCTCCTACCTTCCATTTGTCAGTTTTGTGGTGACCCAGACATGTTATTTTACAGAGCCCCCAATGGTGATTACAGTACAGCCAGTTTGCAGTCAGTGAAAGATGACGTGTTCATTAACATTTTTGATGAGGTGCTATTTGATGTCTTAGAGGTAAGTTTTGAGGAAGACTACTCATTGTTGTATCCTCCACCTCTGATATAGGGGCCCTGGAGACACATTGGTTAAACATTTGGCTGCTAATCAAGAGGTCAGAAGTTCAAGTCCACCAGCTATTCCTTGGACACAGTGCAGTTCTGCTCTGTCTATAAGAGAGCCATTGTGACTCAGAATCGACAGCAGCGGGTTTGCTTGGGTTTGGGACCCATGATATAAATCCCAAACATGCTTTGTGTCTTTCTTGTGCCTGAAATGTTTCAAGCTTGACATTCATAAAGAAGGAGAGGTAGGGGAGAACCAGCTGTTTTATTTTTGATGGCATTGTCTGCAGTGTATCAGCAACTGTACAAGGTGCTTTACAGACATTGCCTTATTTAATTATATGACAAGCTCTGAAGTAGACTGTTATATCTCCAATTGATATTGATGAGAAAACAGAGGTTCAGAGAGATTAAGTGACTCTCCTAGGGTCACAAAGCTATCAAGTGACCAAATCAGAACTTTTGAAACTAGTTCTGTCTCGCCTAAGTCCAGGAAACTCTAGTGATGTTATGGCTAAGAGCAGGTCAATTCTACCAAGCGCTCCTTGGAAACCATGGGGCAGTTCTACTCTGGCCTGTAGGGTCACTATGAGACACCATCGAATCCACAGCAGTGGGTTTAGTTTGATTAACCTAGGTCCATATGCCTCCCACTAAGATTTCGCTACTACCCTGTTGCTAAGGTAACAAGATGAATGTCTTAAACAATTGTGACTTCCCACCTGTCCTTTAGGATGACCGAGAAAGAGGCAGTGGCATCCACACCCGTATTGAGAGACACTGGTTGGGAAGTGTGAAAATTCCATTCAGCACGATATATTTCCAAGCACGGGTAAGCACCTGAAGTCAGAACTCCCTGACAACAGAGACCTCCTCTATCCATTCTGGAAACCCTAGTGTTGTAGTGGTTAACTGGTTAAGTGGTCAGCAGCTGGAATCCACTGAGTGCTCCTTGGAAATGCTACAGGGCTCTTCTCCTTGGCTTGTAGGGTTCCTATGAGTTGCAATTAGCTCAACAGCGATGGATTTTTTTCTGTCCATTTTCCTGCTTTCTTTGTGGAACTATACCCCCAACAGCGAGAAAATGTACTTGTAAAACCCTTAGAAAGACGGACAAACTGCTATATGAAGTCATTGGTCTTCAGCCACGTTTGCATGACACAAAACACTTGTGTTCCTTGTAGTCATGAATGTTTGAGCATTCTGATTTGAGGATGTTTTTATTGTTGTCAAAAGATAGAAGACAAAATTTGCCAAATCAAAATCTTTTTAAACATTTGATTAGAAGTGAAGAAGAGGGTGGAACAAGTGAAAACTTGTCAAAACGACAACAGCAGAGTCAACGGAGGCCTGAAAGTAACTCGGAGAAGATGATCCAGGTGGTTAATGGTCCGTTTAATCAAATGCATTCTATTGATAGGTCTGTGAGTCTTTACTGTTTAAAATGTGAAAAATGGTTAGTAGAGACGTGCTCAACAAAGGTGTCCTCCTTCAGACTCTGGGCTTTCATCAAAAGGGCTCTGCTGGGTTAACAACCTGTGAACAACTTTGTAGCTCTAATCTGGGACAGTTAATGATTTTGAAGTCGATTTCCCATCCTAGTATTGAGTCCGTAGCACCAGAAGGCTTTGAACCACAAGACTGTAGCTAATCTCCCAGGGCTACTCAGGCAACTGCCGGATGATGACCCCACAGAGCAAATATTGCCTGGACCGCAGAGTCTCAGCAAGAGCCAGACCACCTGGTTTAAAACTCAAGTGCAACAGATTTGGGTGGCCTGGAATTCAAGGATCAAGTGTAAGTGCCGTCCTCCCAAGGCGAAACGGATAGTTTTTAGGTGACGCCACAAGGAGCTTGCCCAGATAACTTACATTTCCCACTTGGAATAGATTAAAATGAAAAACATTTTTACAGAGTACATCAACTTGCAAATCAAAACTCTCATGATATTTAGAACTGCTGGATTTCACATTTGAAAGAGTACTCAGGGATAGTTATGCCAAACCTTTTCTTGACAGATGAATCTCCTTTACCGTGTCCTGGAGATGCCAGTGCCCTGCTGAACGCCCATGGATACAGAGGACTCACTGCCTTGGGAGGCAGTTTTTTTCTGGTTTCTGATAGCCATGTCATAAAGCTCTCCCTTGAGCTCTGTCTTTCCCTGGAGCTTGCATTCTTAGGTCCTGGTTCAGGTCACAAGAGCTGAACAAAGTACTCCATAACTTAGCAAGTAGAATCCTTGTTCCATTATAATAATAATAATGATTACACGTTTGACACTAGTTAAATGAACATTGTAATTCATGTCCTGAGGAATGGCGATAATTACATTCACAGTGTTGTGCTACCATCACCACTATTTTTAAAACACCCCAAACAGAAATTCAATGCCCTTAAAACAGTAATTCCCCATTCTTCCCAGCTTTTGGTAACCACAGATCTACTTTTACTGCCCTGGTGGTGCACTGGTTAAGAGCTCAGCTGCTAACCAGAAGGTCAGCTGTTCAAATCCACTAGCTGCTCCTTGGAAACACCATGGGGGCAGAACTGCTCTGTCCCATGAAATTGACTATGATTTGGAATCGATTTGATGCCAAGGGAGTTTTTGTCTTGCAATCCTTTTTTGTCTGTGTAAAGAGTCGCTGAGTCAGAATCGACTCAATGGCAATGAGCTTCATTTGGACATTTCATTTAAGAGAAGTCGTGCAGTTTTTGTCCTTTTCTCTGATTTCTTTCACTTAGCATATTTTCATAGTTCACCCATGCAGTAGCATGTATCAGAATTTCATTTCTCTTATGGCTAAATAATAGTCCATTGTATGTATACACCATGTTTTATTTATCTAAGTCATCTGTTGATGGATACATGGGTCATGTCCACATTTTGACTAGTGTCCCTAGTGCTACAATGAACACAGGAAGAAGGAAAAAAAATTGCCTTACAGTTGATTCTGAGTTACAGAAATAGAGTAAAACTGCCTCATGGGGTTTTTCAAGGAGGGGGCTGGTGGATTTGAAATTCCAACCTTTTGGATAAATGCCAAACTCTTAACCACTGTACCGCCAGGGCTCCTGGCAATGAATGTTGGTATACAGTTATTTGTTTGAGCTTTTGCTATCCATTCTGTTGAGCATATATATATATATATATATGTATATATATATATATGTATATATATATATGTATCTGTATCTATATAGAATTGCTGGATCATAGGCTAGTTTGGTGTTTAACTTTTTGAAAAACTATACCAACCTGTCTGCCACAGTGGCTGCACAGTTTTACATTCCTGCCAGCAATCAGGAGGTTCCAGTGTCTTCATATCCTCACCAACACTTGTTAGTTTCTTCTTCTTCTTTGTTACATAATAACCATATTAGCAGATAGATGTAAAGTGACATCCGCTGTGGTTTCGATTTGCACTTGTCCAGTGTCAGTGCTGTTGAGCACCTCTTTTTAATGAGCTTATTGATTGTATATTTTCTTTGGAGAAGTGTGAATTCATGTTCTCCCCCCTCCCTTTTTTTTAAGTTGGGATATTTGTCTTTTTGTTGTTCAGTTATAGGCATTCTTTATACAGTCTGGATATTAAAGCCTTACTCCTATAAAGTTTCCAAATATTTTCCCCTATTCTGTACGGCTGTCTTTGTACTTTGTCGATAATGTTCTTTGGGGCCCAAAAGATTTTAATTTTGACGACATCCTATTCATCTGTACTTTCCGCTGTTACTGGTGCTCTTAGTCCCATTTACCCCTGAGACACGAGTGCCACAAAGGACTGAAATGAGAATTGATTGGTCTTCAACTCTGTGAATTTCAAATTCTAGCTCTAGTTAGCAGTACTGGGCAGCCTCAAAAAACTTACTTTAAATATACAAGAGTAAAAAGTTCTACCTTTTTTGGACTTCTGTACCAGCTAGTGCGTCTTACAGAGGTGGCTTGTAATCCACTCGGCTCACATGTTTGGATCAAAGTCACCACTGACTGCATGGGAGACAGAACCTGGTGAGCTGCTCCCATAAAGATGACAGCCTAGGAAACCCTATGCCACAGTTCTACTCTGTGACCTAGGCTGCTCTGAGTCAGCGTCCCTCCAGAGCACCCAGTAACAGTGTATACAAACACTGCTGTGTCTCTGCGAAGGACGATGCTAAAGGATTCTTGTTCTCACCAAGAGCAATTACCTAAAGAATATGACAAATGTGCCACAGCTATAAAATCAGGCAGGATATTTTGATGTGACAAAGGAAAGGAACACACCACCTGGGAAGGCAGGGGAGAAAACAAAGCATAAAGGACATGGCATTTGACCTGAGCCTGCAACCATGATTACTATTCTGACAAGTAGAGGAGGGAAGCTAGAGCATTCCAGAAAAAGGGAAGAGCTTAAGTTCTAGCCAACACTTAGGAAGCGCTTACCACATGCCGGAGACTTCTCAGTGTCTTACATCTGGGAACTCACTCTTCATAGTGGCCCTACAGATTAGGGAACCATTAGTGTCACTTTCTACAGATGAAGACCCTGAGGCACTTGGAATTTAAACCAAGACTTGAACTGAGGCAACCTAGGGCCCATCTCAATTTGTTTAACCGATGTACTATTGTGCTTTAAAAAAGAAAAAAAGGTAAGAAGGCAGGAAAATGCAGAGCGCTGTCTGGCAAGAGTATGGGGAGACAAACTCTTTGTTCAGCACTTTCAGTGCTAATCTGAACAGGTTTTGCTTTTTAAACTCAACAGATACAAGGGAATTAACACTGACCTTGAGCTTCTGCTGGAGAATTGCCAGCATGCTTAACAACTCCAATTTCCTTCCCAGATTGATGGCACGTTCAAAATCGACATTCCTCCTGTTCTTCTGGGCTACAGTAAGGAGCGAAACATGGGCCTCGAGCGGGGCTTTGACCCTGTCCGAAGCCTCACTGAAGGCTCCTACATCACCCTGTTCATTACCATCGAGCCTCAGCTGGTTCCGGGGGAGTCCATTCGAGAAAAGGTAATTCTGCTTGTAGCTTAGAAAGTCCTGACTGCAGCTGACACATGAAAAATGCCCACGGGGGCTTTGTGTTTACCACCTTGGACTGCACTGCGCTCCAGTAGACATGGTCTTGCTTCAGCGATCAGTTGCTCTTCTGTCCGTTTGGACAGAATCACAGTGAAGGAACAGCTGTGGATATCTGTCCCTGTTGAGCCAGGAATTAGGTCAATTGGCAGCATAAATGTTTAGGCAAAGCAAGACAAACAGAAATGTGCTCTGCCTTAAAAGAATTTTCTCCATGTGAAGAAAACCAAATCTGACAAACTAGAAAAGCAGATTCTCCTTGTGTCTTTGACAGCTCACTGGCAAACATGCTGGAATACGTTCCCATGTCTGACTTCACATCCCTGGCTGTGCTTTGAAATGAATCGGCTCAAAGGATCACAAGGCTTGATGACTGTCAGGGGTCACCTCAGTTTATTTCAGCACCTTAAGACAGAAAGATAAATCTACATGGACTCTAACTGCACAGTAGTTGAGAGGTCAGCTGCTAACCAAAAGGTCGGTGGTTCAAATCCACCAGGAACCCCCTTGGTAACTCTACAGGGCGGTTCTCCTCTGTCCTCTAGGGTCTCTGGGAGTCACAATCAACTTGACAGCAATGGTTTGGTTTTTTGGTTTTTACTCTAAATAGTGCTACAAAAAGTAGTTTCCAGAATTTCTATTTGTTAGTAACTGTTTCCCAGTCTCCATAGCTGGCAAATAATTCCTTAATGTAGTGAACTTGCGGACCATTATTGCATTCTGCCCTCACTGGCTTTGGGAGAAAATGTTGACCATGACTTTTTATTGAAACTACAATACCCAACAGGTATGGAGCTCTTGCTCGGTCCTCAGCCCTGTGTCAGAGTTTGACAAAAGTTCCCAGCCCTCCAACTTAGAGATGAGGAGGATGAGGCTTAATTTACTTGGGATCACTGAGGCAAAAAACGACAGTATAACAATTAAACACCGCTTATCCGGCCCTAACTCATATACATTCAACAATGTTTACCGAGCGTCTTTAATGTAATCTAACTGCATTTTCTGATGTAAAAAAATAAAAAACAACACTGCCATCGAGTCAGTGCAGACTCACAATGACCCTGTAGATAGAGTAGAACTGCCCCACAGAGTTTCCAGAGGAGTGCCTGGAAGATTTGAACTGCTGACTTTTTGGTTAGCAGCTGTAGTACTTAACCAAAAATTCCCTGCCCTCATGGAGCTTGTATTTATGTATAAGCTCAAATTGTTAACTGGATCGTTATGGCCACTCTTTAGTTTACCCATGGTAATTAAGACTCAGATGAAAGTGGGAAAAACAAACACATCTGCACATTCCTAAGGGCCACCGTGAGTCGGACCCAACTTGACGGCAGTGCGCTTGGTTTCTTTTTGGGGGGTCACTATGAGTCAGAATCGACTCAACAGCAGTAGGTTCCCTTTGGTTTGGGCTATTCTTTTTTTGAATTTTAAGAATTGTAATTTGGTTCAAAAAGTACCATTCCCTGCCTCCCATTTGCAAACATTTACCGGAAAAACGCATTTACTGAGATGCAAATTAATTTTACAGGCGAGGCTTCGTCACTAAAATAAGCTGTGGTTCTGAGGAGGCACGTGAGAACATAAGCAGTTCAGAATGTTTTCCGAAATGGAAATCTATATCCTGAATGTTTTTCTGTGTGTGGCAACTTGAGAGGGAGCCAAACAAGCATGTTTACACTGAAAATTCCTCCCAGACAAAGATGATTCTGTTATTTCTATGTATTGTTCCCAGAAGAAAGAGCAGTCAGCTAGTGCCCCATCTGGAGGTCAGTTTCCAAACCATCAGAAAGCAGCCTGTGACGTGGCAGAAAGGAGGAAAACCAGAGACTCCCTCCAGACGTCGCCCTCGGCCTGTGCCTCCCAAGCACTGACCTCGCATCACAGGACTTCCAGGAGGCCTCCAGGGCTGGGAAACCTAGTTCCCCAAACACTGTAGCCCTCTTTGCAAAAGCCTGATGAGGAGGCTGTCTCCTGCTGTCTGTGGTGGCACTTCACTGCCCCATTGTGGCTGAAGCATTTCTCTCAGGCCTTGAAGCCAAGGGCCGTAGAAACCTCTCTGGCTGTCAGATTCTTTGATGTGTTCTATAAGGCAGGCACTGTGACTGCCAGGACCCTGATGTCCCAAAAGCACAGTGGCAGGAAACATCACTGGCTGCTTCTTCCAGTGATGTACCTGAAGGTTATTCAGGAGAGAGGTCCTCTCGTCCTACAGTCACAGGGAGCTCAACCTGGCACTGTTTTTCCACTGACAGTAACTTCCAGAATTAGAGAATTAGAGTCTTCTCTCTGCCACCATCCCAGGCTTCCCATAAATGAAAAGTCCATAGGATTTTTGAACAGGTGGTGATTTAGTTGTTAGGTGCTCAACTACTAACTGAAAAGCTGGTTTTGGGACCCATCAGCTGCACCTCGGTAGAAAGATGCAGCAGCCATCTTCCATCAGATGACAGCCTTAGAAACCCGTGGGCAATTCTAATCTGTCCTATAGGGTCATTATGAGGCAGAATCTACTAGACAGCAATGAGTTTTCTAGGTTTTATTTACCAATGAAACTTTTAAAAGATCAGCTCCTGCAAACTCATTTTAATATCCCCTACTTGGAAACCGCGGGGGTGTAGTGGTTGAGAGCTATGGTCGCAAATCAAAAGGTCTGTAGTTTTAATCCACCGGGCACTCCCTGGAAACCCTAAGGACCAATTCTGCTCTGTCCTCTAGGGTCACTGTGAGTCAGAATCAACTCAACAGCAGTGGGTCTGGTGTTTTGGGGTTTCCTTTCCATCGTCTTGGTGAAAAAAAGTTTTAAAAAAATATATTTCTGTTAATCAAGTCTTCCTCTTTCATTTCTGCCTTGCCTCTGATAGATGAGTGTCATGCTTAAAAAGGTACCATGTATTTTATTTTTCAATTCACCAGTTGCTATTGATTAGGCTTTAATAGAGCTTCTGTCACCCTCTGGCTTGCGCAAGCTGCTAGACTTGATGTATGTGTGATCCCTTGGCAGCAAACCACAGAAGATGTCTGCAGTGCCATGAAAATGTCAGACTTTGTCTCTTTTTACTGTTGCATAAATATATATAACACAGCATTGGCCAATTTGTTTCTCATCTGTACAGTTTAAGGACATCAATTACATTAATTACGTCGGGCAGCTATTACCAACATCAGCTGCCAAATTTTCATCAGAAAATTTCAACAGAGACTCAGTGTTTCCTAAACAATGACTCTGCTGTGCTCCTCTCTTCTGCCCCTAGTAACTGCTAGTAAGCATTATTTAGCTTTGAATCCAAGAAACCTTCTGTCTGGATGTCACTTACATACTGGGAGATACCTCCACTGTCTCCAGGTCCATGAATCCACAGACATTCTGACAGCGACAGTTAGTGTAGCTGTCAAAATTGCAGCTGTTCAGGGAAGCTGTTGGAGTGTATGTCTGTACACATCTGGACTACCCACCTAGAGGTCAAAGGATGGGGTCAATTAAGAATCTTCCAAATTCAGTTCTATATCAAACTGCAAATTTGCTAGTTCTCACGTTAACTTCTTTCATGATACATATGCTGAATTCTTTTAGCACTTAGTTCTTCTTTGGTACTTCTTGGATCACTGACATGGTGTATTATTTGTTACATTAGACTCTTCACTTGATTAAATGGCCTTCGGGTTGTCTAAACAAGTGTTTGTAGCTACTCAAATGAGTATCTGGCTACTAACCAGATACAGCATTTCAAATTCACCAGCTGCTTCCTGGAAACCCGACAGAGCAAATTCACTCTGTCCTGTAGGGTCACCAACAAGTAGGAATTGACTCAACTTTGAGAGCAATGGGTTTCTCATTAAATGAGCACGCTAGGTGCAGGAAGGAAGGCAAAAGAATTCAAGCATGAGCCCTGCCCTCCAGCAGCACAAGTAATACAGAGAGAGCTAACATGCATACCTAACAGAGTACCTGGGCCCAAGTGATGGAAGAAATTTTAGAGATGTCTTTTTTTTAACTTGGAAGGCCAACAGTTAGTACCTGATGGAAATTTTGTTGTTCTTTCTGGATAATGCCTCCAGATTCGTCTCCTAAATGCTCTTGTCGCACCCACGTTTATCCCCATAGACTTTCTAGTGAGGTACTTTAAGTATCCCATTGCTTATTAACAGTTCACTCTAAACTAGAATTTCCTTGAGGAATTGCCTCATGCTCATTCATCTCACCCAGAGTGCCTACAGCCTCCTAGTTGCTCAGCAGACATTTTCAAATAGTTGGATGAATGAATAAATTAATGAATTTGAAGGAAATGGGATGAATTCAGCTGTTTCTTTGTTTTCACATGTTGCCTTTTTTTCACAATGGTCTTTCCTTCTGAAATGATCAGTTTTTAGCATCTTCGAGGGGCAGCCATCAAATGAGAACCAGAAGCTAGCACTCCACCCCCCAATGTAAAGAGGAGTCAAGAAAAACGAGGACAATTGAGATTCTATCTGACGTCATGAAACAGTCATTCATTCACCCAATAATGTTTGCTGAGCACAGTGTGTCTGTGTAAACCCTGGAAGTGTAGTGGTTAAGTGCTACGTCTGCTAACCAAATGGTTGATAGTTCAAATCTGCCAGGCACTCCTTGGAAGCTCTGTGGGGCAGTTCTTCTCTGTCCCATATGGTTGCTATGGGTCGGAATCTACTCAATGGCAGTGGGTTTGGTTTCTGTGTGTCAGGTGGAAACCCTGGTGGCATAGTGGTTAAGTGCACTTCACATCCATCAGGCAGTCCTTGGCAACTTGATGGGGCAATCTTACTCTGTCCTATCGGATTGCTATGAGTTGGAATTGACAACGATGAGAGTGAGTTTTTTAATATGTGTCACACAATAACTGAAAGTAAAAATCTGTGGCAGAACAAAACCCCTGACTCAAGGGCTCTTACTCTATGAGAGAGAGACACTCAAGAAATAAAAGTCAGCACTCCTTAAGTGCTAAGGAGAAACAAAGCGGTCTAAGACTGGGTGATTGTGCATGTTTTCCTCTTAAAAAATAAAAAAACAAATAAATTCAAGTACAGCTATAATCTAAATTCTATTTACCATGAACTTTCCTCATAAACTGAGTTTGTCTTAACACTGTAGTACAAGCAAACATGCATACCTTTGTAGCCTAAACAATGAAAATCTTGTAAAAACATTAAAACCTTGTGAACCTATTAAAACATCCCCATTATTATTGTCACAGTTTAAAGCAATAGCTTGAGAACAAAACGTAACTACAGCATGTCTCTAAAGGTAATCGAAATTTGTTCCTTTCCACGTGCTTTGAGTTACTCAAAAAAACCTGGGATTGGGTACCTCGTCTTGGATCAGAGAACCACTTAAAATAATTGATATACACTTGAAGTTGTTAGTCCTGCTTTCTTTTTCCTTGAGATCCATTACTGTATGTCCGTATATATCTGTAAATCTGCCATCCAACGGAAGTTGCTTAAGTTTTATGTTTGAAGTGTCACGTCCTAAGACCCCAGTAAACCCAACATTAAACTATTGATAGTACTGTATTGCTTGGTTTCATTAGTCAGACTTCAAGCATTATGGTTTGATTTTTTAGGTTTTTTTTTTTAATTTAGTAGTTTCTATATTGCTGTTTGCCTATTTTCTTTGAATCCTGTTGGATATATTCCAAGTATTTAAGGAATCAGCCTTTTTTTAAGATCATAACTATGTAGCTGCAGGGATATAAGGATGTAATGGTTTTGTAAGAGATCATTTACTCACATTTCCTGGACTACACACTTAAATCGTGTTAAATCTGAACATGTTCTGTTGTGTCCCTTGTAACCATGTACATATTCCATGGTATCTTTTTTTTTTGAAGTTTGATTCTCAGGAAGATGAAAAATTACTTCAAGCAACAGAGAAGTTTCAAGCTGAATGTGCCTTAAAGTTTCCGAATCGTCAATGCCTTATGACAGTAATTGACATAAGTGGGAAAACTGTTTTTGTTACGCGTTACCTCAGGCCTTTAAACCCACCTCAGGAACTGCTTAACATCCACCCCAAGAATGCCCAGGCAACGGCGGTAAGTATTTCAGAGCCAACCAGTGCTCTTGCTAACAGGGTTTTAAAGATTTCAACACATTGCTATTTTAGTTACCATATATCGTAGACTTAAACTATGAGCTATTATCAAGGTCATCAGTAATTAAACTACCAGCCACTTGCTGTCAAGTTGATTCTGATCCATGTGGACCCCATGTGTCAGAACAGAACTGTGCTCCATAGCTTTTTCAATAGAAGGACTCAAACCACCAACCTTCCAGACACAAGCCAAGCACGTTAATAGCCTTTGTACCACCCAGAGGCCACTTGGCGATTAACGTGATGGTGAAGACTTGTTCAGTGCCATGAAGCTTGCTTCCTTTAAAAAATTCCATGGGACGACTAAACAAAAGTTGTCATCAAGTCAGTTCCAACTCATATCGACCCTATGGGGCTGAAGAGAACTGCCTCATTGGGTTTCCAGGGCTGTAAATCTGCAGATCAGCAGTCTGCCACCTGGCTCTTCCTTGGAGTGGCTGCAGGTTCAAACCACTAAACTTCTGGTTAACAGCCCAGTGCTTAACCAGTTCACCACCAGGGATCGCCAGGGATGAAAAGAATACTTGATTCAGTCTTTCAACAAACAATTATTGAGTGCTTACCGTGTGCCTATTGAAGGCATTGGTGAAAAACAAGGGTCCAGGAATTGATGGAATATCAATTGAGATATTTCAACAAACAGATGCAGCACTCGAAGTGCTTATTCATCTATGCCAAGAAATTTGGCAGACAGCTACCTGGGCAACTGACTAGAAGAGATCCATATTTATGCCCATTCCAAAGAAAGGTGATCCAACCAAATGTTGAAATTACCAAACAATATCGTTGCTATCACACACAGGTAAAATTCTGCTCAAGGTCATTCAAGTGACTACAACACTATATTGACAAGGAACTGCCAGAAAATCAAGCTGGGTTCAGAAGAGGACATGAAACCAGGGATATCACTGCTGATGTCAGATGGATCTTGGCTGAAAGCAATACCAGCAAGATGTTTACTTGTGTTTCATTGCCTATGCAAAAGCATTCCACTGTGTGGGTCATACTAAATTATGGCTAACGTTGCAGAGAATGGAAATTCCAGAGCACCTAACCGTGCTCTTAATGAATCTGCATATGGATCACGAGGCAGTCGTGAGAACAGAACAAGGGGACACTGCATGGTTTAAAGTCAGGAAAGACGTGCATCAGGGTTATATCCTTTCACCATACCTTTTTAATCTGTATGCTGACAGAATAATCCAAGAAACTAGATTATACAAAGAAGAATGAGGCATCAGGATTGGAGGATGACTCGTTAACGACCTGCGTTAAGCAGAGGACACCACCTTACTTGCTGGAAATGAAGACGATTTGAGACACCTACTAACGAAGATCAAGGACCACAGACTTCAGTATGGATTGCTCCTCAACATCAGGAAAACAAAAATCCTCACATCTGGACTGGTAAGCAACATAGTCATAAATGGAGAAAGGATTGAGGTTGTCAAGGATTTCATTTTACTGGGGTCCACAATCAACACCCTTGGAAGCAGCAGTCAAAAAATCAAAAGATGCATTACATTGGGAAAATTTGCTGCAAAGGACCTCTGCAAAGTATTGAAAACTAAAATGCGCCTGATCCAAGCCATGGTATTTTCAATCACATCATATGCATGCAAAAGCTGGACCATGAACAAAGAAGACAGAAGAACAGATGCCTTTGAATTGTGGTGTTGGAGACGTATGTTGAAGGTACCATGGACCACCAAAAGAACCAACAGATCTGTTCTAGAAGAAGGACAACAAGAGTACTCCTTGGAAGCAAAGATGGCAAGACTGCATCTTACATACTTTGGACATGTTGTCAGGAAGGATCAATCCCTGGGGAAGGACATCATGCCTAGTAGGGTGAAAGGTCAGTGAAAAAGAAGAAGACTCGCAATGAGATGCATTGACACAGTGGCCACAACAGTGGGCTTCCTCATAAAAACGATTGTGGACATGGCACAAGACCGAGCAGTGTTTCCTTCTGTTGTTCGTAGGGTCACGCTACAAGTCAGACCCAACTCCAGGGCTCCTAACAACAGCAACAACTGTGTGCCTGCCATTATATGGAGGAGGGGATTGACATTTGTAAGACACTTAGGAATGTCTTACATAAATATGCTTTTATTATATATATATCAACAACTGCCAGGATTTGAAGTGAGGCCTCTGACTACAGAACTCATACAATTCCTACCATATCAAAGTAACTCTTCAGTATTCTGCTTAGTGCTATAAACATCAGTGAATTAAAATTAAGCAAAAATTATTACAAAAATGTAAATACTTACAGCATTTAGGTCATCACCACAGAGTCCACCCAAACTGCATTATTCTCTGGCTTCAGAGCACCATGCCATGTCACAGAAGTCATGTGAACCAGAAGCTGTATGTTAAGCCGGTTATATTTAAGCGAGTATCATAATTGCTTTTAGAGAATCGAGCAGAGTAAAGGGAGCATAGAGATTAGGAGTCGGGGACCTCATACCAACAAGAAAGTAGCACCTGGAGAAGAGAGTATCCTTTGCACCCAAGGTCTCTGCACCAAGAGGCTCCTGGGGAAGATGGGATGACGAGGACCTTCCTCCACAGTCAACAGAAAAGAGAAGTCTTTCCCTGGAGCCAATACCCTGAATTTGGACTTGTAGCCTACTAGACTATGAGAGAATGAACTTCTGTTTGTTAAAGTCACCCACTTGTGATACTTCTGTTATAGCAACACTGCACAACTAAACCAGTGACTAACCAGACATAATAATTAAATCCAGTATATTTAATTTGTTGTTGAATGAAGTGGGGAACTTTGCCATAAGAGACAATTGGGGGTAGTGGCAAAATTTTAACATGGACTGTATATTAGATAGGAGTTTCTGGATGGCACAAATGGTTGATGTGCTTGGCTGCTAACCCGGAAGGTTGGAGGTTCAAATCCAACCAAAGGCACTTTAGAAGAAAGGCCTAGCAATTCACTTCTGAAAAATCATCCATTGAAAACTCCATGAAACACAGTTCTACTCTGACACAAATAGGCTTGCTGTGAGTCGGAATTGAATCAACAGCAACTGACTCATAAGTTAGATATTCTGTTAATATTTGAGAATATACTGTGGTTATTCTCAAATACTGTGATTATGGAATAGAATGATTTTGTTCTAAGAAAACAGGCATTGAATCGTATAGGGGTAATGGAGCACGCTGTCTCAAATGGTTTAGGAAAATATATTTTAAAATATAATGAAGTGATAAAGCAATGTGGCAACATGCTAACAACTTGGTGAATCCTGATGGAGATATATGAAAATAATTTGATATTTATGTAACTTATGTTTGTAACTGTATCAAAATAAAAAGGTTTTAAAAACAAATGAGATAAATTTGCCATACACCAAACTGCCAAAGAATCAGTCTAAAAGAAAATTATTGTTGGTGAGAATATGGTACAACAGAACTCTCACATGCCACTAGTAGGAGTTCGTGCCATCACTTTGGAAAACAATCTGATGTTTGTCAAGCAGAAAGGAGCTATGGTAACATAACAGTTAAGCATTCAGCTACTAACCAAAAGGTTCGCAGTTCAAATCCACCCAGGGGCTCCAAAGACCTGATGATGTGTTTCTTTAAAAATTACAGCCAAAAAAAACCCTATGGGGCAGCTCTACTTTGTTGCCTGGGGTTACTGTGAGTCATAAATTGCCTCAACAGCATAAAACAAAAGCAACAATGAAGTAAAGGTGCACAGATACTATTACCCAGCAAATCCTTTGTAGGTATGTAACCTAGAGAAAAACTCAGTTTGTATTAATATAGTGGGAAAAATGGAAATGAAACAAATGTCATCTATGTAAAATGGAGATCTGTACACATTCATACACAACTGCTGTATTTTTTATGCAAATATGCACCCCTTCTATGTTTGCCTGCTAACTTTGCCTTCCCCCATGATATCTTTTCATAAGTGCCATGATGCCAATGTTTTACAGGTTGTTATAAAAGAAAACAAGTATAGTGTGCTTACAAAAACATCTTGTAGGAGGGCATGGTTGGCAAGCAACATAGAAGGCATACATTACTTGCATTAAAATACTGTAAATACTATAAAGAAGCAAAAAAGAAAAAAAAAGAACTACAGAAAACTACAGCAGAGATAATCTCAAAAACACAAAATTGAATGAATAAATAAGCCACAAAGTATCCTACACAAGTTTTTTTACTATTATTTCTTCAAATATTTTTTGTTCCTTTCTCTTCACCTTTTCAGACTCCCATGCATACACAGGAGCATGCTTGATGGAATACCACAGATCTCTGGAAGTACTGTTAATTTTTCTCCACTCATTTTTTCTTTTGCTCTTCAGCCTGGATAATCTCTATCCTATCTTCTAGTTCTCTGATTCTTTCTTCTGCCAGCTCAAATGTAATAAAGAGTCCCTAGAGTGAATTTTTCTTTCATTATCATCTTTTTCAACTCCAGAATTTCTACTCGGTTCTGCATTGATATTCTCTATTTGATGAAACATTGGCTTCATGCTTTCCTTTACTTCTTCTGACATGGTTTCCTTATCTTCTTAGAATATATTATAATTAGCCAAAACACAAACCAGTTGCTGTTGAATTGGTTCCAACTCACTGCCAAAGGCCAAGTGCCGTCGAGTCGGATCCGACTCATGGCGTCCAACTCAATAGTGACACATTATAGGTGATTAGAAGTCTTGAGCTATCTACTAAGTTCAAAATCTGAGCCCCCTCTGGAATTTTCTGTTGGCCACTTTTTGTTGCTGCATATGTAGGGTACTTTTTGTTTCTTTGTATTTCTTGTAATTTTTTGGTTGAATGGAAGTTTAGTTAATATAACAATCGAAGTGTCAGATTCCTCAGATTCCTCCACTTCCCAAGGTTTGTTGTTGCTGCTTTTGTTTTTTTGTTTTGATTTGCTACCTAGTTGTTCTACTACCTATTTGTTCAGTGACTTTTGTGGACTAACTCTGCAGGGTCTGTATTTCCTGCCGTGTGTGGCCAGTGAGTTCTCTGCTGGTCTTTTTCCTTTTTTAACTTCTTATTTTTAGTTTAAGGCTAGCTTGAAATAGTCACATCTGGGCTAGTTTATTTTGAATAAGCCAATAATTTCCTTAAATGTCCTGTCTGAAAGTCTTCTATCCCTTGGCAAGGGGATCTGTGTGAGAAGGCATGACTTAAAACCTTAGGCAGTTTACAAAACAGACTTTCCTTTCATTTCTGGCTTTCATAGTGCCTCGAAGTAATCCAGAAGTGATTGGCTGGTACCTTTTCCTCTTCCAGGTCATTCATGGGCATATGGACAACCTTATGGACATATGGACAACCTTATGTATGTGCACAAGGAGCACCAGTAGCTCAGTGGTTGGGTGCTCAATTGCTAACCAAAAAGTAGGCAGCTAGAACCCACCAGCTGCTACACAGGAAAAAGATGTGGCAGTCTGCTTCCATAAAGATTACAGTCTTGGAAATGATATGAGGCAATTCTCTATCCTACAGGGTCGCTATGAGTCGCAACTGACTCAACAGCAATGGGCTGCATTTTGGGGTTTTGAGTATGTGTGTTGCCTTTTAGATATCTAGAAATATTTTTGGAATTTTTCGAAATTCCTTATGGGTCCTCTGGTTCTCCAGTATTTCCTCTTAATTCCCAAGCAGGTTCTTGTTTGCCCCAAGTGAAATTACAGCCTTAAGCAACAGAGCTGTTGCCTGTAGTTTGCTGTTGTTTAGTAATGTCCAGTAGGTAGGCTTCCCCATGCCTTTCTAATGCCTCCTGAGCTGAGCTCTGAATTAAATCAAACAGCTACAAAACTCTCGAGAATAGAGATTACCCAAGAAGCTGAAAATTCAGACAAAACATTGACTTTGCTCTGTAAGCAGTCGGATTTGTTGTCAACAATGCAGACAGCTGTTGTTGACCATAATACTTAGCTGGGGGAGGGAAAGGAAGACAAGGATGAAACAAAACAACCCAAACTGTTGCCATCAAGTTGTTTGCAACCCAGTGACCCTACAGGACAGATTACAAGTGCCCAGTAGGGATTACAAGGAGCATCTGATGGATTCAAACTGCTGACCTTCTGGTTAGCAGCCAAACGATTAATCGTTGCACCACCAGGGTCCCTAAACCAAAACCAAACCAAACCCACACCAAACCCACTGCCGTTGGGTCGATTCTGACTCATGGAAACCCTATATACAGAGTAGAACTGCTCCATACAGTTTCCAGTGAGCACCTGATAGATTTGAACTGCTGATGCCCTAAGTTAAACTATCATGTACATATACACACACACAAACACATCTCACTGTCTTGTCAAACTTAAGTACTTTTTCTTAGATAATTTTTAGTTCATTCTGTGGCTTTGGTTAATTGCTAGAGTTCTACAAGGGTTGATTTTGGTGATTACATATATCTTTGCTGTTTTAGAGGGAGACAGTTTGTCAAGGTATTCACTGCCCAATTCACAAATTGATCTCCTGTTTTATTACTTTAAATTAAACTCCGTATTTGTGTGTATGTGCAATGTATTCTTTGGAATATAAGCTGTATTTTAAAATAAGTAGTAGCACAAAATTTTAAATATATGTGTTTGCACCTGATTTAAAAAAATTTACAACAGTACAAAAAGGTTGTGGTTCAAACCCAGCAGCAGGTCCAGGAGGGAAAGACCTGGTAATCTGCTCCCGTAAAGACTGTTGTCATTGTTGTGTGCCATCCAGTCCATTCTGACTCAGAGAGACTGTGTAGGACAAACCAGAACTGCCCCCACGGGGGTTTCCTATAACCTAGGAAACTCCAGGGTGTATTTCTACCCTTCTAGTAGGGTCTCCATGCACTGGAACTGATTCGAGGGTATCTAACAACAACATCCAACTGAGTCGGATCTGACTCGACGGCACTTGGCTTGGCGGGCGACAACAACATATCAATAATTATGCTAAGTGTGAATGAACTAAATACTGAGATTAACAGACAATTATCAGACTGGATTCAAAAAAATAAAAACCTCTGCTGCTTGTAAGAAACATATTCTGTGTGAAGCTGTAGAAAGGCTGAAAGTAAAAGGTGAGAAAAAGATCCACCATATAAACACTAAGCCAAAGAAAGCAGGGGTAGTTTTTCTAACATCAAGAGAGTATATTTCAAGGGAGGCAAGAAGTATTATGAGAGACATACAGGTTCCATATGAAGAAAAGGTCAAGTTACCAGAAAAGAAATATGACCGTTATAAATTTGTATGTACTTAATAACATGGCTTCAAAAGATATGAAGCAAAACTACAAGGAAAGATGGATAAATTCACAATAAACTAGTTTCAATATATTCTCTCAAAAGCTAAAGGAAGAAGCAGGCAAAACAAAATCAGCAATAAAAAGATATTTTGCACAATATAATTAACAAACTCCATCTACTTGCCATATATAGAAGACTGTAACAAACAACTAGAAAATAAGTTAAACCTAAGAGAATATACATTCTTTTTAAGTACACATGAAATATTTATCAAAACAAAAACAGACCATAGGCTGGGCCGTAAATCAATTCTCGACAAATTTCAAAATATCAAAATCATGAGTGTTTTATCTGACCACAGTATAATCAAGCTAGTAATCAGAAACCAAAGATAACTAGAAAACCTACAAAAGTTTAGAAATTCAATTGCTTATTTCTAGACAAGCTGTGGATCAAAGAAGAAGTTATAATACAAATTTAAAATATTTTAAACTCAGCAATAATGTAAACAACATATCAAAACATGAGAAATGCAGTAGTGCACAGAAGAAAATTATAAACCTTAAAATTATATAATAAAATAGAATGACTATAAGCCAGTGATCTAAAGTAACCATCTCAAGAAGGTAGAAAGTTAAACACAAAGTAAAAGGAAAAGTAGTAATAAAAAGCAAAAATGAATGATACAGAAAAGCATACACAGAAACACAAAACCAACAATTGGTTCTTTGAAAAGGTTAAGAACGTTTATATGACCTTGATCAAGAAAAACGAGATATGGAGCACAAATTATCCGTGATAAAGAGAACATTATTACAGATCCTCATAAGATATTTTAAACAACTTTATGCCAATAAATATGAAATTTTACATTAAAATTTAAAAATTCTTAGGAAACTACCCCAAGTTTTGCATAAGATACAAAACTATAAATAAATTCTTACAGAAAATACCAATAGTCCTTGAGCAATTAAATAAATTGAATCTGTAATTTAAAATTTTCCCCACAAACAAAAGTAGATATAGACGGGATCTCTGTACAAGCCTTCCAAACACCTGATGAAGAACTAAAACCAGTCTTCACAAATTATTACAGAAAATAGAAAAAGAAACACTTCCATAGTTATTTTATAAGGCACCAGAAAGTTGCTATCAAAACCTGACAAGGATCAAGGATGAAAAAGGAGCTTTGCCCACAGATTTTATCTGTTTTCTGTTTGCCTTTTGAATCTCTTTCTGGGTTTTGAATCTTTAAAGGTTTTGTTTTTCTGTTTTGTTTTTGTTTTTGCCATGCAGTTATGTTCTAAAAAGTCACAATTATCGTTCTTTTTCTTGGTAGCATGTAGATTTTGTGTTTGGCTTCTTATTTCAGAAGATTTGCTCTACTCTCAGATTTTAAGATAAACTTTCCCATTATTTCTTCAGAGAGGCAGTGTGGTTAAGAACTGTAATTTCCCAGGTACAATCTGCCATTGATTAGCTCTGTCCTTATGCAGGTAGGAAAACTACTCATTCTAGTTTCTTCATTTGTAAAAGATGAATAAACATGGTGATCTTCCTCACAGAATTGTTGAGTGAGAATTAATGAGTCCGATCTTACCTTAACACTTGGGATTCATCTATGGTTTCATTTGGTACACAGGAAGGTTTATATTTATTGTGTTGCAAGAAATGAGATGTGGTGACCAGCTTTCTATTTTATTAGAAATTATTTTGTAAAAGCCAATTTTGCTTTTGCAGGAATTAGTGGCTCGCTACGTGTCTTTGATCCCTTTCCTGCCAGACACAGTTTCATTTGCTGGCATCTGTGACCTGTGGAGCACATCTGATGTAAGTGGTTCTGCATTCTTCCCCATGAATTGATTAGCTTGAGTTGACTGAGCTGTTTGCTAAATGCCTGGCATAATTTTAAGTTTCAATATTCATTAGTCATCATAAAAGTCTACTTAGTTGTTTAACCGAAACCGAAAAACCAAACCCATTTCTGACCCCATAGGACAGAGCAGAACTGCCCCTGTAAGACAGAGTAGAATTGCCCCTTGGGGTTTCCATGGGGCACCTAGTGGATTCAAACTGTCAGCCTTTTGGTTTGCAGCTGTAGCATTTAACTACTACGCCACCAGGATTTCCATCTGTTTAGCAGGATGAGCTAAGTTCTGAAGTATTTTTCTCTTCTTGGCTTAAGTCTTCCAAAGTTCAGACATCTTAAAAAAAAAAAATGTATTCACACAAAGAATAAAAAATAACACTTCAGATATCTTAATACTGACTTAGCCTCCAAGTATTGTCTTAATAATGATATGCCAGCTTTATTCTTAAAAAGATTGATTTTTTTTTTCTTAACTGGTCACATTGCACAGGCAGTTTTTGTTTTTAAAAAATTAAAATTACATTCTTTAGTATATATGGAAATTGTTTAGTCTCTAATTGGGGGGCTCCTTAAAGCATGCCATTTATTACTCAGTAAACAGTAGTTACGGAGAATAAAACTGAGAAAACTGGGACCTGTGGAAACTGTAAACGTATCAAAGAATAAAAGCCATTTTTCAGTTAGAAAAATGGTAAGACCCTGTTGAAGGCACAAAGACAAGGCAGTTCCTTCGAGTTCCAGCTCTCACAGGTTTCACTGTATTTCTTAGTTATCGAGGTCATCCCAGCTAGGCAACGAATTGCTAGTACTGAAGCAGCACCACCCAGTTCTGGCTGGAAGCAAAATAAACACAGTCTATGGCCTAACGGAATGTACAATCTATATGTGTAACACAAACTTAGGCGGCGTGTAACAAACACGCATTATCACGGGTATCAGTGGTGTGGAGGGGAAGTGGACCACTCTACATGTGACACTGTTAGAAAGGGGATGCCCAAATGACTGTAAAATAGCCTTATAGTTATCACAGTAAAAACATTTTTCGTAAGCCCAGCTTATGTGTGTGTAGACACCTGCAACGATATTTACTCTGAACCTTCTAGTGCACTCCAGAGCTGTTATTAGTATCCAGTTACAGCAATGCTTTGAATCATGTGGTTTCATCTGGATGCACTACAAATATGCACTGTTTTTGTTGTTGGTAGTGTTTATATAGTCACTGATTTTGTCAAATTTTAGGTAGAATACTGTGATAATTAGTATCTGTGAACCTCAATCAGTAACTGTTTTGAGAATGAAGTAGTAATTAAAGGAAAAAGAATGAGATACAGGAATTACAATCTGCAAGTAAGCCTAATACAAAAACATCACTAAGGATTCTGCATGGTCTTGAGTGGAAGGAGGTCCCTAGGAAAGGGACACCATTAGTTACAGCACTGTGGGACACCAACTCCAGTCATGCCACCGAGGGGTATTCATTTTGCTGTTGGATGTCATGTTAAACAGTTTGCAAAATCTAATTGTATCTTTACAACACCTTTTGAAGCAAAGTCTTAAACTGAAGAAATTTAAGTACACTTTGTACTTTTTGTTCCCTGATATATTTTGGAAGCAAAAAGGTTGACAATTGTAGATAAAATTTCTACAAACTTGAGCCATCTATAAAAAACATACCAAGTACAGAATAGTTTCTGCGCTTTAGAGCCAGGCTAGCTTGATCACTTATTTGGGGTTACTTTAGCCATCTGGTCCCCACTTTTGCATCTGTAAAATGGGAAAAAGCTTCTTACAGATAAGGAAGTACCTCCTCAAAGCGTAGTCCTAGGATTAAATGAGTTAACACATTTGTGCTAAACACATGTTTAACACATAGTAAGTTTCTGTGTATATTCAACATAAAAAGCGTAACTTGGCAATTTGTCTCCCCACCCCACCCTAGAGTGATTACTAATTTTGGAAATCCATGCCATCAAGGTCAGAAAACACATTGTCCACTAAGAGTGGTTGATTTGCCTTTTTTGATGGTGACGATGATGATGAACGGTCAATACAGTATCAAGATTTGGGCAAAGATTTGAAAAATATGTCTTGTACTTGAGGGCACTTGTTCTAACCATGACTCGGTGAAACCTTGTACCGCTAATCCAGAATGAAGCAGTCATTCTAAGACAGTTGTTTTCTTTTTGTTAGCAATTTCTTGATCTCCTGGCCGGGGATGAAGAGGAGCATGCAGTACTGCTATGTAACTATTTTCTGTTCCTGGGTAAAAAGGCCTGGCTCCTGATGGGCAATGCTATCCCTGAGGTAAGGCCATGCAGCAGCCCCCACAGGAGTGTAGCCTTCTGACCGGCTTGTGTGATGCTCCAGATCACAGAAAAAGGACCGACTTTCAAAGTGGCTCTTTGAGTTGCTTGACAGGTGGCCTAAACCAAACCAAACCCACTGCTGTCAAATCACTGCCCCATAGAGTTTCCAAGGAGCAGCCAGTGGATTTGAACTGCTGACCTTTTGGTTAGCAGCTGTAGCACTCACTGACTATGCCACCAGGATTCCTTAGAGATGTCATCATAAAGGACAGCCCATAACGTGACATGAAACTGTTCACAGTGAAGTGGAACTCAGGACCCTGCACAATACTTCCCACAATACTCCAGATGGGTGGCACATCTGAACACTTAGTCACCCATTGTCCCTACCTAATTCTGTTCTTTTAGCACGAGCCTCCTCCCACACATGTCCCTAGGAATTTTGATACCCATAATGATTTTATGTTACTTGGCTAAGGAGCAAAAGGGCTCTAAAGACATAGGGTAAGGTTTAGGGTCTTGTTAGTTTCATGCCTATTGCTTCTAAAGGTATTTGTCATTGACCTAGCAGGCAAAGGGGAACAAGCCAGATAACCACAAGAGAAAGAGAATATTTGCCACTGTAAGGTTATATTTTCATTGTTATTTTTATTGGGCTGGAGACTTGGTGACAGCGAGACTTGGTTCACCAACTAACATTTTTTTTTTATTATGATTGAGTGAAAATGTACAATCCGGTATAAATTTGCATGCCTACCTATGTGCAGCTCCCTCTGCTCTCCTTGCCCGGTGACAGCATACTCCTTCTCCCATTCTGTACATGTCATATCCTCCCAACAATCTCCTGTCCCCTCCTCTCCACCCTCTCCCCCACCTCCAGTAAGAGGTCAGCAGGATAACATCCTATAGATGCGTGAAACCATAAAGTGCACACACTATATGGTCCCTCTGTGTCGCCAAGTCCAACCCATTCTGGTCTGAAGAGTTGACCTCCATTACGATTTCTGGACAGGGGCAGCATAAGGGCCAGGGGCCATGCTCCCAGGGCAACCCCAAGGCCCCTGGACCATCAATTGTGGTCTTTTAGCGGAGATCTCACAGTGCACCCCTTTTTATTCTCATGCTGCCAGTGAAACCCAAGTTTGTGAGCCCCATCACGGCTACCCCAGGTGGTGGCCAGTCACCATCCAGTTTTTCTGGTCACACCACCAACTCACTTTAAATATTCCTAAATTTTGAGTAGGTTAGGCAACACAAGTTTAGAAAACTGGCATGGGTTGCAGCAGCTTATCCAATGGGTGTTTCAAAAAGGGGCCATGAGGCTCTAGGAATCCTTGGGTATTAGTGTGAGTGGCTGCTGGGCAGATAACAAAGCAGTGTCATGTCCATACCCATATAGTCATTCATTCTCCATCATCTTGGCGACAGCCTGGTACAGGAGCAAAAGCACTGGGCTAGGAAGCATTTTAAGGTCTCAGTTCAGGACTCTGGACCTCAGGACTTATTAGCTGTGTGATCTTGAGCAAGCCACTTCACAACTCAGGGCTTTGTAAGGAAGCAGATAATTATTCCTATTCTGCCTTCTGCAGAAAGCTCTCGTGAATTTCAAGCAAAATTATGCATGATAAATAAATGAACTGCTCATTGTAAAAAATGAATCCAACAGTACATAAGTATTCCAAGTCAAAAGTTAAAGCCCTGTTCAGACCCCAGCCCCAAGACCCACTCCCCTCCTCCGGCATAGCTACACTTAACAGTTTGATGTGTATCCTTTCAAATCTTCTGTGCATTAAAAAAAATAAATACAGGCATAATCAGCCTTTCAAATACTTAAACAGCAACATTACCAATTCCAAAAAGAAAATGCCAGTGACGACTTAGTTCCATTGCTACTACTTCTTCAGTCTACCTTAAATTAGACTGGCTGGGGTAGCATAACTACCGTCCTTAATTGGTTAGTTTGTGGTGCTACTGTCACAGGCAACAATAAACATTTACATTTATTTCCTAAATCCAGTGTAACCTACAGCTTAATTGTACAATTAGTCGGGAAGTGTTTTTAATGCCTCTCTTCCTTAGGGTCCTACTGCCTATGTGTTAACATGGGAGCAGAATCATTATTTGATATGGAATCCCTGCAGTGGACAATTTTATGGACAATTCGATACATTCTGTCCCTTAAAAAGTGTGGGCTGTTTAATAGGACCTGATAATGTAAGTATTTCAGTTTCCTCTTACTCATAGTTGACAGCTGTTTAGTTGATCTACTAATTTAAATGGTATCTTTTCAAATGTATTACATGTGTCAGAGACAGGTAGAGAAAGACACTACCTTGTCAAAGCATCAAGTCTAGTGCCACAGCTGTCCTAAACACTTTTGGTTAGATTAGTCACCTGACCTGCAGACAGACAGGATGAAGATAAAGAACAGGACGGCCCCAGAGGACATGAGCTGGTGCCCTGTATCATCTAAAACAGAGCTGACAGAGCCTCATTCAGTGTCTGCAAACCAAGTAAGGCAAACATGACTGGACTGGACTTTCTGTTTTTTCCTAAGGACAGATTCGTGGGTGCCACATGACTTAGAATTTTTTCCTTGAGAGAGATTTGTGGGTAACACATGACTTAAAATCTCCTTAGCTCATTTTGGTTGTACCCAATCTTGGGAACTGTCTAATTTGGGAAGGGTACTTATAAAGCAGTGGTTAAAAGCATGAGTTATGGGGCCAGACTGTCTGGGTTTGAATCCTAACTTCATCATTTTCTAGGTATGTCAGCTTGGAAAGATTCTTAATCTCACTCACTCTCGGGGTCTTCATTGGTAAAACACAGGTAACAGTAGTCTAGTGTACCTGTGAGAAGTAAATGACACAATCACTGCAAAGCACCTGACACACAGAAACAACTCTTTGTTTTTAAAATCACCATTGACCTTAGGGGTCTCTGAGTCTTTGCATCTGTCAGTAAAAATCATCTGAGCATGCAGCCCCAATAGATGTATTTTTATCTGTAAATTATATAAACTAACTTGTGCATCAGTACATATAATACACACACACATATACAAATCAGAAGATCTATTTCCTTCCTATAACCCTGGAATGTATACCCTTCTTTGAAGACTACTTGATCTACTTTTTAGGGTTACTGATAAAGTTAGAAATAATATATGCCAAGCACCCAGCAAAGTACTTGTCTGTTGTAGGTGTTCAACAGATGTTAACTACTTCCACTGCAAATGTGAAAAGAGCAACTTGACACACTATTCTCATGTTCGTTATTATTTTTAATTGAAATTATTATTATAGTCATAAACTAATCTGCAAAGTTCCATCCTAGTTTAGAAAATAACTTTAAGATTATTAGTAATCAAGTAGGGTCACCAGGATTTGGAAAGCCTTCAAAGAACTCCATTCTCTGTCAGAATTCTCAGTAGCTCTTCAAACAATTACTGTGTGATTAACTCTCATAACACCCAAGTTTTATGAGGAAGAGAGAAACTCTTTCTCCTCTTTGAACAAGATGGGCAACAGAGGCTTATGATGTTGTGCATTCCCCCATGACAGCTCTGAAAAACTTTCTGGAAGCCTAGTGGTGTCCTGATTAAGAGCTATGACCACTAACCAAAAGTATGGCAGCTGGAATGCACCAGGTGCTCCCTGGAAACTGTGTGGAGCAGTTCTACTCTGTCCACAGGGTTGCTAGGAGTCAGCATTGACTCGACAGCAACTGGTTTGGCTTTGGTTTTGAAGCCTCTCTGTTCTGGGTAGAGGATCTCACCCTTGCTGCTTTGCTGGCCTGGCTCTGAAACCTCAGCTGCCTTGGATTGCATTACACAACTTCTTTGGTCAGCCTTTCTCCTTGACTTTTTTCTAAGAAAGAAGTCTCTCTGCTTTCCTCTGTGGTCCAACTGTCCCAGCTTGCCCCTATATTTTTGCTCTCTCCTTCTCTACCTATTGATGTGCTCAGGAGTCAATGATTGTAAAAGATGCTTCTCCCAACCCAGCATAGCCTAAATTACCACGACATCTCTGGCCTGCAAAAGCCTTCAAATATCAGTTACCTCTACTGCTTCTCCTTTCTCGGTACTTTCTGGCCTTAACCCACTAACATCTAGCTCCTCAGCTCTGAATATCTTCAGGAAACTGAACTCTTAAGAAGTCCTGTTGTTCTTTCTAATGGGTAAATAAATTCTACAGATTTTTCTCTTTCCTCACTGTCCTCTCCTTTTCTGTGGCACATGAAACCACTTGTCCCTTCTCCATGGAAAAACACTCTCTCGCCTTGGTTTACACAAAGGACTGTGTGGTTTTCAGTTTCTCTGCAACAGCTTATTATGCTTCCTTCACTGGCTTTTCTTCTGAACCCTTAAAAGCTGATGTTTCCGAAGAGTATATTTAGATTTTTTCCAGGACTACACTCACTCTCTCTCACTCTCTGTCTCACACTCACACATTCACACTCTCACACACTCATGCTCACACACTCATTCACTCACTCATACTCATGCTCACTCTTATACTCTCTCACACTGTCACTCACACTCATACTGCCTCAGTCTCACACTCTCACTCTCACACTCTCTCTTGTACTGTCTGTCCCTCTCACTCTCTCACAACCCTGGTGGTGCAGTGGTTAAGAGTTACGGCAGCTAACCAACAGTTGACAGTTCAAATCCACCAGCCATCCTCAGATGCCCTATGGGGCAGTTCTACTCTGTCCAGTGGGGTCACCATGAGTCGGAATCAAATTATGGCCATGGGTTTCCTACCTAGCTTGGCCTGGCAAAGAAATCATTAATTCAGTCACTAGCACCAGCATCTGCCAGTCCTGAATTTCCAGATGTTTGCTAGATACCCAGGTGCCTTACAATCTCAAACTCAGCACCTCCAAAACCCCAATCGTCTCCCCTTTGCCTCCAAAGCTCAGTTCCTCCTCCTGGCTTCTTGCTTCTATGAATGTCAGTCACCCAGATTCAAATACCAGAATTTTATTTCATTTTCCCTCTCCCTTACCTCCTCCTGCTTTTGATGATATTTATGAAGGCCATATCTACACCTCTACTGCCTCCCAGGTCATGCCATTATTGTTTCATCTGTGCATTACAGTAAATAGCCAGCTACATAATCTGTTCCAATTCAGTTCAGTGTTTGATACACTGCTGCCTGGCTGGGAGCCGTGGGGGCACAGTGGTTAAGAGCTCAGTGGTAACCAAGAGATCAACAGTTTGAATTCACCAGCCACTCCCTGGAAACTCAGGGCAGTTCTACTCTGTGCTGTGAACAGCGTACAGGCTGCCTGCTTAAATTTCTTAATGTTCAGCTTTCATCCTTCTATACCATTCTACAATACCTCACTGATTACAGATTTAACAATAAACTATATATCTTGGATTTCAAAGTCTCCTGTAATCTGACTTCAATGTTTGTTTCCCCCCCAGTGCTATTTTTTTGCCCATTCCTGTGCTAGAGCAGAACTGCAGTTCTTAAGAACATTGCCACCTTAAGAGAATTTCTTGGTTTGGATTCCAAGTAATGAAATCCTCCTGCTTCATTGACTGTCCCTTCTCTGTTTCCTTTGCTACCTTTTCCTCTTAATTCTGAACATCTGAGATCCTCAGGGCTCCACGAACTTCCTTCCTCCCTGGGAACACCATCATGTTGATGATGACCAGATTTGTTATCTCCAGCTCAGCTCATTCTCCACAAGTTCAGACTCAGATACCCAGCTACCTACTCAACATCTTCATCTGAGTATCAGACACCTCAGACTTCACGTGCCCCAGCTTGAACTGCTGAGTTCCTCTGCAGTCTTCCCACATCCATAAATTGCACCATCAGCAGCCCAGACGGCCACGCGGAAATCCCTGGAGTCAGCTCTGATTCTCCTCTTTCTCTTCCTCCACATCCCATCTGTCCGTCCATCGTGTGGGCCCTGCTTCCACAAGATATACAGAACTCGCCACCTCTTGCTACTTCTGCTGCTACCGTTTTGGCCCAGGCCACTTTAGGCCTGCTATCTGGGAGGCTACTTAATCCCTCCCACCTTCTGAGGAGTTTTAAAACAGCCAGGAATACTCCCGGTAAACCAGAAAGCCTATCATGTCACTCCTCTGTGGCATACTCCAATGGCTCCTTAGCTCATTCAAAAGTAAAAGCCTTCGTCTTTCAAACGGGCCACGAGGTCCTCCGTGAGCTGACCTCCCAGCTCGGTGCTCCACGGATCTCATGCTTTCCGTGCCGACCTGCGGGCTCCTCTAAGGTCCCTCTGCCTTCCTAGCTGTTCCGCACATGCATCAAGTATCCGCTGCTCGTCTGCCAGTTCCTGCGCACCGACGCGCCCCCTCCACACAAGGTGTCTCCATTCACGCCCACCGAATACTGCGTCCCTTCCCCACCTTTGTTTTCTCTGCAGCATTTGTTCTCTGCTAGCTATTGCTTCAAAAAAAAATGTGTACAAACCCATCCCCAAACTACACGTCTTCAAACGCTACTCGCGTGCACCTGCTGGTCAGCTGGGGATGCTCTGCAGATGCCGGCTGGGCAGTTCTTCAGGCGGCACTGGCTGGAGCAGCTCTGCTTCACAGCTGTTCATTCTGGGACTTAAACTACAGGGCAGCAGCAATGACAGAGACACAAGAGGGCAAGTGGGACACACAGAGCATCTTAATGCTTAGGCTCTGGGGCACACACTGACACTTATACCTTACCCTACTTGCCGCCTAAAGTCAAAGGGTGCAGAAATGCATTCTGCCCTTTTACTGGAACAACTGCAAGGTAACATGGTAAAAGACATCCACACAGAAACAGGAGAACTGGGATCAATAACGTAATCTTCCACAGCATGTGACGTTATCTGATAGCCTATGTATTTGTTGGCTCCATCTTGGCATTAGATGCTGCATGAGGGCAGGAACTGGACTGCATTCACTGTTTTATCCCCAGTGATTAGAACTGAGCCTGGACACAGGCGGTATATGACAGATGTGCTGAGTGGACGAATGCACCAATTCGTGCACACAATCCTTCAATGTGCCCACGGTATGTCAGGGGTTTTGCTAGGTGCTAACAAGCCAACGGAAACCCTAGTGGCCTAGTGGTTAAGTGCTACAGCTGCTAACCAAAAGGGTCAGCCATTCAGACCCACCAGGTGCTCCTTGGAAACTCGATGGAGCAGTTCTACTCTGTCCTATAGGATCACTGTGAGTCAGAATGGACTCAACGGCAGTGGGTTTGGTTTTTTGGTTTAAAGACTCAACGGTTTGTGAAACACAAGGAAAATGTCCTCAAGGCAACAGTCTAGTGAGGAGAGAGATGAAGAGACATGAAATTATAAGCAATGGTACACAAAAAAATGGCTAAAAATTACTGACCACTTACTATGTACCTTGCATTGTTCTCCAGGGTGTATATGAACTCATTTAACAAACAAGAAACTACTTTATTTCATCAAACCTATAATCAACAGTAAGCTTTCAAATATTAGATATAAAAAATATGAAAAAGATGACCAATAATAACTGAATGCTTCTGACTTTAAAGGGTGTATCTATTTCACAAAGTATGTATATTAAAATCACTGAAATACACCACCTGGAGTCCATGTAATCCCCATAAGTGCTCTTACCAAATGTAAAACCTGCACACACTCTTGTTCTCTCTGTACATACATGCACACACACACATACACAACACACATATTTCTCTGCTAACCTATATACTAACTTAGTTTTATCTTTTTTAGATCTGGTTTAATATTCAACGATATGATTCCCCTCTAAGGATAAATTTTGATGTTACCAAGCCCAAGCTATGGAAGTCTTTCTTTTCAAGAAGCCTTCCATACCCTGGCCTTTCCAGTGTTCAGGTATAATTCTTTTATCAATAATTAAATTTAGACCAAACAAACAAACAAAAAAGAGTAATTTGAGATAATTATACTGGGCAGGGTAGCTAGATACATTTTTTGGTCCTTGTGGAGTACACGGTTCAGAACTCAGCTGCTAACTGAAAGGTTGGCAGTCTGCGCCCAGCCAGTGGCCCCTCAGGAGAAAGAACGGGTGATCAGCCTCCATGAAGATGACAGCCAAGAAAACTCTATGGGGCAGTTCTGCCCTGTCACATGGGGTCACTCTGAGTTGGAACCAGCTCACTGGGATCTAATAACAGGTGAACCACACTGTTTGTACTTCAAACCTCTTTGAGGTCAATTCGCAAGACTAGATTCTGTATCATAAACCAGCACACACAATACATAAAAGAAAAGTTGTAAAAGTATTACAGATTATATTCTATTGTATTTTAGGTCTTTTTTTTTTAATGCTGGTCTTGATTCATGACCACTAATGAGACATGAAATTAAACTATAGGACATGATCCATAGTGGCTCACCCTGGTGGTGTAGTAGTTAAGTGCTATGCCTGCTAACCAGAAGGTCAGCAGTTCAAATCCACCAGGCTCCTTGGAAACTCTGTGGGACAGTTCTACTCTGTCCTATAGGGTCACTATGAGTCAGAGTCAACTCAACAGCAGTGGGTTTGGGATTTTTTGGTCTAATCCTAGTGGGACGGTGGTTAAGAGCTTGGCTGCTGATCAAAAGGTCTGCAGTTCAAATCCACCAGGTGCTCTTCGGAAACCCTATGGGGTGGTTCTATGCTGTTCTACGGGGTCACTGAGTCATAATCAACTCAACAGTGATGAGTATGAGTAACTAGTGCATTGTAAGTAGTAATCATAAGCAGTGTTTCCTAAAACTTCTGTTTCCATGTGATAATGAGGTACACATGTGCAGTGGGTTTGTACATAAAATGTGAATTTTACTGTGGATCAGACCTTCCAAAAAACAAAGGCTTCAAAAACAAAGCCAGTGACAGAGCCTGTGTGCACAATGTGACATACACAAGATTTTTTACATAAAAGTAACAAAAGACTTGGAATGACAGAAAGGATTATTAAAGTATGGTACCTAATAGATTATTTTAGCATTTACAATGAATGAACTAGTGCACTGCATGTCAGCATGCATGAATCTTACTATGTACCCTACAGTGGAATTTAAGTCATGGTTACTCATGTGTGGAGAAGAGAGAAATGAGACCGAGAAAGAGCTATCCAGGACTGTGATTTGTGAAAAGAATGTACAGCTAGTCAAAATCTAAGTGCAGTTGATTTCTAACATTTCTGAATTATCTTCTCACAGCCAGAAGAGCTGATTTACCAGCCCACGGACAAAGCTGCTGCAGCTGAGCTCCAAGACAGGTACCTTCATAAATCCACCAATCATCTGCCACAAGTTGCAATTCTCAACCTCTATCAGTGTGAACTAATTTTGCCAGTTACACTTCATTTCACGTTGGCAGATACCAACAGCTAGTGATCTGCAAGGCTGAAGGAGGCTTTCGCATCAGCATAGTGGGGTAGAAACAAACGCAGGTTAGTTCCCACACGTACTTCTCCAAGCCCTAGCCTCAGTCAAGAGTTCAACAGCATTTTACCATGGATCTTGTTCAGACACATCATAATCCTCGGCTTACATATTTCCCCTTTGTCCAATTAGTGGCAGTAAAAATGGTGCGGTGGAGCCTGAGCTCCTCCAGCCTCAGGAGGGGGACAGAGAATCACCACTAGCCCAAGGCTGATACCTATGAAAGAGAGGGCAGACATACCGCTTCACTCCAAACTCTGTGCTAATTCTGATACCAGCTGTCCCTCCTACAGCACTCTGCTTCTCTGCAGGGCTTGACTGTGTACTGCAGTGGCCACACACAACTCCCAAGCAACACACATGGTTATTGGGATTATTAGGAAGCAATAGGTTACAATTCAGGATCAGGAACGACTCAGGATGTCATTCTTAGGTTAGGACAGCTTCTCAGCCATGTGACAAGCAGGCCTCTTCCTGGCCATTGACCTCCTGGCCCTTCAGCCCCTTGGACTTCTCTGATCTTTGCCCTGCTTAGACCAATGTTGCACAGCTCTCTAGTTCCACTGGTAAGTGCTCTGAGGCACCCCACAATGCCAATAATCCTTGGCCTGAAGGTGTTCAGCTCTCTGGCTCTATAGGTCTACAAGCCTAGCTCTGCCAGTGAGTGCCTAGAGGCACCCCACTCTGCCAAGAGGCCTCCCTCCCTGTGAAGGCACTCCGCCTTCTTGCTCTGTGGGCTGGGGAAGCCCACCACACCATCTCCTGCTGGTCTGCTGGTTATGCTGTCACCCTCTCTCTCCTACTGCTTGTTTGTCTGCCGCTGCCTCTTGCTCTCTCCCCCGTATCAGGTGTAACAGCTGTTTCCTGGGCCTAGGGGGTTCTCTGTGCAGGGATCCTGGTCGAAAGGATGTGTCCCACTCCTAGCCCTTCTTTCTTGGCAGTAGTGAGATCCCGTTGTCTGCCTCTGGGATGGCTCATTTTAAGCCTAGCAGGGTGGCAAAACCGACCATTCACTCATTCAAATTCCATACAACTTATCTGCGCAGTGTACCCCCGAAGGGTGCCATGCGCCTATCTGCATTATTAGCAAGCTGTCCAATCCCCGTGGTGAGCCACAAGCCCCCCATCTGCACAGTCCTGCCTGGTCATCTGGAAACGCTGGTGGCATAGTGGGTAGATGCTACAGCTGCTAACCAAGAGGTCGGCAGTTCAAATCTGCCAGGCGCTCCTTGGAAACTCTATGGAGCAGTTCTATTCTGCCCTAATAAGGTTGCTATGAGCTGGAACTGACTTGACAGTGGTGGGTATGGTTTTTTGGCCTAGTCATTTGGTGGGAGTTACAAGAACATGGTGAAAAAGTCAGTACAAAAGTGCCCCACTGCATCACAGTGGCTTACAGAACCTCCGGAATGAGCAGGACACGTGGAAAAGGCAAGGAAGGGCCTGTGTGAGTTCCTGTCATCCTCACAACCCTACAAAATGAAAGTTACTCTCCTGGTTAAGCGCCTCTAAGCCCAGTCAGATCTTTTGATTTCAAAGTCTGTGTGCTTTTTCTACTGTATCACATTGTATGAAGAGTCAAGTCACACAAGATGAAATATGACCCCTTGCTAAGTATTATTACTGGCAAACGCCAATAAACTCTCAATTTGTGTCTAAAACCTTAGCTGGGATACCCACATAGGACAATTAATCCAAAATAAAAGATTTTGTTTCTTCCCACCTTCAACCTGCCCTTGATTAGACTGACACCATTTATTTCTGCAGTATGATGAAGTGCTTGATAATCCATCCATCTTCTCTCTCTCAGACCATCTGGAAGCCCAGAAAGAGGCTGTTTTGTGCTATAAGTAGATCCTGGGCCTACTGAGGAGTGGGAAGCTAGCTGAATCCTAAATCTACATATTTGATCAGGATGGCTGAGAGGCATTAGAATCAACAGTGCTTCAATTAAAATCCCTGTCCCTTGTCTTAGTCAAATTACTGTCGGGTTATATTACGGTTAAATACAAATGAAAGGCACTTAGCACACTACGTGGTAAATGAGTGCTCAATAAATGGTAGCTATTTGTCCCTCATTCTGTGGTTAAGATCCATATCTGACGACTCCAATATAGGAGAATACAAAATATTACGTTGCAATGGTGGGTATTTTAAAGAGTTTTAAAACAATTTAGGAAAAAGGTAGTTCTCATGAGTAGAAGTTAGAATCTAGGGAGGTTAGAATCAGTACAGGGTGTGAACAGCTGTACATGGATTTGAGGCTCATAACCAGGGCTTTGAATGGGTTCCTTTCCACTCAAACCCCTGGTGAGAATTTGCACTTCAAACAAGTCCCCAGGCAGTGCTATCAGTGCCAGTTTGGGGCCAATCTGGAGAGCTCCAGTAGGGCAGAGGAGCTCGACATTTGTCATATGTAAGAAATTCCTCCCTCAGGATCTTCTTAAAATGTAGACTGGTTTAGTATATCTGGAATGGAAATACAAATTCTCAGCAAGGATTTGAACCAGCACTAACTGGTCGAAAGCCCTGCTCTTTACATAAGCCTCACTCCTTATGCCTGGGTCTAATTTCTCTCTTTCTACATACTGGAAGAAACCCTGGTGGCTTAGTGGTTAAGTGCTACATCTGCTAACCAAAAAGTCGACAGTTAGAACCCGTGAGGCGCTCCTTGGAAAACTATGGAGTAGTTCTACTCTGTCCTATGGGGTCACTGAATTGGAATGAACCTGATGGCACTGAGTGTTGTTATTTACTAGTAGTCATGTGTTTAAAGCATACAGGTGCTAACTAAAAGGTTGACAGTTTGAATCCACCAGCCAAACTCTACAGCAGAAAGATGTGGCAGTCTGCTTTGGTAAAAATTACAGCCTTGGAAACCCTATGGGGCACTTCTACTGTCCTGTATGGTGACTAAGAGTCCAAAGTAACTCAGTAGCAACAGATTATATGTTATCAATGAATACAGTGATAAAGCATTTCATGAAAAACTATTTTGCCAAATGTACTGAATGTAACTATTCCCCAGTTTGGTGCCCCTCTTCTGTTCCAGTGGAAACACCTCATAACCCTTTGGATATGGTGGACTTTCTATTTACAGGCCTATTCTCCAACCTACCATGTAGTCTACACGAGCAAGGATAACTTATGTTTTGACTTCCCGAAAAAAAAAAGAAAAAAAGAAACCCATTGCCATCAATTCTGACTGATATGACCCTACAGGACAGCCCAGAACTGCCCCAGAGAGTTTCCAAGGTGCGCCTGGTAGATTCAAACTGCTGATGTTTTACTTAGCAGCTGTAGCGCTTAACCACCATGCCACTAGGGTTTCCTTACTTCTCAGAGATCTGCCTACATTCGTTACCAACTATGTCTGGAAAATGGCAACTGCACCAGCAAAAAGGTAGTTACATAATCGCCACTGCATACAAACTGTGGTTTCTTACGGGTAAAGTTAAGTCACCCATAAACAGAGTACATTTTTTATGAATAGGATTGAAAAAATACTAAAAGAGAAACTCATGGACTGGAGGCCCCGGCATCTCACTCGGTGGAACAGGTACTGCACATCCACTTTGCGTCACTTCCTGCCTCTGTTAGAAAGGAGCCAGGGGGACGAGGTGGCAGACGACCACCGAGCAGAGCTGCTGAAGCAGCTGGGAGACTACAGGGTGAGTACAAACGGCTGCTCTGCCAAACCTGTGGATGTCCTCACTGCAAAAGGAAAATGACTCAGGACACCATTCTTAGAATCAAAATACCTACACTCTTCCTCAGAGTATTTAGATGAAGCAAGTATAGACTAAAAATTTCCATGAGAAATTTTTAACCACAATAATTAACTGATTGCACTATGTAACATAAATACATCTTTCCTGAATACACTGAAAGAAATACATGGAAATATCTGGCTAAATCATAATACAGACTAAAACTGTGAATAAAGGTAAAACCACATGCTCTGGATCGGGTTTTTAAAGGATACGGTTTTATAGTGACACCTTTTCGAAAGAGTCTCATGAACAGACAGTGTAATGTTTCTGCATAATGAAACACAGAAGCAGTCTCATAAAAACGTTCAACACAGTCAGACCTGTTGGCTCAACGGTGTCAAGTTGGACAGTGTTTTAGTCAGCTAGGCTGCTCTAACAGAAATACCACAGAGTAGATGGCTTTAACAAAGAAAGATTTATTCTTACACAGTCCGGTAGGTTGCAAGTCCATATTCAGGGTGTCTGCTCCAGGGAAAGACTTTCCCCTTGTCAGCTCTGAAGGAAAGTCCGGTATTGCATCCGTCTTTGTCCAGGGAGCGTCGTCACGCAAGAACCTCTGATCTGAAGGATGCGCTCTGCTCCTGGTGCTGCTTGCTTGATGGTAGCGAGGTTCTCAAATTGTCCTTTGTTTCTTTTTCCTTTTATTCCTTGCAAGCTAAAAGCATTAAGGGTGGGGCAAGCCATACTCCAGGGAAACTCCCCCACAGCAGGAATTCACAGCCCCACCCTAATCCTTTAACATACAGGTTAGCAAAGATACTGGGAACCATATCCCAGCCACGTGGCTGCACACATTTTTGGGGGGACACAATTCCAACCATGACAGACAGTTAATTCTATTCACTGACTAAAAATGGATTCTCCAATATACTCTTAAGGCCCGCGTTTCAGCAAAGATGTTTTTAGTTCAAGTAACAGAGAACTCACCTCAAACAGGCTTGAGTGATAGAGAATTTATTGGATCACTTTCTTGAAGTGCACAGTCATAGATGACTTGGGACCAGGGTGCCACACCTTCTGTAAATCTTCCCACTCGATGTCCCTCCATGGGATTGCACTGTCTTCAGGCTTGCTTTCCTCATGGCAGCAAGTGGCTACAGGGTCCAGGATTCCAATCTGCCCACACATTGTCCAAAGGAGGAGAGTGCCTCTGTGTGCCCTTATTTCCAGCAAGATTTCTGAGACTTCCTTTGACTCAGGCCCACTGTGATCATATGCCCACCCCGGTACCCATTCACTGTGGCCAGGGGAGTGGAATGTGTTGACTGGCTTAACCCAAGTCACTGCAACCACTTGGGTCACAAAGCAAACTGGGGGCTGTCAGGAGGAAGGAAGGAACAGTGGATAGCGACTAACAAGCAGCTACTACATGACATCAGCATGCTTGCAGCCACAACAGAAATGACATTTAAATCTTCTTTCTGTCTTGCTACTTATATAGCTGAGCAGAAAAACAGAATTAAATAAATGACTTCAGGAACCACAGGGAAGACTTGCTGTATTAAGAATTACAAATAGGGACAACACTAGAAACTCTAATACAGACTACTGGCTTAAACAGACTACAAAATATTACTAACAATACACAAACAAACAACAGAAGGGAAAACAGATAAATAGGAATTACTAAAACTCAAACACTTATGCCCATCCAAAGACTTTACTGACAGAGTAAAAAGACTGCCTACAGAATGGGAAAAAATATTTGGCAGCTATGTACCTGACCGACGTCTCCATAAACTACAAGGTACTACAAAATATCAACAAGAAAACAACAAGTAACCCAAATAACAGTGGGCAAAGGAGGTAGGCAGACACTTCTCCAATGACATCTAGGCAGCAGCCAAAAGACACATGAGGAAATGGTCACAATCATTAACCATTAGAGAAATCGAAATCAAAACTATAATGAGATACCATCTCACCCCAACAAGGTTGGCACTAATCCAAAAAACACAAATGTTGGAGAGGCTGTGGAGAGACTGGAACTCTCCGACACTGTTGGTGGGAATGTAAACTGGTACAATCTCTTTAGAAAGTAATTTGGTGCTTTCTTAAGCTAGAAATAGAAATAGCATAAGATCCAGCAATCCCACTGCTTGGAATATATCCTACAGAAACAAGGGCTGTAACACAACAGATATATGCACATGAATGTTTATTACAGCACTGCCCACAACAGCAAAAAGACAGAATCAACCTAGGTGCCCATCAACAAATTGATGGATAAACAAACTGGTATTATGCACAATGGAACACTATGCAACAACAAAGAGCAATGATGATTTTATGAAACATGTGATAAACTACAATCAACTGGAAGACATGACGCTGAGTGAAATCAGTCAGCTGCAAAAGGACAAATACTGTATGAGACCACTATTATAATGACTTAAGACTTACGTTCAGAAAAAAAATACTCTTTGATGGTTACAAGGGTGGGGAGGGAGAGGGAGAGGGTGATTCACAGTCCCTAGGAATTTGGTTAAGTGAAGGGAGTGACAGCACTCAGTAGAAGGCAGGTCAGCATAACTGAACTACACCATGAAGTAAAAGGTTTTCTAAACTCAACCCAACATTTCAAATGACAGAGTAGCAGGGACAGGGGTCTGGGGACCATGTTTTCAGGAGACACCAAGATCAACTGGCATAACCAATCTAGGACAGTCTGCTGCATCCCATATTGGTAAGTGGCGCCTAGGGTCTTAAAATCCAGCAAGCTGCCATTTAAGGAACATCAATGGTTCCAACCCACCAAGGACAGATGAAAATCAAGAATATCAAAGACATGAAGAAAAATAAGCTGAGGAGATAGAAGAACCCATATGATTGGGAGACTACAGCAGCAGGAGTGCAGAAAAACTAGATGGCAGCCAGCAACCACCAGACAGCCATGACAGAGAAAACAATGTAGATTCCCTGACATAGCATGAGAGAAAAGGGTATGCAGATGTAGAACTCTATTAATATAGACTGGATGGCTGGACAATCTTGAGGGTCCCCTGGGAATATGGTCCCTAGACTTGCTGCTAGCCCAGAGCTGAAACCAGTACTGAAGTCAACACGTCAAAGAATTAACATGTAAACAGAGTGATGTGGGTGGGTGGTTTAATACATGTATGAGGCTGTCATACTGGCTTCTTTTTAGAGGGGACAGGTATTAGTTGAGTGGATACTGGAATGAGTGAGTGTGCTTCAGTGTGAAAACTGCAGAAAAGCAGGAGCCTGGGGTTTTATATGAGAAATTAACTTGGATTGTAGATGTGTAATCACAGAGAAAAAGAAAATTTAAATATTTACATAGGAAAAAAAACACAGTGACATCTTCAAACTTCACTAACAACTACAAATTTGTTTTTTTCTTTCTCCCAGTTCTCTGGATTT
This sequence comes from Heterohyrax brucei, assembly GCA_028571685.1. Classification (NCBI taxonomy): domain Eukaryota; kingdom Metazoa; phylum Chordata; class Mammalia; order Hyracoidea; family Procaviidae; genus Heterohyrax; species Heterohyrax brucei. The sequence continues at coordinate 182,226,275 of CM053143.1, read as the reverse complement.
CCCCTTCATATGCCCTATTCTGAAGTTAAGCCTTTAATCGAAGCTGTATACAGTACCGGAGTACATAATATCGACGTTCCTAATGTTGAATTTGCTTTAGCTGTCTATGTCCACCCATATCCCAAAAATGTTTTGTCTGTCTGGATCTATGTTGCCTCCCTTATACGTAATAGGTGACTTTTTTCCCCTGAATTTTGTGTATCATGTAAAAACCTGAATCAAGATATGAGAATATTTTAAAATTTTATTAATTACACCAGAAGAAAATATTATTTGCAAATGATGGAATTATATTTTCATACTGTGTTCTCTGCAGCAGTTTGCCGTGTCTGTGAGTCTACACACAGATCCTCCTCAGGCTACACAACTTCAGGTCCCTGTGTCTTTGGACTTGCTTCAAATGTCCTTCTCCTCTGTTGGTTCAACAGAATTATCAATCATACTTTCAAAACCTGGCAAAGCACTACTTCGCAACTTTTCAGTGGGGAGGCAGAACAGCTTTGAAGTATCAAATTATATATTTTTTTCTTATTTTCTTAACCTGCTTGCTTGACATATGCCAAAGAGATAGTAGAAATTATTTTTGGATTATGGATGATCACTAATTTCTCTACACTTTTGGAATTTTCGTTAATTTTTGTAAATTATACTTTAGAAGAAGGAAAACCCTGGTGGTGTAGTGGTTAACAGATATGGCTGCTAACCAAAACATCCACCGAGTGCTCCTTGGAAACCCCATGGGGCAAGTCTACTCTGTCCTTTAGGGTCACTATGAGTCTGAATCCACCAGATGGCAACAGGTTTGTTTTTGTTTTTTTCATAAACGTTTACAGAAATAGTTTCTCAAACAATATACATGTTGTTTTATGACACTAGTTAACAACCTCGTGACATGTCAACACACTCCCTTCTCAACCTTGGGTTCCCTATTACCAACCTTCCTGCCTCAAATTTTAATATTTAACCCTGGAATACCTCTTAATACTTTATCCTACAGAAACACAGAAGAAGCACACATATGCACATACATGTGCACACACTCAACACACCCACTGAAGCATTATGGTATTTAAAAGCAAAAACCAAACCCACTGCCAATGTGCCAACTATGACGCATACCAAGTTTCCAAGGACCACCTGGTAAAACTGAACTGCGAGCCTTTTGGTTAGTAGCTGCAGCACTTAACCACTATGCCACCAGGGTTTCCGGTATTTTAATGGGTATTTGAGTAACCATCAGAAAAGCAGTAAGGAAGAAAAAAGACACATTAACATTTGTACCAAGCCATCGAAAAGGAATAGATGTATCTGCTAACATGGAAATAGGCACAGGCTAGGCCATCCACCCAACTGTTATGCTGGAGCCTACTGCTGCAGCTGCTGTGCCAATCCATCTCAAGGGAGGGTCTTCCTCTTTCTGGCTGCCCCTCTACTTTACCAAGCATGATGTCCTTCTCCAGGGACCGATCCTGCTTGTAACATGTCCCAAGTACATAAGACAAACTCTCATCATCCTTGCTTCTCCGGAGCATTCTAGTTGTGCTTTTAAGGCAGATTGGCTTGTCCTGGCAGTCCACGGTTGTTTTAGCCATCTAGCACAGCTCTATCAGAATTATCACAAGTAGATGGCTTTACGACAAGAAATTGTATTCTGTCACAGTCCCCAGTAGGTTATGAGTCCAAATTAAGGGCATCAACTGTAGGGAAAGCTTTTTTCTGTTGGCTCTGGAGGAAGGTCCTTGTCATCACTCTTCCCCTGGACTGCAAGCTTCTAAGGTGCAGGGACTCTGTTCCCAAAGGATGCGCTCAGCTCCAAGTACTGCCTCTTTCCTGATGTCGTAAAGTCCCCAACTCTCTGCTCACTTCTTCCTTTTATATCGCTGGAGATTGCCTCAAGGAATAACTGTCTCACACACCAAGTCCTGCTCCACCAACACAACTGCTGCCCATCCTCCCTCACTAACGTCATAAAACCAAACCCAATGTCGTGCAGTAGATTCTGACTTACAGGTACCCTATTGGTCAGAGTAGAACTGCCGCATACAGTTTCCAAAGGAGACCAGGAAGACCTGAATTGTGCACCTTTTGGTTAGCAGACATAGCATTTAACCACTACATCACCAGGGTTTCTATTAACATCACAGAGGTGGCAGGGTTTATAGCATATAGGAACATCACACAATAGCAGAAATCATGGCCTAACCAAGATGTTATACACATTTTTAGGAAAAACAATTCATGACACTCCACCCTTCGGTCTGCCTCACATCACATCCTTGCAACATGCAAAACAGTTGCCTCATCACAGCAAAAGTCTTAAGTCCAAATTCCTCTTCAACTGTGAAATCTAGAAGTTACCTGCTTCAGAACTACCACGGCAGAATCAGGCAGGCACAACCTAGGCATTCCATCAGAAATGGGAGAAACTGCAGGGAAAGACGGGGTAACAGGCATCAAGCAAGTCAACAGAACACATTGTATCAGACTTAAGGCCTTGCAAATAATACCTCATTCTCTGAGACATTTCACACAATGGCCCTGACCTCCAGATGTCACATATGGGCAATACTCTCCAGACTCTGAGTGGACCCTCAGCCCTGTGCCATGGCTCCACATTCCAGGACCACTGGAACAGCAACTCTGCTTTAGGCACACTATTTTCCTAGTCTGAGTGGCAACTCCACCTCAGAAACACCAGAGGCCATGTTTCCACCCTCTGAAACCCTTGACGTCTTGGCCATACCTTTCTAGACCAAGGCAACTCAGCTTCTTGTGCTCCTTGTCTGTACAGCTACTGATTCCTGTGGCCTCTTAAGCCTAGGCCTCAAGACCACATTTGCCCTGCTGGGGTATCCCAAAGTTCTGTGGCTTCATCAGACAGTGGTCTGAAGAACCCCACTCCACCAGGAAGCCTTCTGCACACAGGCACTCAGGTCTCTCCCTCCGTGGGTTCGTTCCTGGTTCTGTCTTGCTGGTTCATTGCTGCTGCTCACTATCTACACCTCCCTTAGCATTAACAATCCTCCTCAATTCTTCCTGAATCTTCTATCCATTCAGTCTCAAAACTGCTTCCACATTTTAGGTATCTGTTAGAGCAGCATCCCATTCTCTCGGGACCAAATTCTACTTTAGGTATCTGGTACTGCTCTAAGAGAAACACGACAAGTAGATGGCTTTATAAAGAGAAATTGTATTCTGTCCCAGTCCTGTAGGCTGCAAGTCCAAACTCAAGGCATAAACTCTAGAAGAAGCCCTTCTCTCTTGGCTCTGGAGGAAGATCCCTGTCATCCATCTTCCCCTGGACTGGGAGCTTCTGAGGCAAAGGGTCCCCAGGTCCAAGGATGCATTCTGCTTCAGGCACTGCTTCTTTCCTGATGCTAGAAGCTCCCCAACTCTCCACTTGCTTCTCTTTCCTTTATATCCCAAGAGACTGCCTCACAGCATAGTCCAGTTTTACACAGTGAGTCCCGCTCCACTAACACAACTGTCTCCCACCCCTCCTCATTAAGATCATAGAGGCAGGTTTCAACATGGAAGAGCATCACACAATACTACGAATCATGGCCTAGTCAAACTGCTACACATTTTGGGGGGGAACACAATTCAATCCATGACAACGATATAGCCAACATTGCTCAACATCACCACAATTCAGAGACATCAATTCTTCTGTAGTCTTCCTTATTTATCGTCTAGCTTTCATATATGTATGGTAAATGAAAACCCATGGGCTAGGGTCAACTGCACCTTAGTCCTCAAAGTGAAAAAAGCAAATTCATAAAACAGATACATGTAAACACAATTTTTCAACAGCAGTATTGCCACTTTGGGGCAGATAACACTTTGTCACGAGGGCTGTCCTGTGCATTACAGGATGTTCAGCAGCATCTCTGGTCTCTACCCACAAGGTGCCAGTTAGACCCATCACCGCACCCCAGCTGTGCTGACTAAAGATGTGTCTAGATGTCACCAAGTATCCTCCACAGAACAACTTGCCTTCAACTGAGAATCACTGATGCAGATAGTCTCTTACTCCCTTTATGCTTTCTTCTAATTTCAAGTGTGTACATACCTTGTATACCTCTACTATGAACTCTTCAAGGTGTAGTTCAAAGACTGAGCTGTTAATAGATACCAATATAGCAATATTGACCTGACAGCATTAGTGTTTAGGAGAATGAACTCTGGAGAAATCCTAATTCTGCCACTTACTAGCTGGGTACCCATGCACAAGTTACTAAACCTCTCTGTTACTTCCTTTCCCTATACACATGCCAGGGATGACCACCTGGCCCACTTCACAGCATCACTGTAGAGAATCAAGCTCCTATACGTACAGCACTCAGGACAGGGCTCAGCACTGAGCAACCGATGCATCAGGGACGACACTGCACTTCACATAACTGTCACAGATTTTCCTCAAAAACAAGACCAATTTAAACTACGTATATGTTGTTTCAATTTTCATGAAACATTAACTGTCCCCTTAAACGCACAGCGGTTAAGTTTGGCTGCTGACCAAAAGATCAACAGTTTGAATCCACCAGCCACTCCTTGGAAAGCCTATGGGGACAATTCCATTCTGTTCTAGAATGTTGACATTGACTCACTGGCAATTAATTTTTATCCTTTTCAGTTTCTGGGAAACATTATATAAAGGTTTGTATATGCTGTCTATTGTTCCTTATACTATAGAGGAGGGAGGGGAGAGTGGGATAGAAAAACAATGAGTTTTGATGTGACAATAGGCTGACATACTGAAGCCAGTATGCCAAGTCCTATCTCGTGATTTATAAGCATCAAGCAAAATTACAAGAGACACTCAGTTACCTGGAACCCCTGAAGAAGTTAACTGCTTAAAATTTATTTATAAAGGACAGAATATAAGCCAAGTTCTGAAACATCTTTTAATCTTTCTTTTCCTGCTACGTCATCAAAATCTTTCCCTCTAAAAATGCTGCTGTTTTCAGATTAAATAGGGGAAACTTTAGCCTTCTCATGGTGACCCGGGACCATCACTGTGAACAATCAATTGTATTAGTGCATTCAGGTATATACATATAGGAACAACTACAGGGTGGGATGAAACTCATCGCAGAATGCTTCCTATAGTTTTCCTGAAAAAGTCACTGATGTCAATTTCAACTTTAAAGATAGGCCGCACTGAAAAAAAACAAAAATGCAGCTGCCATCAAGTTAATTCCAGCTTAGACAACTTCATGTATATTAGAGCAAAACTACTCCACAGGCTCTTCATGACTGTGACCTTTTGGATGCAGGCTACCAAGCCTTTCTACAGAGTCACCTCTGAGTGAATTTACACCACAAACTTGTCCGTCAGTAAGCAGCCACACGTTCAATCATCTGCATCCCTCAGGGATTTCTATTAAACACTTAAGGAAATAAAACACAGTAATTACAAAATGGGGAACCTTACAAAATAAAAGTTCTTCTCTCTTAAATGCTCGCTAAATGGCAATTTCCTTCCAGCTCTCCCAAGAGATCAAGAGATGTTTTCTGCATTTAGGTCCAAGTTTTAAAAGAACAGGGTAACTGTAGCAGAGACTTCTTAAGGTAAGAACACAAATGCAGAAGGTAAAACAGCTTGTTACAGAGCTGTCCTACCTACTACAAGAGACCTGCAGCGTTCCATTCTTTATTTTACAAACACTAGCACCAAAGGAATGAAAAAGGCAAGCTAAAACTTCAAGGCGTGTGTCAACAGGTATTCTTCCGTTACAGCTGATCTTCTCTTGGAGTGTAGTCGGCCCTTCCTTCATCTTTAGGCCTGTATCTTTAGGTACATCTTTAGACTCTGTCTAAAACACAGCTTTCTCTTACCATGAACTGCATGTGTCTACCTGCAGTGACCATCCCTAGTCTTCCCCGTGCCCCACAATAAAAAAGCACCTGTGGTCACAGAGAACAAGACCACAAGACTACTTTCTCTTCCTAGCCTTGCTAACATTTATAAAAATGGATGGTGTATCCCTAACTCTTCTAGCATGACATGAAATTAACTAGGTACCTTTCTCAAAAGTTGAGCTCCATGCTCGTTAATTTTTCACAAAGCAATGAAGATAAATTTACAAATTCAAATTCTGATCACTGCACAGTTAATATGAAAAAGAAAAATCAACTCAACAGAATTACGGATGTGTCCAAAACCGTTTATTTGTCAAGGTCATGATTTCACGGGAGATCAAAAGACAAAATATTTAGTCCTATTTTACGCTAACATAAACTGGACTGAGATTTATAATAATCAAATCAAAACACAAAAGCTATTACTTGGTAAAGTCCTCAAAGTAGATTTTATTGATACATTTCTTTAAATGATTGTAGAACTTTTAAAAATCTATCCCCAACTTGACAGTTTAGGGACAGCGGTGGGAACCTGGCAGCTCTGAAGAGAACTGGTGCCGTGCTATCTCACTGAGCCAACACCAAGAAGCCAATGGACTCTATCACCTTAAAGAATCCTACATGTGTGTTATTTTTGTATTGACCCTCTGAGACTTGTTCAGATAAAGGAAACATTACAGAAGAGACTGGTTTCCAAAATTTGCAGACTTTAGAAATTGGAAAAATTATGCCTCAAAAATCCGCAAAGCTTGGTACAGTGTTTATATGGCAAAGAACCAATAATCCCCACTTACTTTCAAACTCAAAATATCTAAAAAATACTTTAAATGGCATGGCATTAGTGACACTCTTTTCAAAGCATTTCATTTTCATTTAAAAGAAATCTGTTAAGACTGCCCTTATGAAAAAACCTAATTCCCTCCTAAAACAAAAATAATGATTTGTAAGAGAGAAAACACTGTACAATTTCACTGGTAAATTAAGACTTCTGAGTCGTAAGAAATAGGGCCAAAACAAGTCACACTCGGAAAGGGATGGTTAACACAAGACATGTGCTGGAAGTAAAGTGCATGAAAGGGGGCCTGCTTAGCTAAATGAAGGAGACAAAGGTCAGGGGACAGAGTCACTCGCCAGAGCGGCAGCAGGCTCGAAAACCACACTGCAAGTTCTGGCATCCACTGGCGGTGTCAGCGTGAGGACCTGTGTGAAAACAGAAACATGTGAAAGGAGGCACTTCTCAGCAGTCACATAAAAATCAACTTGCTTATGCAAGAACTAATTTTTTTTTTTAAACTGGCAATATATTTTTAAGTAAAATCTCACAATGTACATTTAAAAAGCATTCAGACACCAAAATATTCAGTAGCAGCTTGACTTTAACCAATACATCTGTCACGGTTCAAAAGGTAATATATATACACACGTATGTATATATGTATATGTGTACACATATACATACGTAGACAGACATATATTTGCAATTCTGACAATTTTACAAGAGAAAAAAACTAAGACGGGAAACAACCCATAAAGGCAAGATTCCCAAGCTCACTTAACAACAGATTTGTTGTAACCTGACCATCCTTACTACAAAGGTAATGAAGTCGAAAAAAGCCCTATAATAATAGTAATAGATTAGCTTGAGAATGCACTGAACCATCATCGCATTATATTCAAAAAAACTACATGGACATAGATTCAATATGTTTGCCGTATTTTTACTTAACATTCACAGGCAAGATAAGTTATATGTTAGGATTAGAGGAAATTATCATTCAGAATTAAGTATGTATGATTAAACAATAAATACCATACATCTAAGACACAATAACAACTGAGATTCATTTACAAAGAAGTATAAAACATATGTGGAATTACTGATATTTTATCCCAGATGCTAGAAGAAAGATCCATTTGGGAACCCAGTTGAGAACTAGAGAACACCAGAAAGAGGTTCCACGGCACATATACAAGTATCAAGTGTGCTGCATGGCAGTGTTCATACAGGCAGGCCACAGCGGAAAAGGCTGTTAGCTATACTGAAACCTCTCAGTGATACATCTGCATCATGGACAAATAAAGAGCAGTTAATTAGTTCTCACTTATTAGTCAGAACAATGAAATACTTGCCACTGTGAGATAAATATATGTAAGAATAATACAAAATGAAAAAAACATATCAAAGATAGTTTTATTGCTCCATATACCAAATGGGGTATATAACTGCAAAATCACAGTACTCAGGACTGAAAATGTAGTTTTGAACTTAGAAATATATTTTTAACTTACTGTTTGGTTGTTTAAAGTAGCACTAAATTACAAATGGTAACTACGCTAATACTGACAAACAAAAAGTAATTAGTTGCAACTGAACACACACAACACACTTATTTCCAGGAATTTAATTTTCACCTGTATTTTCAACTCAGCCTATACCAAATACAAAGGGCAAGTTTCTTAGGCTATACACTCAGTCAGTGAAGTATAACGATTTTATGTTTCACTGGGGAAATGACAACATATCTTAAAGGAAAAAAAACTAGTGAACTCTATCCAAGGAAATTCAATAGCTTACGGTAGTTTTCTATTTCAAGTTACACTGATATTTGGCATTACTTCAAATTAACAATGGAGCAGGTATGGAAAATGGGCAACGGCATAGATGAAGGAGGGACCTGGAGGGCAGCGATGAAGTGCTCAGGTGCCAACCCAAAGGTCAGCAGTTCTAATCCAGTGGCCCCGCCACAGAAGACAGATGATGCCCTCTGTGCCCACAAAAATGTACAGTCTTGGAAACTCTTGGAAAGCCTACAGGCCAATTCTGGCCTGTCCTATAAGGTCACTATGTGTCAAAATCAACTTCTTCTTCTTCTTTTTGGCTTCTTAATAGATGAAATAAGACTGGCCACCAATTTATGACCACTGAAGCTATAGTACATGAGGGTTCATCGTATTATTCTATACTTACATGTTTACATTTTTCCATAATAAAATGCTTCAATTTTTAAAATTTTAATTTTAGTTAACACAAACCCAACTCCAGTCAAAATAAATATCTTTCCTATATTTGAAATGAAAAGTTAAATGCATTATATATTTAAAATTCACAAAGCAACATTTTTGTTAAGGCTGTTTTGCCTCAAAATAAGACACAATAAGCCATCATGACCACAAGTTTGGGATACAATACCTTAATGCATATTATCAGGTATTTGTTAGAAATGTTCTGAGAAGAAATCCTGAAGTTGGAAACTCTTTTCCCACTATCTACCACGGAATAGATCTTCCTTCTGAATAGATTTTCAACTTTACCTAACACGGACCCCCACCTCTCCGCCACTCCTCAGCCTTTCTGTCCTCGAGCTCTAAGACCCCTATTACTCGCCCTCTCTACTCACCCAGAACTTTCTCCCAGACCCACTCCTGGCCTTGCTACTATCTCCCAGCTCTTCTAGCACACTTAGTAACTAACGGGACTCAAGCTGGTGGTTTTCACCAAAATGTATCTGAGTGTCACTTTACCAGTACATAAATCTATTGTTAATGCTTAAAAAAGGAAAAATATGAAGAAAGAGATATAGAGACTTACATACAATTCTCCACACTAAAACCCATAAAACACTTCAAAATGTTTACATCTGTTCTGAAGACTGAAAGGTATGTAATATATTTATCCTGAATTCAGCCGTGGTCTAGGAAAGATGCACAAGTAACAGCTGAAAGGGGAGTCAAGATGTGTATCTGATTTCTAGGGGAAAAAAACAAAAGGGACACCAAAGGAACCCACTGGCTCAAGGTAGCCTGTCTCCTAGAAAAACGCATCTATCCAGACACTGCAGTGCTTTCCATCACCCTGCCCAAAAGACTCAGGGGCTCAGCAGCCTCAGTCTCACCCTGGCCACATGAGGCCACCGTTTGCTCCCCAAGTCTTAGGAATGGCAGTAGGAATAACAGGAGAAGAAATATGCAGAAATAACACTGTTCCCTGAACTGTGTAAAAAACTAACCAAATTCTGTTATGTGCCAGCCTCTCTTTACTCATTCAAAACAAAGTTCTTGCTCTTAATTATGTAACATGTCCCTTCTCTCAAATGCATACTAGAATATATCTGAGTTGTAATAAGACTCTAAATGTACAGAACAAATAAAGGGAATTAATAGACCAGTCGCTTCAAATCTAAATGTAGAATGTGCCTACAGAAACCTGTGGGTACTTAGCCAGTAACTGTCATACTAACTGGCTCAAAACTACAACCCCATCAGAAGGTCAATGACATTGCAGCTTCTGGATCCTAATAATCCATGAGTGTGAAACATCCATCAGGGATTTTATTCATCTGAAGGCCTGAGGCAAAGCAAGAGCAAAGAGAGCAGCTGGTTTTCAGGTAAGTTAGTCTCACATTGTAAAAAGCAAGGGAGAATACCTACTTCCAAACTCTGCAAACTGTAAGTAAACTTAATCAATACAAAAAAATTGTTCAAGAAAGTGAATAAACAGACAATAGAAACACAAGGGAGCATTAGTAGGAAACATGACTTTAAGATACACTGTGTTGCCAGGTACACCAAGGAAACAGCTGCGTTTCAACAAAGACCAACAACTGAAAAGGCAATGTCCTTCAAAAATATAGGACCATTCACTACAAATATCTATGTCAATATAGGTTAGAGAACCCAAGTGGATGTAATGCTTAAGGGCTGAACTATGTTGAAGAACAATACTCAAAGAAAATAATAATTGCATAATCATTAAATAAAATCATTAAATGATAAATACATTTTGTAAGTAAGCATTTAAAAATATTAGGTAAAAAAATTATAGTCAGCTATGATTAATGCCCCAAATTGTTACTGCTGCATGATTTGTGTTTTCCTGGACTTGAATCCTTTATGCTGTACATCTGCACTTACCTTCACTTACCTTTCATTCCTCTTTAACTTAAATTAGAAACCTAAGAGGGCACATCATCTGTGACCATTTCACCTCCAGAACTATGGCTAATCTACCTTCACTCAGAAATCATACATACATTGAAATGCAAATCAATACAAAAAGTTCATTTGATATCAGAGTTCAACTGTTCTTCAGAAATGCTTAGTAAATGGCAGAAAATTTTTAAAATGTTATGGCTAAGTTTTATTTCATATTCAAACTTCTGTTTATCAATCTATCAATCAAATAACAAATTTAAATGTCATGAAGAATGAGATGACTCAAGAAGCGCATTTTGTATTAGTGCTTAGTGTTGTGCTCACAGTACTATGTTTTCATGAAAACAAGGGGCTCCTTTCACCTTTGCCTGCCAGCTGTGCCTTCTTCTGCCCCTACAACTAAGTATTTTCATAAACACTGCTATGCTAATTTTAAAACAATGTAGAAGGCAAGTTTATCTGCATAAAAGTACAGTAGTTATCTGTTAAATATCTGATGACTAACTTATCTTCTCCAAAATTTCTGCTAGTACTGAGGAAACAGGTCATTCTGCTTTACTCATCACTTACCATCTAGTTACTGTTGAATAATGTTCATTAGTATTCTTTCAGTTAGAAACCTGATACTTAACTAGGTAGACTTTCTTTAGAATACACATTTTTAGTAAATGTCATCATTTTTAAAAATAATTTGTCACTCTTCCTCACTCACCACCAAGACCATGAAGAAAACATATTAACTACTCTCAGAAACAATAAAAATAATTAAGCAGGCATCCAAAGTACTCCCAGTATGTACTAAGTCCAGCTGTACTGACAGATACAGAGGCAGAGTGCCATCCTCCCAAACCGGGTACCATGATCGTAATTCTAACCCTTTCTAAGCTTTCCATAAACCCTCATAAGAAGAAAGATTCTATCCAAGTACTACTTTAAAGGTGATCGGCTGGACCTCTGCAACACAAGTTAACATGACAAGTCATCTATAATCTTTACAGTAATTCTAGTTCCTGCAAATCACACTTTAATAAACTATAAAAGGAGACTTAACAATTTCCTTTCAGTCAGGTATCTTCATTAAAATTCATTTACTGAAAATTATTAACTGTTTATCCAAATACACATATATGTTAACAAAGCAATGCTGCATCTCCTTTGGAAGGCTTTAATACCTGTATCTCTTCAGAACCACTGAAGACAGGACTCTAACATGCTAACAAAGCACAAAAGATTTTTAGTTTTTAACTTTATCCAATCCCTTAATTATTTCAAGAAGTGTACAACACACACACACACACACACACATACATACACATAGGAAGATCACATAAAAGAAGTGCAACTCAATTCCTCTCACCCATAGCATCTATATACCTAGAAATAACTGTAACGATTAAGTGGTCAAATATACTTCCACAAACACAACCTATGCTGAAATCAATGTGGACAGTTCACATGGAACATGTACAACCTTCTTCTTATAATAATACAGGCTTACAGACTGCATTTCGTAACATGTTCCCTAAGCCTTACGAAGTACACCCACTGAACCGACAATGACAGAACCTCAGGTTTTAAAAAAGAGAATCTCTCTTCTCAAACTCCCCACAGTCACCAGACACAACTGCTTCACCGCAGCCGCCTTAGCTTGGCTTTCGCGGGCTTAGCAAGGAACAGCTACAGGGACGCTCATTTTCAGGAGCCCCCGCCTACAGACCGAGAGCGACAGAGCACCGAGATGCTGCACCTCAGTGCTGCTGCGCCACGAGCACGCGCGGCGGCCACCTCCCGCACCACTGCCGTGACGCCAGGAAGAAGAGAGCTGTGCTCGTGTCTCTTCAGATATCTTTTAAGGAAAATCTAATATGCGAGAAACAGCACACTTGTTAACTTATCTGCCTCCTGGGGTGTCGTTAAAGACTTCACTCCTCCAGTCTGCCCAGCTCAGGCAAGTGCTCGCAGAAGAGTGCCCTTTCTGTCATCTTAAAGGGAGTCATGCTCTCAAAGACAACAGCAGTCTCTGCCACCTGAGGCATTTTGCCTCATAAATGCTGGAGGCTAGTATGACTCAGAAGCAGCTGCTTATGCATCTGGAAGCTTCACTCTACCCATGACTATCAAAGGCCCACAGGGCAGTGCATGTATTCTGAAAAAACATACTCAACGGGTCCACTATAGGACAGGACATGTGTAAAAAACGAAAACAAATCAGGAAATATTTATCTGATACTTTTTAAAAGGCAGTTCAAGAATCAATCTCCAGGAGAACACTAGGAAATTCAGTCACGACTAAAGGACACCTGCCTCACCTGCAACATGACCACTTCTCCAACCATTCCTCGGTCTTCAGTGACATTTCTCTGCAACTAGAGCCAGAATCCCTGAGTTCACATGACCAGAGCCTGTTTTGAGCGCGTTTGAGAAAGCACTCCTGTAAGCAAACCGAGCCTATCATCCCTCAGAGGGAGTGGGGATTAAGAAATCGGTGTTTCTGAAAACCCAGTGTATCTAAATCATTCACGTTCTAAAAACCACCACGGAGGAGGCCCCCCAAATTTTGTAAGAATTCTAGTCTGTCTAGAACCACTTCCTGGTTTTGAATAATTAAACTACTGCATACCTCAAAAATCTGGCAGAACTAATATATGAAATATCTATTTGCCAGAAAAACTTACCTTCAAAGAAGCTATTTATTGAAAATGTGATTTTTTTAATCAAACTTAAAAGGTTAAATCTAGAATTCAGATAGTTTGTTAATTAGAAAACGAAATGAAACCCTAATAATTAGGAAAACTGTTAAAACGTTTTAAATCAGTTCTTCAAACTAATCACACTGCTAAAAGGCATTACCGTTAATGTTGTCACAGTAGTAAAAGTATTCGTCATTCAGAGCAGGGCATGCTGAGACCAAGTCCTGCAGGCCTGCCCCCGTTACGGTGAGACAGCCCGAGAGGTTCAGGTGCTCCAGGTACGGCAGTCCTCCTCCCAGAGTCAGGACCCTGCGAGAGAGATGATTCAACAAGTGAAATACACTCATCTATTGGAACCTACCTATCTGCAGGGACCAAAAGACTACTGTAAAACACTTCACTTGGTGGCTACAATGAGGACCTTTAAGAATCTCTATAAAATATAATACATAGCTAACCTCATCCTTTGACATAAATACATTCACCTAAGGAAAACCTGAGGCATTTTCCTGAAGACATTCATGAAAACAGTCTACAAACCTCTTCTTTCTAAGAATATTACAGCATCTCAATACTGAACGGAGGTACTGAACCCTGGACTGCTCATGTTCCCACTCTCACCAAACTGTTCAAATAAAAATTATCAAGGACATTGCTACTCGACAACACAGTGACCGTATCACGTGGGCACTTTATGGTTCTGTGCATCTACAGGATGTCATCCTCCTGGCCTCTGACCAGAGGGGAGTGGAGAGGGTGGAGAAGACGGGACAGGAGATAGTTAAGAGGATATGTCTTGTATAGAACAGAAGGGAGGAGTGTGCTGTCACCACGCAAGGAGAACAGTAGGAGCTGCACACAGGCAGGCATGTGAACTTAAACTGTATTGTACACTTTCACCCAATCACAATACATAAATTAAAAAAAAATCAGCAAATAAAACAATAAAAAGAATATTATTGAAATTATAAATCTAATAACTAGTTTGGTGGTTCCCCAAAAATTTAAAGACAGAATTACTGCACGACCTAGCCATTCCACTATGAAATATACACCCCATAAATGTCAGAACATGTTCACAGAAAAACCTGCACATGAAGGTACATGACAGCATTATTCATAATAGCCAAAAAAGCAGAAACAATCCCTATTGTCTATCAACCGTTGGATAAACACAGAAGAGCCCACATAGTTAAAAACAGTCTACAGGAATGAGGTGCTGATCCAAGCTACAACATGGACAACTCTTGAAAACACAAAGCTAAGTAAAAGCTAGTCACAAAAGGCCACATACTGCATGATTCTACTGAGACGCAATGTCCCGGGTAATCCATTAAGACAACAAATAGATTAGTGGTTGCTAGGGGATGCAAGGAGAGATGAATAGCAAGGCCTTTGCTAAAGGTGAAGGGGTTTCTTTTCCAGTGATAAACTATTTCTGAATTGGAGAGTGGTAACGACTCGACGGCACTTGGCTAATGGTTACATAACTTCATAAACAAGCTAAAAACCAGTACGTAATACACTTTAAAAGAGTGACTTTGATGGTATGTGAATTACATTTCAGTAAAACACAGAACCCAATGACACATCCCAGAAGAATAAAATTACCTATAAACAAAATTAAATGAGAAATTTGCTAAAATGACAATAGCAAAGCTAAAAAAAATCAAGACTAAAGCTGAGAATATCAATTTCCATATAATGGTAATTAAATCTATGTTATGCTGGCAAAAAATGGGAAAACTGGAAACGGTCTATCCTGAAAGAGACAGAAAGAAATTAACAATATAATAAATTTAGGAAAAAATTAGTACGATTATGTACATATATCGAAATTTAGGAAGTAACATTAAGTAAAAAAGACATAAACAAACTGAGACTGGAAAAATTTAACAGTTACAGTGAGCGATCAACCTGGTTAGCACAAATGGTTTGCGCTTTACTACTCCTCTAAAGGTTGGTGGTTCAAACCCAGCCAGCAGCACTGAGGAAGACAGTCTGTGATCCGTTTCCATCAAGAGCACAGCCCGCAAGCCCCTATGGAGCAGTGCTCCTCTGTAATACATAGGTCTGCCATGAGTCAGAAGTACTGAACACACACATCATTGGGGGGGGGCCCTCATACTGAGTGAGGGATATTGTAATGGTACAGTCTGGGAAGCAGAATATATAAAGTTTTGTAACTACATGTTTAAGAAAAGGAAACCGGTCTTTTAAAAATAACTTCTCAATGATTCAAAATCTACGAGAGATTTTTAAATGCATACATTCCTATAATTCAGTTTTTTTAATCATGGGTACCCCCCATAGTACCCCCCATATCTACACAGTATAAGTTAACAGTTGCAGTTCAGAACCTCAATGAGTTGACTTGGCCACAGCAGTCTTTAATGGAAGACAATACAGGGGTTGAAGTTCACTAATTCCTTCCCACAAAGCTGAATAGTTACTAATAAATACAACATACAGCTTTAAAAACAACAGTCTGAAATACCTCAAAAGATATTTCAATGCAGAAACTATCTCATGTTTCTAAAATCTAAAATTTTCAGCACACTGAGGGCAGATGACATGGAATACCACATCTTAACATTAATAACGTGTACCTTCTATGTTTGCCAATAAACAGAAAGCACACATTATTTACATAAACATACTGTATAAAACTTTGTATTACAAATATCCTTGAGTAGACTATTTGCGCAATTCCTGGCCTCACTGAGCTTCGCTGGAAAGCAGAAAATCAAAAAGAAAGCAAAGAATTACAGTACCATGCGACCAATGTTCTAATGGGAAAATACAGATGGACCTTGAGAAGGCAGACAAGATTTTTCCTAAGTGGCATTTAAGGTGCAACAGAAAAGATAAACAGAACTTATCTAATAACTGCATGTTACCCATGGAGGAAGAAAACATGAATGTCTACAGAGAAGAAAAGTATGGTAATTTGGGGCAAGAGAAAAACAGCTGAGTGCAGCTAGGGGGACCAGTTATGAGAAGGGACCAATCCCTAGGGAAGGACATCCTGCTTGGTAGATGGTCAGCAAAAAGCACTAGAAGACCATCAATGAGATGAACTGACACAGAAGCTGCAATAACAGGCTCGACCATAATAACAACAACTGTGGAAGCAGGAGGACCAGGCACTGTTTTGTCCACTTGGGCGTAGGGCTGCTACATGTCAGAACTGACTCCTGGATAAATAAGGACATGGCTGGAGAGGATGTTATCTATGTGTTTTGTTTTGTTTTGTTTTTGAAGTGGTAAACAAAGAGGAGATAAACAGCAAATGATTTAAAGAGCTCTGGTGGTACTGCACCTAAAGCACTCAGCTGCTAACCAAATCCTCCAGCTGTTTCATGGGAGACAGATGCAGTAGTCTACTTCCACAAAGAGATTTACAGCCTTGGAACTGACTTGAAGGCAATGGGTTTGGTTTTCTGGTCACAAGAGGTAAAGATGTAAGCAGGGACCAACAGTTTGGCATTCCATGTGGGGGCGGTAAGTGTCCCTAAAAGATCTGGGTGGAAAAAAATCATGGTAAGAAACATTCTACAAAACCACTTTACTTTTTTCCATCACCAATATCCAAGCATGCCAGGCACATGCCTAAAAAGGACACTAAAAGTACGTAAAATATGCTTTCTGCTCTCAACTAGGCAAAGAAACACATAGCCAAACTGTTAACAATCTAAGAAAGAAAAAAAGTTATACAACCATGTACTAGTTACAGAAGCAGTGCAAACCAAGGAATAATTCAAAAAGTATCACTTTCTAAAACAAAGACAACAAAATTCAGTATTCCACAATGTGCAATTCACATTATTTAGCTTTTAATCAAAAATAAGCAGACATTCAAAGAACCACGGATGTAAAGCGGATGGAATTAGCACATGAACTTTAAAACAGCTTTTATAAATATTGTAAGTATGCTCTATGATTAAAAAATACATATAGCAGAAAGAGAAAACATATGCATATTTTAAAGTCCCAAATGGAATCTCTAAAGATGAGGAACAATACCGGAAATAAAAAAGGCACTGCAAAGAATTACAAGCAAATTGGACACTGCAGAAATAGTGAACTTGAAGATAAAACCAGAGAAATCATCTAAAATGAAGCACCAATAGCAATAAGAATAGCACAAAACATCTCAGTGACTTGCCGGGCAGTAACAAGCAGTCTAACATAGATGGGGTACCCGACGCGGCATGAGAAAGGCAACAAACAGGACAAGAAAATACATGATGAAGGAACAGATGCATATTCCCCAAATTTAACAAAAAAACTGAGATCTTATCATAGAGGTCTCATACAATATTGTCCTTTTGTCACTGACTACTTTCACTCAACATAATGTCTTCCAGTTGAAATCAGGTTATGAGATGTTTCCTGGAATCATCATTATTCTTTATCATTGCATAGTGCTCCACTGAGTATATATACCATAGTTTACCTATCCATTCTTCTGTTGTTGGGCATCTGGATTGATTCCATCTTTTTGCTATCGTGGACTGTGCTGCGATAAACATTCTTGTGCATGTGTCCATTGGTGTGAAAGGCCTTGATTCTGTAGGATATATTCCAAGTAGTGGAATTACTGGGTCAAATGGTCTATCTATATCCATTTTTTTAAGGAAGCACCAGATTGCTTTCCAAAGCATAACGAAGGTCCACTCTTTGGACACGAATGGATTGGACTTGGTGATGCAGAGTGACCATATATTGGATGCACTTTATGGTTCCATGCATCTATAGGATATCATCCTGCTGACCTCTGGCTGGAGGAAGGAGAGTGGGTGGAGAGGAGGGGAAAGGAGACTGTTGGGAGGATGAGACATGTATGGGGCAGAGAGGAATAGTGTGCTGTCACCAGGCAGGGAGAGCAGTGGAAGCTGCATATAGGTGGGCATGTAAATTTACATGGGAATGTACATTTTCACTCAGTCATATTAAATAAAAAAAAAAAAGGGAGGAAAAAAAACATTAACCACATACCTAAAAAAAGAAGCAAATGCTCAAGCAGGATTAAAAACAAAGAAAATTATACCAAGGAACAATTTTATTTAAAAAGCACACACTACATAAAGAGGGAAGGATGATTATAAACTTTTCATCTGAAACTATGTGAGCTGAAAGATAAAAGAATATCTTGAAAGTACTGATATAAAAATAAAGCTAAAAACAACTCTATCCACCTAGAATTCCATACACAGCAAAAGTCTCAAAGCTAAGGTGAAACAAAGATTTTCTTTTCCCCCATACAAGACCTAAAAGAAGTAACTGCCAAAAAATGTATACAAGTAGGCCCCGATTTACAATGTATTCAGATTCTAGCACACCATACTGCGAACAATCTGGGGTTTTTCGTGGCAGTGGTGGTGGTTGTACTCTGGTACATCTTATCATTGGTAATACGCACCGCATGTAATGTTGAAGTATGTGACCCGCTGATGTTACGAACCTTACATATTCACACACAAATGTTCAAAATTTGGGTTTATAAAGATACCAATAAGAAAAAGCAGTAATGAGAATTCTTTTAGAATATATCCTACTTATAGCACAACCAAGTCATGATGGCACTACTGGAACAGAATCTCACTGTACATCAAGGACTATCTGTACTACAAAAAAAAACTGTTCAAGTTCTTCAGACAGAAGAAAAACAATATCAAATGGAAACTTGAAACTACAGAAAAGGAAGAAAGCCAGAAAAGTTAACATGAGGGTGAATATAAAACACTTTTTCTCTAGATTTGTTCATTTCCCTAAAATACAAATGACAATATAAAACAAAAACAGCAACCATGTATTATAGGGTTTATAACATGGTGAAAATGAAGTACAATGCATGGCAAAACAATAACAGAAAGGAAAGGGGACAGGAGTTTACCACAATTTTAAGGTTGTCATGTTGTATGTAAAGAAGCATAATATTAACCGAAGGCAGAAAGTGGTGAGTGAAGATACAAACTCTAGAGCAAACAAAAAACCAAACATAGCGAAGGCGTAATGAATATTAAGAAGTATTTGTAAATCCAAAAGCAGTCAGGAAAACAGGAAAAGAATAAAAAGCAGACCGAGCAAGTGGGAAACAAAGCAAAATGACAGAGATGAACCCACCCACATCAGCAACGACATCAAACAGAAAAAGGTCTAAACACACCAATTAAATGGAAGAAACAGCTGGACTGAGTAAAATGATAAAGTCTTACTATATATGCTGTCTACAGAAGATTAAAGAGCAGGTGCCAAGGGCTGGAGGGAAGAAAGACTAGTTTATACCAAAACTAAGCTGGCCATGTGAGGCAGCAGAAGAAGGTTAAGAATTTAGATAGGCTATTCAACAACAGTTGAGGTTTACTTCATTTCTATGAAAACCAGCAGATGCTGCATTTGGACTACACACATGACACTATGTATTCCATATGGCTTCAATCTAGTTTAAAACCTTGATTACTAACCCACATTAATACAGTCAATGGTCTTATAAAGAGTGTTACATAACCAACTTGCCAAAATACATGGTCCCCACTCCGGAATAAAACATAATGACTAATGCAGAAGCCACACTAAATGCTCCCAACTAGGGCACCGAGGCAGTTCTGCTCCCAGAGTTATATGCTGTACGAGCTACATTTGTTCTCAAGCTTATTTACACTATGTGTACTTGTTACTATATATAATTGTTTCTGTAAAAATTAAATATGTATTTTCTATTGCTTTAGTATCTTCTTCAAGAAATGCACACAAACTAACTTCATCCTGATATCTACTCAAAATCTCCTTCTTTTTAAAGAGGTCTTTCCTAGGCAATAAATGCTCAGGAAATTTTTTTGTATTTCCTATCTCATAACCCTGCTTTTCTTCAGAATATTCTGTTTTGATACTACACACACACACGTATTATTTCTACCACTAGATTATAAATTCCATGTATGCAAGAAATTTATTTTACCTACTTTGGATTCCCATCAACAAGAACAGGGCAAGTCACACAGCAGGCACTTAAGAATTCAAGGAATATCTGAATTGTTTAGAATTCAAGATAAACCAATTAAAAATAGAGAATCTGCACCCAGACTGCAAGCTTTTTAAATTAACCAGTCCACAAATTACTACTGGGCTGAGGGCTGTGGGGACCATGGTCTCAGGAAACCTCTAGCTCAACTGGCATAGTTTGTATAGCAAATGTTCTACACTCTGCTTTGCTGAATTGAGTCTGGGGTCTTAAAGCTTATGAGTGGCCATCTGTTTTAGTCAGCTAGTGCTGCTGTAACAGAAATAATCACAAACTGGATGGCTTTAACAAAGGAAAGTTTATTCCTGCACAGTTCAGTAGGCTATATGTACAAATTCAGGATGCCTGCTCCAGGGGAAGGCTTTCCCCCTTGTCAGCTCTGGAGGAAGTCCAGTATTGCATCAGTCTGTGTCCAGGGAGCATCTTGGTGCAGGAACCTCAGGTCTGAAGGATGCGCTCTTCTCCCGGTGCCCCTTTCTTGGTGGTGTGAGCTTCTCAACTCTCTGCTTGCTTCCCTTTCCTTTTATCTCTTGTAGGATGAAAGGATTAAGGGTGGTACAAGCCGTACTTCAGGGAAACTACCTTTACAGTGGAGCAGGGAATAGTCTTGGGAAGGGATTTACAGTCACACCCTAATCCTCTAACATACAGCACAGGGAAAGCACAAAATGGAGGACAATCACAGAATACAGGGAATCATGGCCCAGACACACGGCTACACATATTTTAGGGGGGACACAACTCAGTCCACGACACCATCTAAGATATTCCACTGATTATTACCCCACCTGGAAGAAAGGAGAATGAAGAAAAGCAAAGACACAGGGAAAGATTACTGCAAAGAACTGATGGGCTACTCGCACCACAGCTCTGATGTGGTTAACAAAGACAGTGTCTTGGGCAGAGCAGGAGAAAAATGTAGAACGCAATTCTAACTCACCAAAAAAAAAAAAAGACTAGACTTACCAGTCTGACGGAGACTGAAGAAACCCAGAGAATATAACCCTCAGATACCTCTGGGCTCAATAATGAAGTCCCTCCTGAGGTGAGCCCTTCACCCAAACATCAGACAGGACCATAAGACAAAAGGATACAAAACAGACACTGCAGCCCAAGGGCAAGGACTGCAAGCAAGGAGTGGGACAGGAAAGCTGGAAACCTGAGCTCCAGAAGGGGAGAGTGTCGACACGCTGTGAAGCTGGCAATCAACATCACAAAAACAGTACACATCTTAATTATTTAATGAGAAGTTAGTTTGCTGTCTAAACCTTCATCTAAAGTGCAACTAAAAAAAAATAAAAAATAAGCAGTTCAAATATCAGATAAGACAGACCCTGTGGGTTCCTCTGTCCATAAAATAAATTCTGCCTTGAATTCAAATCAAGAGCTTATAACAGGTTTTCCACCCCTAGAAGCTATCTGATATACAAACTACTCACTACTCTTGAAAACCCTAAGGAAGGAATACTTTCACTCCCAAGAGCAGTCAATTATCTGTTTATTTAGTCCTAAAAGGTTAACAGTATCACAAGTTAATAGACAATGCCATCATACTTTGAAGTCACTCAAAATCACTTCCATGCTTTTCTTCAGATTTCACTTAGACAATTAACTGTCTGCCTTGCAAGACTGTGGAGAGGGAAACTCTTTGATATTCAAATAGCCTCGTAATTCTGCTTTTAGATTAAGTATCTCCCTTCTAGTGCTTTCCAAACATTGCACAGAAAGTTTCTACATTCTTTCGCACTGAACTCGAACTGAAGATACCTCTGACTGTGCTCATCAAAATTTAGACTTCCCTTAAAGTATTTGGCAGCAAGGTCAACCATTTAAACCTGCAAGCTGCTCCATGGCACCAAGACGCGGCAGTGGACTCCCACAAAACTGGACAGCCTTGGAAAGGCCATGGCACTTTTACTCTGTCCTGGACGGTCGTAGCAAGTCAGAATTGACTCAGAAACCACGGGAATTTTTTTGTTTCGCTTTGTGTTTAAAATCAAATTTTATTTAGTCATACAGAATTTTAGTAAGTTCATGGTTACTTAAAAACAGCCTGACAAAACTGAAAGGTAGGAAAATTGCCACAAGGTCAGAAACCACTGCAGCTCTGAAATACTAAGCAGGCTTGTATGTATTCATTCTGTGAACAACAGCTTAATAAAACTTGTCATGCACAAAACGCAACTGAACAGAGCCACGAATATGGGTCAGTAAGGTATAACAGTAATGCAAAATAAATGATCACATTTTAACTTGGAGATTTGTTTTAATTTAAAACCAAATTGCATTTATAAATAACTAAAACCAAGTATCAGCAGTGCTACATCTTCTAACCAAAAAGTCAGCAGTTCAAATCCACCAGGCACTCCTTGGAAACTCTATGGGCAGTTCTACTCTACCTATATAGAAAGGGTCACTATGAACTGGACCAGACTTGACAGCAGTGGATTTGATTTTTTTAGTTTATCAAGTTGCGTTTGAAGAAAAAAAATTAATGGGGTAACACACAGCAGCCAAAGAGCAGTGATAGCAGGGGTGTCAGTGGAAAACAGTTTAGGGTACTGCAAACAACTTCTAAAAGATTTTATAAAAAATCTCATATTAAGGATCATTTTGTAACAGCAAAAAGTTCAAACTTTTATTTTGGGTGTATTTTTCATTACAAGATATCTGGCACTCCACTGTTAAAGTTGCTGTAAGCTGAAAATCAACTCTGTAGAGCTTAACATCAGTAACATTCAACTGTACTACAGCATAAAAGAGGAAACTTACCACCAATTTCCCTGTGGCTATCAAAGATAACCTAACAATTACCACACATTATTAACGCTGAGAACAACCATAAAGACAAAACAACATAATAACAGCTGTCAGGCCTGTTCCACTGTCAGATGCTTGACAGCCACTCACCCTCAGCAAGCCTGACAACTGTGACACAGCCAGGCATTTACACAAAGCCAGTTCTGCCAAGAATCAGTCTCAACCTCCATCAAGCTGGTGTGGCCCCAATTTCAGCCACCCCTGGTATCTCCAATCCTATGCCTCAGAGCACTAGCAACCTGAGTTTCAACAGGGTCAGGCACAAGGCAGAATCTGGCTGTTGAGAGCAGCTACCTCTCTCTGTTGGCTTCAACGGCTGTTTCACTTGAACTCCTTCTTTCCTTGAGTACAAGAGTTCATTTTAATCAGCCTTTTAAGATGGTGCTTACAAGAAAAGTATAACACAGAACTTCCACAGGTTCTCTCTCTGACTTTAGAGAGCAAAAAAAAAGAGGTAGATTATGGCCCCAAATCAACAATTCTACACTCGAGCTACTCAACCGTAATACCTCACAGCAATGCTTTGCTCTCTGTAAATAATTAATGCCCATACAACTACACTAAACTACCTCTACATCAAGGAGCCCCGGCTGCCCGACAGTAAGTGCTTGGCCGCTGACCCGAAGGCTGGGAGCTGGAAACCAGCAGTTGCTCCACAGGACAGAAGACCTGGCAACCGGCTTCCATAAAGATTACAGCCTAGGGAAACCCTCTGGGGCAGCTCTATTCTGTCCTGGAGTTGCTGTGAGTTAGAATCAACTTGGTAACCGATGACAACAGTTCTACAGACACTGTTGTTACTGTTAGGTGTCATCAAGTCAGTTCCAACTTACAGTGACCCCACAGACAACACAACAACACTGGCCAGTCCTGGTTATCCTCCCAACGGTTACGCTTAAGTCCATTTTTAGTTTTCCAAAATTACCAATATAAAACTAAGTCATTTTGAGAAAATAATACTATATAAAGTAAAAATCTTAAACATGTACAGAATAGATAAGTCCAATTCAGCAACTTTTAAAGGCTTTTTCGTTGTTTTTTTTTAACAGACAAATTCCAGCACTAAGGTACATGTATCAGGATGAAATTTTCTTTCTAAAGTATTCACCAAAGATTTCATTAAGCCAACTTTCCTACAGGTTTAAAAACAGTATTTTATTTACAACACTTTTAATTCGAAATAACATACAAAGTAAACTGAATGAACCAGGTGGGGTCCATTTGGAATGCATATGTTTTTTTTCTTTTTCCTAAAGAGTCAGTTTCTTGAAGAAAGACAAATGCAGAGAACTGGTCAACACTGTTTTTCTGCTTGGCCTTCTCCTTCTCCATGAAAGGTCCTCAGCCCTCAACCTAACTTCACAGCCTTAGATTCTACTGCTGCCCATTCTATATCCTTTATTTCACCTGAAGTGGAGCACCGAATCTCCCTGCAACACTCTCCACGTGCTTCCACATCTCAGCTTGAACACTGCAACGCACCCCCACTGCTTCAAGTGGCCCCTGCCCCAGTGTCACCTATCACAGACTTTCATCATTCTCCAAGGTTCAATTCAAAGCCATCTCGTCATTAAGTTTTTCTTGATCATTTCCTTCAACTGGAAATGAATCTTCAACTGCCTAGGAAGAGTCCTGCTTGGGTCTCCCACCTGCAGCATCTTTATTCAGTCCCTGAAAGGACTCCCACAAGTAATACACAGCAATGTAATAAAATACACACATTTTCTTCTCTGGTATACGTCCTTGAGGGTAAAAATTATCTTATATCTTTATATCCATTACAGCACCTCAGAAATTGTGCCGCAGGTATCTGCTAAGTACTCATCAAACATTTCAATTTATATTCTTCCATACACCACAAAGGACTGGAACTTACTGAAACAAAACTGCCTTCTGATATCATAAGTTACAATGTTCCAGTACTGTGAAGTAGGGCAGATCTTGGTCCCCCCATCTGGGAACATAAATCAACTGACAGAAGTCACTTTAGATTCAGAGTATTTATATTCCATTTGAAAATGCGAGCACGCCATTTCCTTACACTCTGCAAACGACTCCTTACCTGAGACCGTGGTCTGTGATCTGGTAACAACCAGACAGACTGAGAAACAGAAGTACACGTCCAGTCTCTTGGTCAGATTTTTCACTCCCAGAGTCAGTTAAGTCTTTTCCCACAGACAGTCTAGTCCTTGATGCCTTTCTACATAAAGCAGAGGACTCTGGGAGTGCTGACATAGTTCTCAGAGCAGTTCCTGTGCAACAAAATGAATGGCCGCAATACGCAAAAGCAGGAGCAGCACAGTGCTGCTGCCAGCAGACACTAGTCCTTAGTCCAACAATGTCCTTACTGTAGCAACCAGAGGAGGAACAACTAAAATTGGAGGCTGCGTCCATTACACAAAGGCTCTCAACATTCCTATGTCTCCATTCTACAGCATCTTCAATATCCGCCAAATCTTCAGCATCAAGCATCCATACGTAAGGAGAACTGAAATTTTCAGAAGAAATGGGCTTAGTCCAGGGATGTTCATTATCTATTTCTTCTTCAATGCCTCTGTTACTTAAATCATGCAAACAAGTATACCGCCTGGTGGAATGCATGGTAATGTCTTCATTTTTCCATGTAGTCGAAGTAATTTTGCCTTTAGGAGTTTTCAAAAGGCCACTTTGATGAGATGTCAGAATTCCAAGGGCTCTAGAAATCTTCTCTAGAGCCACGTCTGTGATTTTCTCACATCCAGACAGATCAAGATGCCGAAGACTCTGGCAGCAACCAAGCCAAGACCAACTATAATTAAAAGGTATGAAAATTAATGACCTTGCTAAATTCTTCAGAAAGCACTTGATTATTTCTAGGCAGATGGAAACTAGAAGAAAAAAAGTTAAATGTGATATAACAACTCGAGTATGTACTGAAGGACTACTGTCAGGCACTATTTTAGGTGCTGGGGTATAAAAAACAGCAAGAGTCACAAGGAAGGAAAAGTACTACTAACCTAACAGAAGGCTAAGATAGGCAAAAGCCAGGGTGGGAGAGAGTTAAGTGCATTTATTATTCTGCTAAGTAACTAGTAGAGCTGCACACACATGAAAAAGCACACTACAAGAGTCAAAGAAACAAGGTGTAGGAATTAACAGGTAAAGCACTAGCCTTAACCGGAGAAGAGTGTACCTCTATGCCTCCTCCTCTGAAATGGGAAGAAAGGTGTTAATACAGATGCTAAAGATGGGAGATAGGGGCTGGGTTAGGACAAGAGGACATGGACAGGACCCAGGGCACTATATACTGTGAAGACAGTAGCCTGAAGACAGTGTTCCAGCTGCAGAGTATTTATGAAGAATATTAGGGAGCTTCGTAAAAATGGCACTTAGAGAAAAACTGAAAATGAATATATTAAAAATATATCATTCCAATTTATATGGTTGCTCAGCAAGGCTTAAAGACAGGAGGATACTGCAAACTGGGTTTTAGATCAGCTGGAACCTATGGATGCAAGATAAACAATTGAAGCAATATCAAGTTATCGAAAGACCCCTGGTGGTGTAGTGGTTAAAGCCACAAACTGCCAACCAAAAGGTCAGCAGTTCAAAACCACCAGCAGCTCCATGGGAGAAAGATATGGAAGTCTGCTTCTGTAGAGAATTACTGCCTTGGGAATCCTATAGGGTCACTATGAGTGGCAACAGACTTGACAGGAGTGAGTTTGGTTTACCAAGTTACAGCCATACATGACTAAGATTTCATAGTACAAAAGAATAGTATGATTAAACTACAGTTACGTAAATAAGAAACCACAGAACTCTACCAATTCATTCAACATGAATATTCATTCATTCTATTTGAGTACTTAAAAATAACCAACCTGTCAAATGCAGAATCTGCAATGTCAGTCTGAGTGAGATCCAGATGCTCCAGGTTCGGACAAAGCTCTAAAATCCGTCTGACCTACGAAGGGGGAGTCACAGTGAAGACCTGCAGACTCCTCTAGTTTGAGGAGATGCAGGAAACTACTAGTAAATGGTTACTACTAATGATGGTTCTCAAACTGTTTCATATGCAGAAATCATCTGAAAAATCTATGAAATTATATATACACACACAGAGACACAGAGACACATACATATATACATAGAGGAGGATCATATTTCTGAAAATATGATTCAGTAACCGTAAAGCTGGGCCTGGACAGTCACATTTCTAGGGGTTACTCAAAGAGATTCCAACTAAAGCTGGGCCTGGACAGTCACATTTCTAGGGGTTACTCAAAGAGATTCCAACGCAGGACCATCAGCCGACTTTTATCAAACAGTGACTGGCTCTCACCTGCCCACGTCTTATCATGCCTTACATATTATAAGACTCCTACAGAACCGGGCTTCATCACTTAACGTCTGTAAAACAGAGTCAATTATTTTAACCTCTTGTCATCTCAGTTTCCTTATCTAGAGCATGTGGACAATCCTATCTACACTACAAAGACTGCCGTAAGAACCGCAAGGAGCCATGAAACTGAGCACCGTATGCCTACCAATGGAAAGGCACTCAATAAATAGTTGCTTATATTAATTTTTTTCTGTAATTAAACTCAGGAAGAAGGAAACCAAAGTTACATCAGTGTTACTTTTTTCTCAATACCCAATCCAGTGCTAAATTATACCTACCATTTTGCTGGAAACCGCAGAGCTGTAGGCTAACACTAACGTTTTCACAGAAGGACCGGCATACGGCAGGACACTGTGAATTAAGCCATGGAGTAAACGTTTTTCCGTCTGGCCAATGTTGATAGCAACGGAGTCCTCTGCAGACTCCTCTGTAAAAGGAATTCAGAAGTCTAAGAACTTGATATACTAGTTATGACTAGGCTACTACTAAGAAAACCATCAAAGCATTAAATATGAAATACTTTTTCCTACCATCTTAAACTTCCTTAAACTACCATTTTTAATTTCCTAAGCAAAGCAAGTTAAATGGACAAATTCTGACTTTCAGAGATTAATATTTAGTATGTCTGATATTAACTGAAGAGACAGAAGAATCAAAAACCAGGTTTACAATGAGAATGAAGGGAAGATTTTTGTGTGTGTGCTTCAACATTGAAGGTGATTTTCATAACAAGTACAAGAGGAACGGAAAAGAACTTAATTTTCAAGCAATGAAAATAGTTTAAGGGGAAAAAACTACTGAAATAACAGGTAGAAGTTCTTCAAGATAAAGTAAGATATTACAAGAAACATGACCTACAATGAAAATTTCCAGCAGTTAGATTTTACCTAAATAAAAAGAACAAAGAGCTAGAAAATATCTGTAATGGAACTAAATCAACCCAACCATAAGGAATCAAGCAGAGAATTTTTAAGAAGTTAAAATGAAAATAGTTTTTACTTTCTGTTTCGTATACTTCTGTAAAGGATGTTTACAGCAGAATGTACTACTTCTGTAATAACCACAACAATACACTAACAACAGACTAATGACATGAAAAAGAACAAACTAGTAAGTTGATCCCCTGCCTCAGGATCCTACTGCTATTAGGCTCACCGAAAAAACCTAACTTCAAATGTCTCTGAACACGAAATGGTACCCCAGCAGCCCAACAGGCTGCTACCCAAAAGGCTACAGAGTTCTACGCCACCAGCCACTACCTGTAAACCCTATGGGACAGCTCTACTCAGTCTCAAGCTAGTACGAGTAGAACTAGCTTGATGGCAATGGGTTAAACATGTAATCACTTGAAGTATTTAACAGACTAACCAACGGAAATCTCATTTGAGAAGAACATAAACAACAAAAGTGAGGTAAGTGGAAGGATCATTACAAAACTTGTCATTAACAGTTCCACATTTACAGGTAATTATCCTAAGTTCCTCCTTTAGTCAATCACTACCTCAGACACAGATGCATGATATACAGAAACACAATGACTTCCATGAGCCATATTTACTCTATTAGGAAGCCCCAGGTGAAACAAACTCAACTACTAACAGAAAGTTTGTTGGTTCAAACCCCTCCAGAGGAGAATCAGGAGACAGGTCTGGGAATCTGCTTCCAAACAGGCACAGCCTTAAGAACCCCATGGAGCAGTTTTATCCTGTACACATGGGATCACCATGAGTCAGAGTCAACTCCATGGCAACCACCACCAACTTACTCTATTCTAATTTTATTTCCAACCATTCTTTTGCTTACATGGCTCTATCTAT
Source organism: Heterohyrax brucei (assembly GCA_028571685.1). Taxonomy (NCBI): domain Eukaryota; kingdom Metazoa; phylum Chordata; class Mammalia; order Hyracoidea; family Procaviidae; genus Heterohyrax; species Heterohyrax brucei. Next base: position 182,196,740 of record CM053143.1, on the reverse strand, counting down.
GTGTACTATTTAGTATAACTCTTCTAAAGAAACATATAATCACGCTGTGAAAAACAACAGCTTCTCTAAGACCAGTAAGAAAATCGCTAAACTGAAAAAACAATGAAGTAGACGGAAGATCCAAAGTTTAGTCTTAAATCCACTGAACACCTAAGAAATACCTTAGAAAGGTTCCAGCTTTATAGCCTTAACCTTTCCTTCTCAAAATGAAGAAAAACAACAGACTTTTCTTTGACTATCTTAAAGTGCTGAAACACATATACTAAGTTTGATAAAGCCTTTAAAACTCTTAACATAGACACTACAAATTAACTTCCTAGAATGGGTGAAATCAAGTCTTCCCTACAGCCACATCTGAGCAAAAATCTCATCTCCTTCAGGTCTTCACTCAAATCCATGTTCTCAGGTAACCTTAACTCATCATTCTAAAACACCTCTTTTCCTCTCCCCTCAGCACCCTTTTTCATCTTTATTTTTGCCCCATGGCACACGTCACCATCCAACATAATATTTGCCCCGTGTTTGTTGTCTTCTTTCCTTCTCCAATGTTTAAACTCTACAAGGCCAGGGGTTATTATCTTTGTTCACTGTTACACCCCTCATGCCTAAAACAGGGTCTGACACATGGTAAGCTTTTGAATTAAGAGATGAATGTGATCAAATGCATCACGAAATCTAACTGGAATTAACTTCTTCCTGAGATATCACATCCAAGCTTCCAAAACCATACCAAAATATGACCTCTACATTTCACAAAAATAAACCACTTTGGCTGCTGAAGTCATACTCTTTTTATTTACGATCCTCACTCTCTGCATGTCTAGTTCTTTTATCACACCAACTTCTTTAAATGGGCACCTTAAAGCACCAGAATGCCTACAGTTTGTTTTCACCAAGTGGCACTGTCTCTCGTGTTAATTTTTTACTGCTTCATCATCTTTTAGCAATTGTTACCTAGAATACTACCTTGAACAGAATGTCTCCCTCCTTCATATTCCAAACTCCCTGAATCTCTACTCAGCATTTCTCCCTGTGGTCCCTGAATGAAGAAGTCTGCATTCTGAAGTCTTCCCCGCTTGACTGAGCTCCTTCAGGGCAAGGGCAAAGTCTTCAATACCTACGAATTCTCCCACAGACTTAAGGGGGGGACACAGCTGACTCTTAATAAATGATGTTGAACTGATCAACGGAAATGGCCCTAAAAAGTACGCTGACGACCGGGAAACATCACAATGAATATACATTATTTATATAGTAAAACTGGACATCTTGTTCTGATTTTAGTATTTTAATGTAAAAGTAGACAGGAAACCCTATCTACATTAAAAAATCACTTTTAACAGAATGAACTTTGAATTCAATACTACTCTCTTAAATTGTAAAAATAGGTTTAAGAATAGAGCTTTGGCGGCACAGTGGCTAAATGTTCCACCACTGACAGAAAAGGTCTGCAGTTCGAATCCACCAGCTGCTCCTTGGAAACCTCATGGGGCAATTCTACCATCCTACAGGGTCACTGTAAGTCAGAACAGACTCAACAGCAGCAGGTTTTTGTTGTTGTTGGGTTTGAAAACACCAATATTTTTAGAAAACACGAAACACAAAATGCATAACCACTATTAACAATTAATAGTTGCAAGTGCTTAATTACTAAATCTAATAATTACTAAAATACCATGTGATAACTGTAATTCCAAACATGGCTTACCAGATTCATCTATATCTGCATCTTCATCCCACTCCTGGAAAGCACGACTCTCGTCTTTCCTGGTTTTCACCCATTCCTCATCAGGTTCAGTGTCAAGCTCAGTTGCAGGACCACTGTACCAGTCACCTACTCAATGAACAAATACAATACAGTAAGACAGGCTACCACTACAAAAATCTACCCTGTTTAAAAAAAAAAAAGAAAAAGACTCTCACAAGGACCATTTTAGCCCTAGACAATGAGCCAGCTCTTTCTAGGAATATTCAACTACAATTTGAAACAATTATAAGACAAGGGATTCAATTTCAGACCTACCTTAAGGAACTATGAACACGTGGGTTCAATATGTGAAACCTCTGCCATTGAGTCAATCCCCAGTAAACTAAATTAATTCAACAATAGCTCAATTTTCCAAAGTAAATCCTTCTCTTTAAAATTACATAAATTAATAAGTATAAAGTACAAAAGATTACACTGTTTGCCATGTATCTATTATCCAAAACTTTTTATCATTTCCAGAGATAAGCTTAATAGTTATCCCAGTTCTCAGAAAAATAATTTAGTCTTACAAGCAATGAAACTGAAAACAATCTAACTTTTTTCGGTTCCTGAGGCTCCACACTGGCCCTGGCAGTACCCCCAGCATCACGACAGCTAATAAAAAGAAGCAAGACTTTCTGTTCTGCCGCAAACCAGAGGCGGGAAGAAAAGCTAAAGAGAAAGACTAAGGTAAAGCTAAACCATAAACTTCAAGATCCTGGAAACATACTGCAATTAAGTTATATCATCACAAGGTGACCAGATAATGCACAATTAAATTACTGAACTCTTAATATTACATTTATATTCAAGTTAGTCAAGCTTAAGCCGACTGACATCTTGTGCCAGGGCATTTCTTGTGGTAGGAGGTTATACCATGCATTGCAGGGTATTCAGCAACAACCTTGGTCTCTACTCACTAGATGCCAGCACCACCACCCCAGGCCCCCTGGCTCTGACAGCCAAAAACGTCTTCAGAGATTTCCAAATGTCCCCTGGGAAGTACAACTGATTCTGGTTGAGAATGACTGAAAAAAAAATCCTATTATTAATTAATAATTAATAAGTAAAAACCACTTATAAATAAAGTTCCTTTTTCCCTAAAGGAACACTGTTTTTAAACATATTAAAAAAATATTTTTAAAGCCAAGCCAAAAGAAGTATATTTAAGATCTGGTTAACTTCATGAAAGTCTAGCACAGCATGAACAAACTGATATATCAAATAACTAGATCTAATTATCTACTGATACTTAATTAAAAATAAATACAGCTGAACAAAAAAGTTTTTGGCATATTCCTATTTTCCTCAATTGCCATTTCATTTATATTGCATTATTCTACAATAGGAAAAATTATTCACCAGAAAAATAACAACTATAATCATTTGATCTTGTAGTTTAGTCTACTCAATATTCCAAAAAGCTTTAGTCAAAAGATATAAAATATCTAACTGCAGCTTAGTTTAAAAGTTCTAAAAATTTATTAAGGAAAAACATGTAAATGGTACTCATAATTGTACACGTATAGTTACGTCAGGAATACATCTTCCCATGTCAAAATCACAAATAATCAACTATCAAAATATTTAGCATGAATTCTGAGGCTCGTACTGACCCACAAACACTGTTTTAATGTATGTCATGTGGCTGCATTTATCCCACTGCACTGTGCTCATGAAAAATTCCTCTACGCGTTCACAGACTAAAACTAACTCACCTACAGAACAGAAACTGTGCCTTATGAAATACGGCATTACCAATGACCAAAAACAGACACGCTAAGGACAAATGAGGGTTCACAATTACTGAGCGCCACCACCGGCAGGAAGACAAACTGTACTACATGTTTTAATTTTACAGAAATAATTCACTCGATATTTTTTAAATAAATAGTCAAATTATTTTGAGTTGTTCCTACAGCCTATTTATTTTTAACTGTTTATTATGGAAAATTCTAAATACAGTCAAAAGCAGAAAGAACTACTATGCTGAATCCCCACACATCCACAACAATCTTCAACAATTAGCAACATTCTGCCAATTTCTTTCATTCCTTCCAACTATTTTTTGCTAATTATGAAAGGAAATGGGAGCTATCTCATAATTCACCCATGAATACATCAGTATTGTAAGCTTTTTTAAAAATGTATCCAGGTACACCAAATGGTCCCAACTTATCCAGAACAGACGATCACTGAGAACAACACACACGAGGAAAAAAGAGCTCAGGAGACAGAAGGACCCATGTGAATGGGAGACTGTATCAATGTGACCAGAAGAACCAAATGATGCCCAGCCACCACCAAAGACAGCCCTCATGGGGCACAAAATGTTGAATTCCTGTAGCAACACAAGAAAAAGAGGGGTGCACCTAAAGAACTCTACTGAAAGACCACAACTGATAGTCTAACAGCTTGGGGGTCTCCTGGAAGAATGGCCCCTCGACCTGTTGCTGACCCTGTGCAGAAAACACTACTCTTGGGACAAAAATGGACTGGACTTGGGAATACAGTGTGACCATATGGTATACACACTTTATGTCTCTATGCATTTACAGAATGCTGTCCCACTGGTCTCTTTCTAGATGGGAAAGAAGAGGGTGGAGAAGAGAGGACAGGAGGTTGTTAAGAGGATACAACAAGTACAGAATGAAAAGAAGTGCGGTGTCAACAGGCAAGGAGAGGAGAAAGAGCTGCAGATAGGCAGGCATGCAAAATTAATTTGGATTATATACTTTCACTTAATCACAATAAATAAATGAAAAAATGAAGAATAAATAGGCAAATAAATAAATACATTAGTGTATCCCGACATGAAATCTCCTTTTCAGTCTACTTCTCAGAGTTGCCATCTCTGGCCTTTTTAATGTCTATGAATGTTCTTTAAAAAAAAAGACTGAAATATTTGTAAACAGCCTCAAATTTCCATTTACCCACCTCTCGCCCAATGCACGGGGTAAAGATGTTTCCACAGAGATCCAGTTTTGGCCAGCTGAGACCACTGAGTGCTTACTTGGCTGCATCGACACAATTCTTGAGGATTAAGATAACTGAAAATTGACAACATTACCTCTGGGGGAAGATGGCTAATACTTGTAGAATGTTCTGAAACTTCTGTTTCTGAAATAAGAAAAAAGACTTTATAACACCAAAGGCTATATGAGCAAATGCAATAAGAAATTACAATCACATTTCTATAAATAAAATCCAGTGCCTGAAGTCGACTTCTTCCCGCTTACAAGATGTGAAAAGGAAAGAACACAGATTGGAGATGACATGGAGATGTTAAACGTGCTAAGAACCCACAGGGTTAAACCCTGCTGCCCCACTCATACTTCATCAGTGGGAACTACAATAATCAACAGAGAACTGACTTCCTCTTACAAAGACATCAGAGAAAAAAACAATACTCACTCGGTAGCTTAAGTGGCATCATTTGAAAAAGGAACCCAACAGGTTATACAGCTTTCAATCAGCAAGTGCAGAGTCTGACAGCCCAGGAACCTCCAAGGCATTGTTAATGACACACGAAGAGCCCATCATTTTCCATTCACGCATTATGACTCCCGTCAGCATGCTCCTCATGATCTCTGGTTTATGCCCATTACATCACGTAGGAGACTGATGAAATCTGACCTCTTAAACCTATAGATGCCCTAGCCTGAGACTGGCACTACTATTTATTTATGTACCAGCTGACACGACCTACATATTTCTGAACCCCATACACATTTATCAAGGAGTGCTGACAGTGCAGTGATTAAGCACTCAGCTGTTAACCAAAAGACAGGCAGTTCAAACCCCTGAGTTGCTCTGAGGGGGAAAAGACCTGGTGATCCTCTCCCGTGATGACTGCAACCTAGGAAACCCTATGGGCTTGCTCCACTCTATCTTATAGGGTTGCTATGAACTGGAATCGATAGACAGCACACCACAACAATAAACACGCTCATCGGAAATCTGCCAGCAACTACCGTAGGAAGTAGTCATGGAATATATAGATTCCTGTAACATATTATTTGGGTAGCAATTTTTCAGAAAGAAAAATGCAAATAAGGTGTTACCAATAAGAATACAAAATATAAAAGCTTCATCATTAAAGTTACTATGAAGATACATTATAGCTCTAACTTGTCTCCACAAAGCAACCTAAATACAGAAATGTTATGATCAAAGCACCATAAGTACTGCTTTTTTAGTTTTTTTTTTGTAGGAAACCTAGTTGCATAGTGGTTAAGCGCTGTGGCTGCTAACCAAAAGGTCAGCAGTTCAAATCTGCCAGGTACTCCTTGGAAATGTTATGGGGCAGGTCTAATCTGTCCTATAGGGTTGCTATGAGTCAGAACTGACTGGATGACAATGGGTTTCATTTTGGTTGGTTTACTCATTTTTAAATGGCAAATATTTTAAATACAATATAGTTATGTGCTTTGAAGGAATGGGAAAATTAAATGTTGTGAATGTGATGCTTTTAAGTTGCATGTTATAATTACGATTAAAGTAGCTATGACAGGTCTGAGCTTGGTGTCTAGAGCACAAGCTGCATTTCAGAGGGAGGCATACAAGCTTCATGGGTTTAATTATAGCTTAATTTATAAAACCATGTTTGTTTCCACATGCATCTCACTAAAATACTTTGTTAAAATACAGAGAAAAGAACCAGTATTTAAAACTCTAGATGTCATGGATTGAACTGTTTCCCCACAGAACCGTGTGTAACAAATTGGCTGGGCCATGATTCTCAGTATTGTGTAATTGTACTCCATTCTGCAATTTTCCTATGCTGTAAATTCTAATTGCTGCCTGTAATTAATAGACTAGATTATGCTGAAGAGGATTAGGGTAGGACTAAGGGAGTTTCCCTGTAGTGTGGCTTGTATCACCTTTTATCCTACAAGAGATAAAAAGGAAGCAAGCAGACCTGGGGACCTCGTATCATCAAGACAGCAGCACCAAGACCACAGTGCATCCTTCCGACCTGCCGTTTCTGCACCAAGATGCTCCCAGTCCAAAGACAGATGGCTGCAACCCAAGGGACCTTCCTTTAGACTCAACAGAGACAGAGTGCACTCCCCCGGAGCTGGCACTCTGAATTTGGACTACCAGTCTACCAAACGATGTAAGATTAAACTTTTCTTTGTTAAAGCCATTTACTTGTGGCATTTCTGCTACAGCAGCATTAAGTGACGAAGACACTACGGTAATTTTAAGAGGAATTGCTGTTTTGCATCTAAAAGCAGAAAAGGCATTTTTACTAGCCAAAGATACCAATTGTTTGTTTAACAATGTTCTTAAAAGGCAAGCAAAGCTATCAAAGATAGGTAAGAATAAAAATGAAGGAGTCTATTAAGAAAAGTAGGCAGATTTCACTTGCACTTCTTCATTTTCTCAAGACAAATATACACAGAACACTATGCCTCTCACACTGACCTGTCTACTTCTTACTAGATATAAGCTGAAAGAGTAACACACATGGGAAAGGACAGAGGTAAAACTGAAAGCATTAATGTTTTGTTTATATATCTTATCACAACATTAAAAAACTGAAAGTATGAGCAATTCTGAAAAACGAAGGGGGAAGAAACAAGGAAAGAAAAAAGGAGCTGCTCTGGTCAACGGAGCTCAAAACATCAAGTGAGACTGAGGAAGTGCTCTCTGTACTTGCCACTTTTCAGTAATTCTGAGTGGCACAAGTAGTAGTGATAGTTGTCATTACAGTACACATATAAACTTATCCAAGAAACACTGTATTGTATGTGCACCACGTATGTTATTGGTGTGTGCCACCGTGCTGACTCCAACTCACAGTAACTCTACAGGACAGAACAGAACTGCCACATGGGATTCTGTAGGCTGCCACCTTCACAGATCAGACCGTCAGGTCTTTTTCTCATGACGAAGCTAGTAGGCTCAAACCACCTACTTTCTGGTCAGCAGCTGAGCACTTACCTACTCTGCCACCAGGGCTCTCAGCTCAGGCGCACCTGCAGCCACTGAGTCCACACATCCACAACCTAACCCACTGCTCCTGAGTAGATTTTGATTCACACATCAACCCCATGGGACAGAGCCAAACTGCCCCACAGAACTGCCAAGGAGTGCCTGGCAGATGTGAACTGCTGACCTTTCGGTTAGCTGGAGTAGCTATTAATCACTATGCCATCAGTGTTTCATACTGAAGGCATACGACATGTTAAGCTACCATAAACTGAAAAAGCAAATTCACTGTCGTTAAGGCAATTCCAACTCGCGACAACCCTAGAGGACAGAGAACTTCCCCGTAGTTTTCAAAGCTGAAAATCTCTACAGCAGCAGACGGCCACATCCTTCTCCGAAGGAGCAGCGAGAAGGTTTAACCCTCCGACCTCCTGGCCAGCATCCCAGCACTGGGTGACTGCTACACCACCAGGGGGCCTTTAAACTACCACACCAAGACCAAACTCACCGCTGCCCTGTCAGGTCCGACTCACAGCTACTCTCTAGGTCATAGTGGAACCACCCCATGGTTTCCACGGAGCACCTGGCAGGTTTGAACTGCTAGCCTTTTGGATAAGCAGACGTAGCACTTAGCCACTACACCACCCGGGTTTCCTTAAATTACTGTAGCAGGCTCTAAGTTCTAGATCAAAAACTATTGTCATCGGCTACATTTAGACATCCATTCCTCACTTTGTGACATGGTTAGATTCCAAAGACCTGGTTGTTATGTGAAAATGGAAGTTTTTTTTTCCTGTTCTCAGATCATTCAATTGTCTAATTTTTTCATTTAGAAAATATGAATTACAGAAATAATAACAGCCAAGATTTACTGATGTGCTCATCACTGTGAGAAGTCCAGTGACAGATTACTCTGCAGAGAAGGAAGCTTGGAGGAGGGCAAAGTGGCTGTGTGAGCAGAGGGCCCAATGCTTCACCGCTTCCCTGTCCTCCTGTGCAGGTTCCAAGCTTCCTGCTGGCAGCCGCCTCCAGGGCTCCATTCCCACCCATGCCTGCCCTGCGACTGCACGATTCACTAAGATTCTGAGCACCCAGAATCTGGCCACACATCTGGCCCCACCAAGGTGGAAGCTTCAGGGCCAGTCAGCTCACTTTGGGATATCATTAAATGCCCACGCATTTCTAACACACAGCCTCTCCAACAGCTCTTTCTTTCCTCCATTCTGCTGCCACAGCAATATTGGTCTGCGGGACCTCAAGCCACAAAGGAGCTGGGAATGAAACACAGGTGTCCAAAGGCTGGGTACTGCCAGCACTTGTGTCCACAGAATGTGGCCATGGAGGACGCTCACTGGCATGGCAGCTAGACATGGTGCCCACGGACAGGAGGGGGCAGATGACACAGGGCAGCCCGGCTTCCAGAGGCCTGAAGAACCCCCTCTGAGGCAAGGGGCACTCCACAGCTGTTGCCTCTATGCCAATGCCTTGTTAATGCACACAAGAGTGAGGTAAGAGATTTTTTTTTTACTATTGTGCTAAGTACTAAACGCTGAATAAAGCAGTTAAATGCTAGTAAGTATGTATATGTGAAAACAAATGACTTCAACTGGCCATAGCACTAGCCTCATTTAAATTATTCCTCCCTATAAAACCTACAGCTGATATCAACAAGCTGCAAACCAACCAAGACCCACTGCTGCTGAGTCCTTTCTGATTCATGCCAACCCTATAGGACAGAGCAGAACTGCCCCCATGGTTTTCCATGGAGTGTCTGGTGGATTCGAACTGCCAACGCTTTGGTTAGCAACCTCAGCTCTTCGTCACTAGGCCATCAGAGTTCCCAACTACATGCAAAGGGCCCTGGAAATACCTACAGACAACAAACTGTTTACTGTCTGAACACACAGCTCACCGTTATCTGACTTTTCATCCACAGAGTATTTAAAAAACTTCTGTCGTTCTTCAGCTTGATTCCACAGACTCAGACCTCTAAGGAGTTCTGCAGTATCCTTGTGAGAACAGTGTTGTGCAATCACTTTCTTTTTAATATCTTTAAGCTCTTCATAAGTAAAATATTCCATTAACATGGGCTGAAAAACCTAAATAACCAAAAAAAAACTTAGTTTAAATTATTTCTTATCAAGTGCCGTTATTATTACATAGTCCAAAGAAATAAACATTTGTATTCTTATCACTGAGTCAATCTAAAAATTGTAACCAAGCATTACCACCAAAAAGATCCCTCTGTCTAAGGCTTTTCCAATTAGTTTAAGTTCAGCCCTAAACAATGCAGAAGCAATCTAGAGCAGACAAGCATGCTTGCAATAGATTCTGCCAAACACTCTTAATCACTGTCTGATTTTTTAACATTAAGGTCAGTTAAATGCCTATTAAATTCCCAAACAGGGCCCCTGGGTCAATTAAGAATAGTACCAGTATACAGAAAGCATAAAAGTCAGAGTTCTATGAGACCTAAAACTATTTAATGTTGTTTCTGGATTTTGGAGATGTTTCCTCAAATCATTACTCTATTATAATGGTTCATATAAAAACTATCACTAGAGACTTTTTTTTTCCCCCGCAAAATGGACATTCAGCCCTAATCTCCAATTTACATAATGAGAATTTTTAGAAGTGAAGCCAAAGGCTTTTTTGTTTGTTTGTTTGTCTTTAAGTTTCACAGATAATTTTGACATACACAGAAGGTCATGAAACACTTCTCTAGCAACCTGGTAGTTTCAATCCTGACTGCATATTACAATGACTTGGGAGGCCTTTAAAAAACACCCACACCACTGCCTCCCACCAGATTTAACTGGTCTGGAAAGAGGTCTGAAACAAGTTGTTTTTTAAATACTAGCCTGATCATGATGACATAGGTGAAATTGACTACAGTAACTGATTCACAGCTAAAAAAAGAGTATCCAGTTCCTCATAAAATACTTTTCTATTCCTTAGTCTAATATCACCCCAGGAAAATATTTTGCTCACACATTCAGTGATATCCTAATACATGTGTACCAAGCATAAGACTGATGATACCTTCAAAACCACCAATTACTAAAATCCACTACTGCAAAGATCACTGAAAATTCTTCACGTTTACAATGAATATATAAAACTACTGCCACCAAAGTCAATTCTGATTCACTGCACCTCAGTTTCCAAAGAATGTCTAGTGGACTGAAACTGCTGACCCACTGGTTAGCAGCTGTAGTGCTTGACCACTGTACCACTGTATGTTCCATAAACATATAGAAAATATTAAAAAGTTTAAAGAATCTTCAAAAAATTCTGAAAAGACATTAAGCTGAAAACCAAATCCGTTCCTGTCCAGTCCATTCCAGCTCACAGAGATCCTACAGGACAGAAGAGAACTGCCTCAAGGGGCTGCCAAGGAGCACCTGGTGCTTCCAACCCTTTAGTTAGCAGCCAAGCTCTTAACCACTGTGCTACCGAAGCTTCAGAAAACATTAAACCCATTACGATTCATTTCATCCCAACTCACAACAGCCCTATAGGGCAGAGGAGAACTGCACCATAGGGTTTCTAGGGAGTAGGTCTTAACCACTCAGGTGCCTAGGCTCCAAGGTGACATAAGAAAGTTATTAATATTCAACACAGTGCCATCTACCTAATAAAAATATAAATATTCATTGCGCAAATACATTATTTGGTCAGTGAAAAGCAACTGCGCAGGAATAAAATTAATGTATGTTTGTTTTCCCTGGATTTTTATTCAGTGGCCACAACCAACCAGCAGCTTATCTTTATCATCCAGGCATACCTTCCAATGCACTGTTTTAAAGTACCTCAGGAAAACAAATGTGGCCCAGTACAGGCAACATGCCACACAGAGTTTCAACAACTCAGAACCCACTCAACTGCAGCTAACAAGTACAAAGGCAAACCAGTTTCGAAAAATTATATAAATCCAGAACACAATGGAGAACAATGCTTACCTCCTCTTCTTCTTTCATGTGAGGAAGAAAATCTCTTGTAAAGGCCTCCAATCTCTCTTTCAGCTGTTTTGCATAATTTAACTGCTCATATTCATTCTGGAAACCAAAAAAAAAAAAAAAGATCTGTACTTTTATGAAAGTTCTGCTTCATTATTTGTACTACACCTGACTTCAGGAAATCAGTTTAGCATGCAATACAATCTCAGGGACAAAAAGACTGACAAATAGCAAAGCAGTCTCTATAATCTTCCAAGTCTAAACGCAGTATATGTTCAAAGTTTCCGCTGATTTCTAATTTTTATTTCTATCTGATTTCTACATATGTTTCCTTAATGTATCTCAGAGAGTCCATAAGAGCATACTGGTCTCTTTTATTACAGAATCTCTTTATTTAAGGGCTTCTGGTGTTATCTCCCAAGAAGCCCTGGTAGCATAACGGTTATGCACTCGGCTGCTAACCGAAAGGACAGTAGTTGAACCCATCATGCAGCTCCGCAAGAGGATGCGGCAATCCACTTCCATGAGGATGACAGCCTTAGAAACCCTACCAGGCAGTTCTACTTTATCCTACAGAGTCACTAAGTCAGAATCAACTTGATAGCAATGGGTTTGGGGTGGTTTATAACACATGAGTGTAATTATGAACACACTCTACATATCTTCCTAAACTACACTAAAAAATCTTTCATATCATACAATTAAAAATAAGGCTGTTTAACTACCTCAGCTCATGCCCTACAACAATGAATAACAAAATACAGTACACATAGCTGCATTCAACTTTAAATAAAATTAAAATGTTCATTCATAATCAGTAAATGAGAAAGTAAACACACTTTCAGGAAAGAACAAAAATATGAAGAAACATATATATACTATTGATTCTTTAATCCTATTCAACAAGAAAAAATGATTTCTGGTGTAATTTTCTGTTTTTATATTTAACAGACAAATTCTATTAAGAATTTGAAAATTAAGTAACAATTCCACCTTCAGTCACCAAGAACTGCATTTATAACTTTCCTTTAAGAGTTTCAGAAAGTTATCAGAATACACCGATCTTATGATAATTAAAATTTTAACTTATTAAAATCAACTGATTTGGGGAGAAGCATTCACTATAAAATTTTACTACACAATAATAAAGAGGTAACACTATTTATATAAAATGCTAGCAAGTTTTACCAATGACACATCAGAAGATGGCAGAAATGACCAAACTGTCATTTTTGCAACTCACCTTAACATTCTTCAGTCCCTTTTCAAAGAGGCTAAGCATCTCAGAAAGTTTATTGTCAGAATGGACATTATAAATAGTCCGACTGCGTTGTTGAAGCAAACCAATAATGTATTCGTTTTCAATCTGCTCATGCATTTTGAACTCCTTGAAAGTAGCATACAGAGACTGAAGAAGAGCACGGAAATCGTTGTTGTTGGAAAAGTTGGTTTTAGAAAGCTGAGTAAAAATTTTAAAAGGCACAATCAATATGTGCAAACAAGCAACAATATTCAAATCAATTCTATTTTTCAAAATAGCAAAACCTCTCTCCTACATGTGACTACATTAAGTACAAATAAAAACAATTCATAAATTAACAAGGTATCATGGCATAATAAAAAGTACAATAGCCCAAGAAGATGTTAGCTTGCCTTCTCAAGAGCCTGAGGATACAGGGAATGCACACAAATCCTACAGCTGCTAGCCCCTCTGCAAATCTGAATCCCCATGCTGCCATGCAGCAGATCAGTTCTGATGCAAGACAGCCCTACAGGACACCTGGTGGATCCTAGTCCCTCACCCTTCGGTTAGCAGGCACAGCGCTTGATCCCTACACCACCAGGGTTTCCAATCTCCATTATTCTGCAGGCACTCTAAAAGCACCTGAGTGGCAGTGGCTCAAACTGAAAGGCAAGCTGACCAACCCTACCCAGTGGCTCTGATGGAAAAAGAACTGGCAACCTGTTTTTGTAAAGATTACAGCCAAGAAAAGCCTATGGGGCAGTTCTACCCTGTCACATGGGATCTCTATGAGTTGAAATTGACTCAATATTGACTCAATAGCACCTAACAACATATATATATATACACACACATTAGACAAATGCATCATAAAGAAATAAGTAAAATTAAAAGTTATGTAAAGATAACATGATAAGTGCCTTTTCCCTTTAGTCAAAATTTTCTTTATGCTATTATACTACCTTTAAAATTAAAAAAAAAATACTCGATTATAGATTGTTTAAACTATAATACCAAGATGAATCTGTCCTGTTAAGAAAGCAATCAGATGATTTTAGGGAAACTAAAAAAAATACTTTTTTGCATCACTGGGTAGTACAGTACAGTTAACAGGCATGGCTGCTAATCAAATGGCTAGAATTTTGAGGCCACCCAGATGGCAACTTGGAGGGGAAACCAAGTGATCTACTTCCAAATGATCAGCCGCTGAACACCCTGGGAAGCACAGTTCTACTCTGACACACACAGCATCGCCACGAGTCAGTGAACTCAACAAAAAGTGGTCATTTTTTCCCCTCTTATTCAAAAATTCACACACATACTGTTGAATGACACTGGCTGCAATCCCCACCATGTGACAGCACAGTCTCCCTTTTCAGTCCCGGTTCACTGTGCCCATCTGTCCAGTTCCCATCCCCTCCCGCCTTCTCATCTTGCTTCCGGACAGCAGTTGTCCACTGTTTCTCGTACAACTGAATTACGAAGCTAGCTCCTCGTGTGTAGTTTTTTTTGTTTCATAGGCCTGTCTAGTCTTTGGCTTAAAACTGGACTTTTGAGAATAGTTTCAGTTTGGGGTTAGCATGTGTCTGGGGGACACAGTTTGAGGGGGTTCCCCAGACTCTGTCAGACCAGTAAGTATGGTCCTGTTTTACGAGTTTCAATTCTGTTCTACATTGTTCTCACACTGTATCTAGGATCCTCTGTCGTGACCCCTGTCAGAATGGTCACTGGTGGTAGCTGGGCACCATCTAGTTCTTCTGGTCTCAGGCTACTGGAGACCCTGTTTACGTGGTCCTTTAGTCCTTTGGGTTAGGATCTTCCTCATGTCCTTTGTTTTACTCATTCTCTTTTGCTCCAGACAGGATAGAGCCAATAGATGTATCTCAGAGGGCTGCTCACAAGCTTTAAAGATCCTCTGTACTACTCACCAAACAGAATGTAGAACATTTTCTTTATGAATTGTTATGCAGATTGACCTAGATGCCCCCCCCCACTATGGTCCCCAAACACCAGCTCCAGCTACTCAGTCCCTTAAGTGTTTGGGATTGTTTCTTAAAACTGGGGCTAAACACTTAAAAGTTTATGTAAGAAATTGTGTACTTTTCTGGGCTGGAGGCACTGATACACTGAAATGTAGAAATCTAGTATATCAGTGAATGAGAAACTAAATTACTTTAAGGTAAGATAACAAAAATATAAAGAAACATATACACTATTAATTCCTTTAATCTTATTCTTCAACAAGAAAAACTGCCTTCTGGTGTTATTTTCTGTTTTTATACTTAACAGAAAATTAAATTCTAATATTTGAGGCATACAGATTATCAAGCAATTTAATTCAAAGTTTAAAGATTCCCACCAACAAGCAAGATTCAAATGCTCTATTCCTTATATTAAACACATCCTCTGTTATATCAGCTGAATTGCAAAATTTCTTTTAGGAGGGAAAAACCCTGATTAGGCTAAACACAATAATAGGTAGATGATGGGGAGGGGACAGGAAGGGACGGATGGACATGCACAGGGACGGACTACTTACCACTAAGCTCCAAGACTTGCCTTGTAAAGTCTATCTAGTACTTCTAAAATGGATCTGAGTCTGAACTGTCATAATTTGCCTATTCTCAGTAAGAACCGTAGTCTGCTGACAGAACATCAGAAAATACAATACATAAACTCCTCAAGCAAAACTATTCCACTGTAAAAACCAAAACCAAATCCAGTTCCATCAAGTTGATTCTAACTCACATAGCCCTACAGGATGGACTAGAACTGCTCCATGGAGTTTCCAAGGAGTGCCTAGCAGATCTGAACTGCTGACCAATTTAATAGCAGCAATGGTATTTATCCTCTATGCCACCAGGGTTTCCGGTATACATTAACTAACAGTATCTTCTGTAAGAAGTGCTATAGTAAAGGCATTAATAGAGGACCTGCTCTGCAGCAGGATTTGCTAGGATCAGATGTAAAAATAGATGGCTCCTGAGCCATACAAAAACAGCACTCAGGACAGATCTGGCTACATCCATGTTCGACTGAAAACTGTATGTAATGCTACAGGAGATCACACAGAATTCATTAGGTGTTAATTTCTGCAAATACTGTCACTTGTCATTTTATAAGGCTATAAATATTTTCAAATAATTTAGAAGATGGCAAAAAGCATGGCAAAAAAACAATGCTTTCAATTTTAAAAAAAAAGCATCTTCAGAGACATGCAGGGAACTTGACATACATTTTAATTAGACTATTAGAAAACCTTTTAGATATTCTAACAGTCTTAAGTCAAAAACCAGCTTCATGCTACAGACTGAGAGCAAGGTAACTGTAGCCCCCTGGTGCTGTGTTTTCCCAGTGGCTTCCTCCCTTACAGTGCTGTACTGCAAAATGGCTTCCTTTGCTGGGCTCCCCACCCCCGCCAGCTTTGCCTCTGAATCCTCTTTCACTTGCAGGTTATAGGTAAATACCACCGTGGCTGTACAGTATGATTAAAAATGTTAATGACCTAACCCATGTGTATATATAATGGCCAACTTGTAAAGCCCTTTAAAAGTAACCTGCCTGCCCATC
Organism: Heterohyrax brucei; assembly: GCA_028571685.1. NCBI lineage: Eukaryota > Metazoa > Chordata > Mammalia > Hyracoidea > Procaviidae > Heterohyrax > Heterohyrax brucei. The sequence goes on along the minus strand of CM053143.1, from coordinate 182,180,284 downwards.
CTTGGCGAACAGCCTTGACAACAAAAAGCACTGACTGATTCCATTTCCTTATACAACAAAATAAAGGTGGCTTTTTGTCCTTCCTCCTTGGCCTCTCGTATATTGGCCACTATGAGTCACACCAGGTAAGAACCCATGGTTTCTACACAATAACAATATAAAAGCACTCAACCTTACACACAGTCAATCCACAGTAGTAACCACTAACACTGGAGTTTGAACCCATCACTAACAGCAAGTCACTAAATTTCTCTGTACCTCAATTTCTTCAACTATAAAACAGAGTTCTTGTAAAATCAATATATACAAAAGACAGAGAACATATATTTTATAAATTGGAATACATCCCCCAAAAAGATCTGTGGACGTCCTAACCCCTGTATCTGTAAGTACAATCCTACTCAAAAACACAGGTTTCTTTTGTTATGTTAATGAGTCGTGCCAGAGTAGGGTGGGTCCTAAGCCTAATGACTTCTAAATCGGGTAATTAAAAAACAAAAAAAGAATACACACAGAAACACACATACAGGCTGAAGATGGATGCCACATGAGGACTAGTCTACAAGCAAAGGATCACCAAGGACTGCCAGCAGAAAACAGAAACTAGGTGACAGGCCCACAGAAGGAATCAACACAGCTAAGGCCTTGATCTGGACTTTCAGCCTCCACAGCTTTGAGGAAATAAATGCTCCTTTTTAAAGCCACCTGCTTGCATATTTTTGTTACAGCAGGCCTAACAAACTAAGACAACATGAGGACTGCCAATTAAGTCTGCGAATTCCTCCTAGCAATCTACCTCACTGCTGACTACCACTACGGTTACCTTCCAAGTTCTCTCCTTGGGAAGCTAGGTACCACTGCCAGCACCCATTCCACTCCCCACAGCAATTTCGGAACTATTTCTGGAATGGCCATCAGAGCTGTCACTGTATTACCCTTTGATGTCCTGAGTGTTATCAAAATGTCTTCCTTTCAATATTTCCTTTATCTCTGAGTAAAGAAAAAAGTCACTGGGGGCCAGATCAGGTGAGTGGGGAAGGTGTCCCAATACAGTTATTTGTTTACTGGCTAAAAACTCCCTCACAGACAGCTATACAATTAAGTTCGCAAACTTGTCACCACGCCTCCGTGTGCCATGGCCATCTCAGAACAAGTTCCAAAATTACTCTGAAGGGTGGACTAGGCGCTGGCGTTGGTGCACAGCTTCCCCAAGAGAGTACTTGGAAGGTGACCATAGTGATATTCATCAATGTGGTATTTAGCACTTAGCACAATTAAGTTTATGGACTTGTCATACCTCGTATGTAGCAAAATACAAGCCCTATTTAGGTTTTTCAGTCGTTTCTGTATTTAACCAAAAATAAAACCATTGGCAATTCCTTAATGATACTATCCAAGTCAGTTTTTTCTCCACTTGAAAACAACAATTTTTTTAACCTGGTGCCTAAAATCTGCAGATTTAGTAAGACTGGTTAAAAGAATAACCAGAACCATAAATTCAATTTTTTAAAAGTCTGTCTATAAGAATAGTTCTTGGCTGGCTGCAAAATTATTTAAATTTACATAAACTTAACTAAGAAACACTAAACCTGCACACTGATAATCTTTAGTCCAAACTGAGGCCAACTATGTGCCATCTCATCCATACAAAATGGTTTCTCTCAAGATAGTTTCTCTCACACAAAAAAAACGTAAAACAGGTATTACCATCCCTACTTTACAGGCTCACTACAAGTCAGAATGGACTCAACAGCAATGGTTTGGGTTTTTTGGTTTTATTTTACAGATGAGAAAACTGAGGCTCAAAGAAGTAACTAATCCAAAAAGCACAGAGCTTAAGACAATAAAGCGGAGTCTCTAGCACTCTAAAATCCATGCTCTTTCCACAAGCTATTACAATTTAGTCCCACTCATAAAACTATCTTTTCAGATAAAATGGTATAAACTGTTCTAAGAACACATGCTCTGCAATCATTGTGTCCTCTCCTCTCCGAGACATTTTTTGTCTGACACGAGTTGGTAGTGCTACTGACATCTAGTGGGTAAAGGTCAGGGATATGGCTAAATATCCAGACAGCCATCACCACCACAAAGATTCCTCCCAAGATGTCAACAGTGCTTCGGATGAGAAACGCTGCTCTAAAGCTGTGTTTTTCCAACATTCCAAATGACGACCTTTGGTACGGAATACACCGCAACCCAGACACACAAAACATACACACTTGAGACAAATTTCAGAAGACAGTATTTCCCCTCTCTAACCTGTGACGGGAGCTCTGGCGGTGCAATTGTTACGAGGCTGGCAGTTTGAATCCAGCAGCTGCTCCTTGGAAACCCCGTGGGGCAGTTCTAGCCTGTCCTACAGGGTCGCTGTGAGTCAGAATCCACTCAATGGCAATATGTTGGGTGTTTTTTCTTTAGGAACTTGTGATCGGAACCCTGGTGGTGCACTTGTTAAGAGCAAGCCTCTAACCAAAGGGTTGCAAGTTTGAATCCACCAGCCTACTCTTTGGAAACCCTATGGGGCAGTTCCACTCTGTCCTATAGGATCACTTATATGAGTTATAATATACTCAACAGTTCAACTTATTATTTACTCCAATATTTATATACATATATTTTTTTAATGCTGGTAGTTTGAGCCCACCAGCTGCTGACTGAGAGAAAAGAGCTGACAATCTGCTTGCATTAACAATTACAGCCTAAAATACCTAACAGGACAGTTCTACTCCGTCAAGAGTCAGAAGCAACTTGATGGCAAACAACAGAGTACAGCGTCGTTTCCTAAGTAACCTATCAACACTGCTGCCTGGCAAATTCAACAAGGAACCAGGTAGAACAGGATACACAGAATAAACAAACAGTAACATGGTGTCTTCCACATTTTTTAAAAAAATTTAAACTGATTTTGGTTTCTGATATCCTTAAATCTAAAATCTTCAGTCTGGCTTCCAACTGATTCAGAGTTGTGTGTCACTCAAAGATGACCTAATTCGACATCAAGTTCCAAAAGAGGCACGAAAAAGCATACCAACACTGCAAGTATTATCATCCAGAATGAGTTTTTACTTTTTGTCTACTTGACCAGAAACACTTTATTAAAGCAAGGGAGAGTCATACTCAATGAAAAAATTTTAGTTAACTATCTGGTTAAACCTGGTTTAACAATGGGAAAAAAATCTAGGGCCCAGAGGTGAACTGTTTTGCCTAAAAACATAGAGCTATTAATAAACAACAGATTCAGTAAGGTAGTATAAAAACCATGGACTTCAGAAAGACAAAAACAAATGACCTAAGATTAAAATTCAGGCTCTACTAATCACTAGTTGAATGAGCTGGGCAAGGTATTTAACCACTAAGTCTGTTTCCTCACCTTTAAATGAAGGATAAAACTTGTTTCACAAGGCTCTTGCCAGGATTAAAAAGGTAATGTAAGTGTGTAATAAGAACTTATTAAATTCCCTTCCCCTTCCTCTTCCAGCTCTCAATTCAATATTCTTTCTACCATTGTCAAGTGCCATCAAGTCGGATCCGAAATTATAAAAGTAAAAGCTGTAAGAAATTTTCCTAAACTATGTTCATTTATCTTGTTAAAAAAAAAAAAAAATCATGTGTTTGGTTTATCATGAGTTGATTTCTATAGTTTTGGTCATAAAATGTCTTGACTAAAATTTCTTGACTAAAAAGATAAAGTAGACAGCACTTTTAATACCCCTTTCTGACAAAATAAAACTTGAGCACTCTATAAGGCCTCCTCCACACCTGAATGCTCATAGAGAGGAAGCTGAGAATCCTTTCCCTCCTGACACTTTCACAGAGCTGAGACTGTGCCTTCTTCTGCTCCCACTACGTCCCACTCTGCAGTAGTGGTAGTTTGGGGTAGAATTCTTGCCTTCCATGTGATGGAGGTCTGGGTTCGACTTTCAGCCAATGAACGTCAAGGGCAGCCTCCACTCATCTGTCACTACAGGTCTGTGAGCTCTTTAATGATGCTACAGGTTTCAGCAGAACTTCCAAAGACACACAGACTAGGAATAAAGACCTACAGATCTACTTCTGAAAATCTGCCAAGGAAAACACTACGAATCACAACAATTCGATCCACAACCCAGCGTGAGGATCGTGCAGGATCCAGCAGCACTGCAGTCAGTTGTTCACGGGATCATGAGTCGGGACCAAGTCAACAGCACCAAACAATAACAACATCCCCTATTCAGCTTTCCACCCTAGCACAGACATTGCTGTATATTAGATTATAAACTTCTTAGGAAGTTTATAATGTGAGACCACATGTCCATGCTAACAACACAAGCTATCAGTGGGAATTGCATGCTTACTGACCAAAGCAACAGACATAATCTCTGAGGCCTGGAGAAAGCCTGAAGGATTGGAGTCAAATGGATCAAGAATGTCATTCAATACAAATTTTCAATAAAATAATCCCAATTTAGAAGGTCAATGAATTAGCCAAAAGATCTAGTAACAGATTTCTTACCAAACAAATTATTTAAAAAACTACCACAGTTTCATACAAAGGAAATTAAAGTAGGAGTCACAATCGTGACTTGGGTCCCTATCTAAATCTATTACTAACTGCTTACATAGCCTTGGCCTAGATAATGTAATCTAGGCCTATCAGTTCCTGGTTATAAAACAGGAATATCTCATACCCTTACCTACCTCAGAGAACAACTATCTACATAATAAAGGTTAAAACCGTTCACAAATGTGAGATGAAATCAATGAGCAAAGTATTAAAACAGGTATTACACAACAGTATTTAAAATGGCCTTGGGCTACAGAACGAACAGTTTTCAGTAACTGGTCTAACCGTATTTCAAAGAATGATTTGATGCTTATAAACATAAATGAATAGTCCTAAAACACTGTGTTTGAAAAGTTGAAAGACAGAAAATCATTTGAAAAGCTGAATATTAGAAAAAAAATCACCTCTATAATTACTGAGTATTCAAGGTCAAAATTCAGAGTACAGTGAAACAAACTTTGTGCCTTCTTAATTCAAGTGTAAAAATTAGTTCTAGTCTTGTAAAGTTTTATTGTTCACACTGTTTTGGATGGCGACAACACAACTTCAGATGACAACTCAATAAAAACAAATATAAAAAAAAAAAAAAAAAAGCAGGCACAGTCCTCGTCCTTTCACGCCTTTAAAAAACATCCAGCCACTATGAGTCGGACCCGACTTGCCGGCAGTGGGTTTTTCGTTTAGCCACTATAAAAGACTTACTTTTTTACTCTTTCTCCCAAATGACATCCTAGGAGAGATCTTCAGTAGCTACACGGATCAAGAAAATAGCCAGAAGTAAAATTCCTATGCTGTTTCCTTTTTTTTTAATTACTTTAGTCTATGAGTCACAGTTCAGAAAGCTGAACTTTTAAATCTTCCTGATGGATATATACAAGTCTCATTAATTAACTATACGTAATTAATTCAAATTTTGTGATAAGTCTGACTTACACTATGTCAAACTGAAAAAAAAAAGATTTATTAAACTAATCACTGCAACAGAGAACATTTAACCACTGACTCTTAATTGACTCAGACTAGAGTCTTTTCTTTAAAGGCAACTGCATTTTCAAAAATTTGTTGAAGTGTTCACACTCACTCTGAAAAGTCACATAAAAAAAGTGATCTGCTTCGCCAAACTTTTCAAATAAGGTGGACTGGTCTAGTGCATAACTGAACGAAACTATAATTCTGAAATAGTCAGGGGAGGGTCACAATCATTTGAAAAATCTAATGAAAGGCACAAAAACTTTAGATAAATGTACACACGTACAACATTTTCCACACATTTCAGGTGGCCCCAGGACAAATTCTCCTAAGTCTAAACTGGATACAAAGACCTCAGACTCTATTAGTCCTCAGTAGCTTTCCCTTCCTTTCTGATGATGAGAAAGGAAAAAAAAAAAACTCCCGATTTTTTTCTTTTCTGCAATTTTAGGATACCATGGTGGCACAGAGAAACCCTGGTGGCACACAGAAATCCTGGTGGTGTAGTGGTTAAATGGGTTAAATGCTACGGCTGCTAACCAAGAGGTCAGCAGTTCAAATCTGCCAAGTGCTCCCTGAAAACTCTCTGGGGCAGTTCTACTCTGTCCTACAGGGTCACATAAGTCCAAATCAACTCTATGGCAACGGGTTTTTGTCTATATCTACCACTAGCCAAAAGGTCTGCTAACCAGAAGGTCGGCAGTTGGAATCCACCAGGTGCTCCTTTCAAACTCTGTGCAGTTCTACTCTTCCCTATTGGGTCGTGACTTGGAATTGACTCAACAGTGGCAGGTTTGGTTGGGTATTGTCAGAAGGAACTAAATTCAAAAGCCAGAGGGAATAAAAACACTGTCAAAAAAACAAAACCAAACTCCTTGCCATCAAGTCAATACCAACGCACAGTGAAAACTGCATCACTGGGTTTCTAAGGAATGGCCAATGGATTCGAAATGCCAACCTTTCAGTTAGCATCTTAACAACTACACATCTGGGCTGCCCTAAAACACTACACTATTTAATTTAAAAACAACCCAGGAGTGCTCACTTTTGCTTAACAATCTACTCATCCCTTAAGCCTCTCCTAAAGAAGTGGTTCTCAACCTTGGCTGTGCACTGGACTCTCCTGGAGAGTTTTAAAAAATACTTCATGTTGGGCCCCCATTCTCCGATAGTCTGGTTGGAGTGGTCCTGGGTTTCCTCGGTGATTCCAATTAGCAAACAAGATTGAGAACCACTGTGCCAGCCAGTTCTGGTATGTAAACCTACATCTGAATCACGTGTTTTTTAATTTTCAAAATGGAGTAAGGAGGGAGGAGAAGGTGGGTGTGGGGCAGTGCTAAGATCTGAAAGGCAACCTGATTGTTCTAAATTGCTGCTTTAAAGGGTGGCCTAGCACTGAACACTGGATGCCCTCCAGCCACCTCATTGGGCTACAAGATACCGCTCTTTTTTGTTTTGTCTATAGTGCTGGCTGCTGCTTAGTCCTGGGGACGTTCCTTTCTTTTTCCGTTCTTTCTTCCCGCGGATGGACTCACTGGCTCAAGGTGAAGCAATCATCTTGCCACCAAGAAGAAAACACCACGAGAGGAGCAGGAGCTTCTTCATGTACAACATCTAGCTGCTGCCCTAGCCACAACAGCTGCCAAGCCCCCAGACTTCTCTTGTGGGACAAAAATGAATTCCTATTTATTTAATTAAAAAAAATAAGTAAAGAAGTGGTACTGCTTAATGGTATATAATTTCTGAAAATAACAGTTTAGGTCTATGCTCACATAACAGTTGTTTAAATGCTTTCTAAGGTTTCATTTCTACATGAAACAGGATTGTCCAACGTTTTCAGGATATTCTTTTCTCTATCAAAAACTGACAAACATGTAGGGTTTTACTACCATTTAACATGATTAGCAAAAGGCCGTGAACTATTATCTCCACAACAGTATTTCTTTAGCTCAGGCAGCACCCATCACGAAATCTAAAAAGTCCTCAAAGTTCAAGGAACTTTTCTCGCAGCTCCTATTATTCGAGCCCATAAAGGATTCCAACAGAAAATAGCAGTCTTCTAACAAAACTCTACATTTATTGCTCGAAACAGTAAAAAATGCAATGTAAACTGTAACAACAAATGAAGAGTACAGGTTTTCTAGCTCTGAAGCCAAGAAACCCGACTTTTTCTCCCAAATTAAAGCAGTGGAAAGTCTAGGGGTAAGAGGAATCGAAGGTAGTGGGGAGAAGCTGCCTGCAGAGCCAGGAAGCAAGCTAAGGGTTCTGAAGGACGATGGATGGGTGTCTGAAAAGAGACTCGGGGAGCCCCAGACCAGGCTGGGCACTGGGGTGACGACGGGGATGGCGGGAGACAACTGCAAAAACTGCCGATCCCAGGAAGACGGGGCACCCACCGCAGGCAGCCCACCTGGAGATCCCCCAGGTTTCGGTACCAGGGAAAGAGGGCTCCCCTTCCCTAGGGGCAGGAGCGAGAGGGGGCAGGGCGAGGGGACCGGGGCAGCCCCGTCCCCAGTCCCACCGCCTCGCATGCAGGAGGACGCAGCGAGCAGGGGCGCCGGGAGCCCCGTGGGCACGTCCGAGGTCGCCAGCGAGCGGGGGCTCGGCTCCCCAAGGGCCACGCAGCAGTCGGGCGGGCGGCCCGGGCCGGTGCGGGGCGCAAGCGCGGCGCTGACAGCTGCGCAGGCGGCCGTTTGCGCGGCGCGGCGGCCCCGGGAGCTGCGGGCGCTGCGCAGGCCAGGCCGCCCGAGGGATCGGCCAGCGCCGCCGCTGCGCCCGCGCCGCCCGGGGCTGGAGGCCTCCGCACAGTTACCTTATCGCAGTAGAGCCCCACCAGCTGCTTCATCCGCCAGTGCGGGGCGGTGAAGACGTCCACTTCTTCGGGAAAGGGCGCCATCGCCGCTGCCTCAGCCTCCGCCTCAGCAGCCGCGGCCGCCGCCTCTCCATAGACACCCTCGCCGCGGGGCAGATGCGGCGCGCCCCCCTGCGCATGCGCCCGCCCCGTCGGCGCGCGCGCCCGGGCCGCCCCGCCGGCCGAGACGCGGGGACGCGCGGGCCGCCGCCATGAGGTCTCACGGCCCACGTGACCAGGCGCGCTGGGTCGGCGGCGGCGGCTCTGGTTTTCTACCTTCCGCTTAGTCTTGTAATCCTCCTCTTGTTCAAGTGCCTCAAAGAGAAACCGAGTCCCTTTTCTGTTTATCTTCCAGCATTGAAAACACGTTATCCGGGGAATAGTGGGGAGAAGGTGCTTTAGGTGGAGGCACACGCAATGCCTCTCCCCATCGTCGCCGTGCCCACCGGGCTTGGGGGCTGAGGGCGGCGAGCACAATGGCCGCGGTCGCGGGCCGAGAGCCCTGCCTGGGCGCCGCGGGCGTCTCACGGGTGACATCGCTGTACCCGCCCTGCGCCTGACTGAACCTCGCTTTGTCCCCCGGGGCTCCCGGGCAGCAGGATCTTAAGCGGGCCACCCCGCCCTGTATCTAGTCAAAGGCCCAGCCTGGGGCCTGGCTCCCATCCAGGGACCTGGGTGACAAGACGGGAGGGCATGGGCCAAGTACGACAACTTTCCACCCAACATGGAAAACAGTGACCGGTGACAAAACCAGCGATTGTAGCCGGCAGCCTGCTGGGGCCAAGCCCGGACCAGGGTCTCAGGGGCAGGCCTGAGATCACGCTACAACTCCAAGGGGAGGACCAAGGAGAGTGTAACCGAGGTTCTAACAGGAAAAAAAAAAGAGAAAAAATGGCCTCCAGGGGAGGTGGGTCCGGGCATGCCCCTCCAGCACAGGAACGCAGGGTTAGGAACCGGTCTGCAAGGACGTCAGGGAATGGTCGCCGAAGGGGTAGTTCAGGGAAGCACCTGGGTTCAAATTCCTTCGTTTAAAGCCTCGGAGACTTAAAGTGACTGGGGAGAGGAAGGTCAGCCTGCCTGTTTCCCAAGCACCTGGTTCCAGCCTCAGCCCTTCAGGAGGTCCACAGGGTACTGGTTATGGGCTATGCTCACCCTGATCAGCCCTTGGCTAGTTAGTTGACCAGAAGTGTAGCAGACCGGTAGAGGAAATGAAGAACACAGGGTAGGCTGAGAACCTGAGAAAGATTATTTCACTGGATTAATGACCATCGATTCCAGAACAAGTAAGATATGTTGTGCTCCTCCTTGCAGCTCTATTACAGTTCCATGAAGGCATAGGAGTTCAGTACTCATATAATGGAATAGAAGGCAGTAGAGTGAGAAGTTTAATCTTTCTGCACCTCACTTTCATCATATATAAAATGGGACAATAATAATACCTACCTCAAAAGGTTTTTATCAGAATTAAGAGTTAATATATTTGAAGAATGTAGAACTGGTCAGCAGTAGTACACTACTGTTAGCTGTTATTATATAAAACAACTCTAAGAGGTAGACGTTGTTGCCCACGAAAAACCAAAGTTTTGAAGATATTCTGGTAATAGCCCACGGTCCCGCAATTAGTGAAAAATCTGACCAGCTCGGTCTGACAATATTCTCCGAGACACTGTGTCAGTTGCATGGGTTATAGAGATGGTTCATACACAGTGTGTCTCAAAGACGCAAAAATGACTCTTAAGTGGTTGGAACAACGGATAAGCTCCTTGATATTTCTTTCCCTGTCTCAGAGTCCATAGTGGTACAAATCATTAAGGCACTCTGCTGCTAACCAAAAGGTTGAAGGTTACAGTCTGCCCAGAGGAGGTACCCTTGGAAGAAAGATCTGGCATTTGACTTCTGACAAATCCGCTCTGGAAAACCCTATGGAGCACCCTTCTACTGGGACACACATGGTGTCGCCATGAGTTGAAACAGACTCCACAGTAACAGGAAGTGGTGGTGGTCTTAGCTAGTGCTGTTGTAACAAAAGATGCCACAAGTGTTTTGAAGAACAGAAATCTAATTCTTTACAATTCTGGAGGCTAAAAATCCAAATCAGCATCTCAACTGTGTTGAAATTTCCTTGTGGGCCTCTGCCATTTCTGGTGAATGACAACCAGCAAGCTTCCTCTGCTTACAGAGCATCCCTACATGGCGTCTGTCTTCCCTGTGTGTGTGTCTGTGTGTCTGTGTCTGTGGCTATTGTCTTTTTGTAAAGCACTACTTAGAAGTGACTAGCTTTAGGACCACCATACTATCCAAGTCTGTTATGGCTCAATTAACATAACAAAAGAAAAATCCTGTTTCCAAACAAGCTCATTATTCACAGGTATAGGGGTTAGGACTTCAACACGCTTTCAGAGGGGCACAATTCAATCCACTGCTTTCTCCTTGTCTCTCCTAACTGTCTTTTCCCTTCTTTTTCTCTCTGTGGTTTTTCCTCTATTTTTTATCCTGCAGAAGACAGGTCCTTCTGTACCCTCTATTTCCTAACTTCATTTTGATCTTTTACTCCAGCATCTTGAGATGTAGAATCAGAGCTACAAATGAACCAGTTATATACAGAAAGGAGCTCTATGAGAGCAAGCACTTTGTTTTATCTCAGAACAGTGCCTATCACACAGTTAGTGGTCAATAAGTACATACAGGTAGTTCCTGACTTACTGCAGGGTTCCATTTCAACGACTCTGTCATAAATCGATTCAGACTTTAGTTAAATAGTTTTCTTACTTTTCTTTTTACTTCTCATGATTGCCTTTTATTATCGGTATCTTTACAAATCCCATCTTCACTTGTCCTGGGGGATTAGAAATATTACATATGAATTTATATATATATTTTAATATGTATATACACACATAAAAAAACATTCATGAAAAGTAGATGATGTTGGCCTTTTGTCAGTTGCAGTAATAAGTCCACTGTGGAAGGTTCTGATCATCTGGACTATCCCTGGGAGTGAGGGTGGTATTTCTAGTTAGAAAATTAGGGAGAGTTGTCTGTTTGGTCTTTCTGCGTGCTGCAACAATGTAATGCAATAAATACTACTAAACAATAAGATATCCCTAAAAAGAAAAGAAAAGTCGTAAGTGCAGTTTGTCATAAATGTGTTGTAACTTGAGGACTACCAGTACTGGATAAAGAAAGGAATGAGGGAAGTTCCGCAATCTGTAATTTCCCCATCTTAACTAATTTCTAATACGTCACATTTAATTTCCCATCACCTTTGTCGCTTACTATCATATCCCTAAATTATGTTTGTGTTTAACTTGGAACAACAGCAAAAAAGTCAAACCATACACGGAGTTTGACTGTAACCAAGAATTTGAAGCTGTTTGGTCAGGTAAATAGTAATAAGAGCCACTACGGACTCTGGCCATTTCAGGAAATTTGTGGCAAAAGAGAAGAAATATAGTGATAAAAATAAGCCTTGTAAATCTTCATTTTGCTTTCCAAAGAAGCTGTTAACAATAGTCCCATATGCTGAGTATTATAGCAATTAGTCACCTGATATATCTAGGAATGACTGACGTAAATTGAATTGAACTTTAGCCCTAGAAGGAAGCTATTGACCAGTCAGTATCCTTACTTTAGATTACTGCAACCACAGCAGTTTAGGAACTGTTTTTAAGGCCAAGGTTGATGTTTAATGATCTTTCTATATAATGTCTCATGTTATATGACAGCTGACTAATCTAGCAGAACATCTAGTGACTGACCACCAAAAGGAAACGAGATAAGGCATTGGTACCAAGCAGTGAACACCCACAGCACAGAGAATCTCACGTGATGCTGGTAGACTGAGATTCTTTCTTTGATACTCTCATCTCAGAAAAACTGTGTGCTACACAAAAGGGCAAAAAAGATGCCAAATCATTTCCCAGAGAAGGAAACACAAGATAACACCAAGTCTCTTCTATAGTATTTTACAACCCTAGTTTTGAGGGCCCTGGAAAAGGTTACTAGTCAGGGAGAAGATCAACTTGATTTAAATCATTTGTTTCAGTGGATGACACAGCAGTTTCCCCAGTAGGAGTAAATTGTAAAGGCAAATTAAGAATGTTGCAATTGCAAAAACAGTGGAAATCACAGCCCTAATCCACAACCAGAGCAAACCCTCACTGTGGGTCAAAAGGAAACCTTGGTGGTGTAGTGGGTTAAGTGTTATGTCTGCTAACCATAAACGTCTGCAGTTCGAATCCACCGGGTACTCCTTGGAAACTACAGAACGGTGCTACTCTGAACTCTAGGGTCACTGAGTCAGACGCAACTCGACAGCAGGGGGTGTGGAGTGCATAGATCAAAATAGCCATCCAACAACTACAGTAACAGTCTAGCTTGATTTAGGGGCCTACTGTTTCCAAGGACTGCTGTAACCAAGTACAGCAGAATGAGTGCCTTCAACAACAGAAAATAATTGTCTCAAGCTACTGGAAGCTAGATGTCAAGATCCAGGGTGTCAACGGGGTCATGTTCTCTGGGAAGACTCCAGAAGATACTCCTTTATTTTTCTTTTATCTCCCAGGTTCTGGTAGTCCCAGGCTTTCCTTGATACACAGCTGAAGAGTCACATGGCTGTCCTTTCTCTGTTTTGGTGACTTTTATAAGAATACCACTTGTAATAAATTAGGGCCCACTCTAGTAGGAATCACTGAGAGTTACAAACTGTTAGGCCCTTGGCTGTTAGCCAAAAGGTTAGAGGTTTGGGTCCACTCAGGGATACCTCAGAAGAAAGACCCAACAATCTGCTTCTGAGAAATCAGTGACTGAAAACCATGTAGAGCTCTATTCTGACATATGTCGGGTCCCCATTACTTGGAATCTACTTCACAGCAACTATTTTTTTCTCTCCCCTACTCTTTTAATTACCTCGTGTTAACTGACATGAGGTGATTTTTAATGAACTATTTCCAAACAAGGCCACATTCACAGGTCACTAAAACAAAATCAAACCCATCACTATCTAGTCAATTCTAGCTCATAGTAACCCTACGTGACAGAGTAGAATTGTCCCTTATAGTGATCAAGGAGCGGCTGGTGATTTCAAACGGTCAACCTTTGGGTTAGCAGCCAAACACATAACCACTACGGCACCAGGGCTCAGGTCACCGGAGGGAAACAATTCTATCTATAACACAGAGTAAAGACAGCTTTTAGTAGGGATTATGTCGATGTCATTATTAAAAGAAAAGATAATCAATATGTTGAAAAACCAAAAACCAAACCCACTGCCGTTGAGTCGGGTCCAACTCCTAGCAACTCTAGAGGTCAGGGTAGAAATGCCCGACAAGAGTTTCCAAGGAGCGCCTGGAGGATTTGAATAACAGAACTTTGGTTAGCAGACACATCACTTTACCCACTATGGAGCCAGGGTTTCCAATCTGTTAAAATACAATACCAAATGCTACATTTTAATCATTTTCCTTTAGGATATTTTATATGCAAATAGACCTAATCAAATCAAACATATATAGGCCTGAATTTTCCCTAAATCCTCACTTTTTTTTTTTTTTAATTAAATAGTGAACGCTATTGCCCCAAAGATTTTCACTATATAATTATAAATTAGTTGCTCTGGAATGAAGTGTGCTGCAAAGATGTAATAAGGTCTTTTTCACAGAGACAAAAATTGGAAACAATTAAAAGTCCATTGATAGGATAGTGGGTAAATACTTCATTAGCACATCCATTGGAAAATATGCATCTGTTCAAAGGGTAAGATAGATCTGTATTTACTGACATGGAGTGAAACCAAGATTTACCATTTAGTTAAAAAATAAAAAAAGTAGAATAATGGTTGGTTGGTTGGTTTGTTTTTAGAAAGAAAGAAAGAAAATAAAAGTGTTCACTTCCAGAATAATGCAAAAGAAACTGAGCAGGGTTCTGGAATAGGAAGCAATTAAATACTTTTTTTAAAAAAATGATCTGTCTTGTTATTATTGCAAATACACAGAGCAGAACATTTACCAACCCAACATGCACAGTTCAGTGACATTAATCACATTTTTCAATTTGTGCAACTGCTCTCACCCTACTTTACCAAATTGTTCCCCCTCCGTTAACATAAACTCACTGACCCCTAAGTTTCCTAACTACTGTTTGGAGTTGCTGTTGTCACTTTGCTTCTATACACATAGTTGTATTTTTTTAAAAGAATACAATGCTCGTGACAGATATTCTTTACTAATTAACCAAACTATTGTTTTGTTGGAAACCTTGGTGATGTGGTGGGTTAAGCCCAATATCTGCTAACCAAAAGGTCAGCAGTTGAAATCCTCCAGGCACTCCTTGGAAACTCTATGGGGCAGTTCTGTCCTGATTTATAGGGGGTCACTGTGAGTAGGACCTAACTCAATGGCAGTGGGTTTGATTTGGTTTAAGGTTTAAAGACTTTTCTCAGGGCAATAGTTTCAGGGTTTATCTAGCCCCCTTGACTTCAGAAAGTCCGCAGTCCCTAAGAATTTGAAATTCTCTTCAGTGTTTATACTCTTTTGATCAAAATTCTTCCATAGAATCGTTGATCAAAATATTCAGTAATGGTAACCGGGCAGTATCCTTTTCTTCTGGTCTCCTGGCACAGGAGACAGTAGTTCATGGAATTTTCTTTTCAATAAATACTCTTTAGTACACGTTTAATTTTTTATTATGTTCACTCACCATCCGACTCGACGGCACTTGGCTGGCTTATTACCCTTACATTACAAAATAAGTTGATAATTTATTTTAAGAGAATAAGTCAATTAACTTTTAAAACTCTAAAAATAATGTTATTATCCTGAAATTCACCCTTCAGTCAAAGATTAGAGAAGTCTATAAAACAAACAATAAAGTAGTCGGTCCGATCATGTCTATGAGACCAAATGGGCAACAGTTGCCCCAAGGCAGAAATAAGAAGATGGAAGGGACAGGAACAACAGACAGACAAGAAACAGGGAACCCCAGCTTGGGAAAGGGAGAGAGTGTTGGCACGTCATGGGGATTGTAGCCAGTGTCGCAAAACAGTTTGTGTATGAACTGTTAAAGGAAAAACTAATATGCTCTGTAAATTTTCTCCTAAAGGATACTAAAAAAAGAAAATAATAATGCTATTAAAGGAAAAAAACCTTTGATTTATATAATCAGTAGCAACATATTACTTCTAAGTAGAGTCATTTAATGTTTATCCCCAGTTGTATTCTAAACTATGTTGCACATGCTTTGGCTCAGGTTTCTCTGTTTACACTGCCCATTGATCGTCATCTACCTCGTCTGTGGGACCCAGGGTATTCTGGAAAACAGGGATAGCATTTCAGTGATATTGGGGAAATGTGTATGGCAGAGTGCCAGCTTGAAAAAAGCAGCATCAAAATTGTACATACAGTATAATCTTCACTAAGTTAAAAAGTGCACAAAAAGACTGTAAAGAAGAAAGGCAAAATCATAACTGAATGAGTTTTCTGAGTAGTAAGAATTATCCCCTCTTTTATATTATTTCCAGTTTCTGAAAATGCATGTATTTTGTTTTTAATATGAGAAATACATCAACCAAAGTTTTTAATTATGTGTGCAAGGCATTTTACATGGAAAAATGCTTAGGATAAAATACTATACATGACATGCAATAACAAATATACCACTAACAATCTGATGACAACTGTATTTTATGAACACATCTAAAAGGTGGTAGAAAGGAAATACAACAAAATGTTAACAACGGTTGCCTTTTGGTGGTGGGACTGTGACTGACTTTGAGAGTAAACTACTTTTTTCTCAAAATATCTGTAGCTGAAAAACAAAATCAACTTTATTTATTTTACTGTTTAGTTATAGTTAGCATCATCCACATTAGGTCTGCAAGGCCCAAACTGTCTATTCTGACGGCATCCCGGCCTGCCTCGCACACCTATTGAGAGAGTCTGAGGATGTCACCAGCAGCTGTGCTTGGCTGCTTCCAGCTCTCTCTCCTGCCACATGATCCCATCCTTCTGATGTGGGAATCTCCCACTGGCCTCTAGGAATCCACTCCAGCGTGTACCAGCTGGGCTGTCTTCCTCAGACCACCAAGCACCTGAGACAATTCCTGTATAACACTCACACTGCGCTCTCGGCCTTGAGTAGACCTCTGGAGCCAGCCCTGGTTGCTGCAAGCTTCTCCCACGCTAAGCATTTTTCCTGTTCAGTGGCTCTTTTGTGTCAATAACAAGTCTCAGTGTTCATTTCCAGAACTTCAAGTTTGCATACTTGGGGCACATGTTTCCTATTCTTGGCTGAAAGAATGGGCATCAGATCAGTATATAAGCTTACTGTGCCCTTTTTTCAGGCTGTAGGGTTCACTGAAATCTAGTCCATGAGAAGAAATATTTGGACACATACAAAGACGTAAAAGAACAGAAGGGACCAAAAAAAAAAAGAAAGAAAGAAAAAGGGAGAGATAAGACAGTCTTAAAAGACGAAGAAGAGTAGAATGGGAAAAAGCAAAAAAAAAAAAGGAAAAAAGATATAGGTGGACTTGAAGAGAAGAGAAGAAAATAGAAAACACTAACTAAATTTATTAAGGTGTTACCATGCACTAGTCAGAAACCCTAGTGGCATGGTGGTTAAGTGCTACATCTGCTAACCGAAAGGCAGGCAGTTAGAATCCACCAGGTGATCACTGGAAACTCTATGGGGGCAGTTCTACTCTGTCCTAGTGGGTCGCTGTGAGTTGGAATCGACTTGCCTGCAGTGGTTTTTTTTTTTTCTTTTTCTTTTGTTTTTATGTACTAGTCATTGTAAATGCTTTACATAAATTACCACATGTGATACAACTACCATATGTGGTAACTTCTACTATATTTCCCACAACCCCCCACAAAACCCACTGTAGTCGAGTCGATTCATACTCACAATGAGCTGCTCTAGAGTAGAACTGCCCCATAGGGTGTCCAGTGCTATAATCGTTATACAAGCAGACTCATATCTTTCTTCCGTGGAGCAACTGGTAGGTTCAAATTTCTTAGCAGCCAAGCACTTAACCCACTTCGCCATCAGGGCTCCTTTATCCCCACTGACAGAGAAGGAAAATGATGCTTAGAGAAGTAATTGACATATCCAAGTTCAAAGAGCTAGTAAATAGAAAATCCATGTTTTTATTTATCTATTTTTATGTGTTTTAGGTGAAGGTTTACATAGCAAATTAGATTCTCATGCAACAATTCATGTATAGATAATTCCATGACATTGGTTACAGTCCCCACTGTGTGTCCACACTCCCTAATTCCACTCTGCTTGCACAGTCTCCATCCATCCAGTTTGCCTACCCTCTTCGCCTTCTCATCTTCACTTTTGGGTAAATGTTGACCATTTGCTTCTATAGTTAATTAAAGGAGTACAATCCTCACTGATTCTGTTGTCTATTTTATAGGCCAATGTGTTACCCAGCTGAAAGGTAAACTTTGAGAGTGGCTTCAGTTCCAGGGTGTCTTAGGTTAGATTCTCTAGAGAAGCCAAATCAGTGAAACATGTATACACAAAGAGAGAGAGAAATTT
Organism: Heterohyrax brucei; assembly: GCA_028571685.1. Classification (NCBI taxonomy): domain Eukaryota; kingdom Metazoa; phylum Chordata; class Mammalia; order Hyracoidea; family Procaviidae; genus Heterohyrax; species Heterohyrax brucei. Next base: position 182,162,372 of record CM053143.1, on the reverse strand, counting down.
AGGTCAAGGAAATGGCTCACCTGGACATAGTGGCTGCAAAGTCCCAAGTCTATGGGTCAGGCTAGAGGCTCCTCCTGACTTAGAAAGCAGCAGGTCTGGCAAACCCAAGATTGGCAGGTCAGACAGAATGGCTCTGGCTCAGAGGCTGCAGAAGTTGGCCAGTCCCAAGATGAGCAGGTAAAATGGCAGACCACTGGTTCACAGGCTGTGATGCCTGGCAGATTCCAAGCTCTGCAGATAAGCTGCTAGTTCTAGTCCTGAGAACTGGAAGTCAGGTGGAGTTTCTTCCTTGAAGATTTGGTTTCTTTCATTCTCCTTTGCAGCAGATGAGAAGAGATTAATTGTTCTGTCTTAGATGGCCACTTGCAAGATCTCAAAACTCCAGATATTACTCTGTGTCTAGTATGTAGAACATTATCTTTATGAATTAAGTTATGCTGAGTTAGTTATCCCATGAGACTATGGTCCTGAGCCTTCAAATCCAGAAAATCAACCCCATAAGGTGTTTGGATATGTCTAGGAGGCATCCACAGTAGTGCCCTAATATGTGCTTTGCCGTATATATGAATACATATGCAGCACATACAAATATATATATACATGTCTCACAAATACACCTGTATATACATGCACATGTACTCTCATAAGCCTTCCCACACTCATATATGCATACATATCTACCTATGTAACCACTTCTATGTTTTTTCTGTGTTACTGTTCTTGAAAAATTCTATACGTTAGAGCATTTATCATAGTCATCTTTGTTCTTGCGTATCTCTTGTAATCTTGGTTTATCTGAGACAAGTTGTACTAATTTCCCCTGTAGTTTGTATTGCCATTCCCATCACCAGAATTAACATGTGTCTATTAGCTAGTAAGTGATTCCCCCTCTGTCCCATTCCTATACCTGGTAGCCACCAAAGAATGTTGCTTTCTGTATCTATAGCTGTTCTCAACTTGTTATAAAAGTGTATCATGCAATATTTGACCACTGTATTTGATTTATTTCACTCAGCATAATGGCCTCCAGATTCATCTGTGTTACGTTTCACAGACTCATCATGATTCCCTAATATTGCATAGTACTTCGCTGTATGTAAAACTACAGTTCATTTATCCAGTCACCTGTTCAGGAACACTTAGGTTGTTTCCATCTTTTTCTTATTGTGAGTAATGTTGCAAAGAATATGGGTGTGAATCTGTATCTTTTTTCATACTAGAACAGGTACCTAACTTTACAATCAAAGCATAATTCCCAGTTATAAGTTTATGTCAACAAACTAAATACATAACATGTGCTATCAACCTCTGAGCTGGAGCCAAAGGTGACTAAGATACAGTTCCTACCATGTCTTAATGGTAGAGAGACAAGTAAATGGAGAATGGTGCACCCAATGATCTGAGTAAGTAGAGGTCCCATGAACACACAAGTCTTAAAACTAGTTTCAAGATAGCTAGAGAGGGCTTACTTGTAGAAATAGCCTCTAAGCTCAGTCCTGAAGATTGAGAAGGAATTATCCACCTCGGACTGTAAGAACTTTGTTTTCACTTACACAGCAAAAATTTAATTCCCACTATGTAGCAAGAATTATGCTAGAGGGTCAGGATATAGGGTTGACTAAGCCTACACTGCTGTTCTTAAGAATTTCATACCTTTTAAGGAGATTCAAAACTTTGCAAAGCCTACCCTTTCCAGAAACAGCTTGCTGTGAGTAGCCCTGTTTCCTCCTGTTAATTCCAGTCCCTCCTCTGGATAGCTGCAGTTTAAACTACATAATATTTTTAATTTTTTTTAAAAAAAAATAATCACATAAATAAAAATGTGATTGCATTTAACAGATTGCATAAATGTGATTGCATTAACAGATTGCGTAAATAAAAATGCAAGCTGTTAAACATGAAATTAACTATTTCTTAGCACTTTCAACTACCTCATATTACAATTTGCTTATTATTGTTATATATAGATTATACTACAATTGGCTTGTTGCTGTTAAGTGACATCGAGCTGGTTGTAACTTATCACAAACCTACCCACAACAGAACAAAATACTGCCCAGTCCAGTATCATCCTCACAATCACTGCTATGTCTGAGCCCATGCAGCCGCCACTACGTCAATCTACCTCCTTGAGGAAGAGCCTCAATGAGACAAGGAGACAATTTACTTATTAGACTAGTGTCTACATCACCAGAAAAAGTTGTAGGTACATAGCCATACCAGTTGCCATTGAATGGATTCTGACTCATGGTGACCTCATATTTATCAGAGTAAACAGTTCTACTGCCACAGGGGTTTCAATGACTGATTTTTCAGAAGTAGATACCATGTCTTTCTTTAGAAAAGCCTCTGGGTGACCTCAAACTCCCCACTTTCCAGTTAGCAGCCAAGCACATTGAACGTTTATACTACCCAGGGACTCCAAGGCATAAATTGAAAAACTGCGCCATCAAGTCAATTTTGACTCATAGTGACCCTAGGGGACAGAGAAGAACTTCCCCACAGAGTTTCCAAGGAACATCTGGCAGATTCAAGCTTCCAACTTTTTCGTTAGCAGATGCAGAAATTGACCACTGCACCACCAGAGTTTCCAAGGCACACATCCCACCCACTGCTGTTGAGTCAATAAAGCCACCCATAGTGGCTTTATAGGTCAGAGTAGAACTGGCCCATACATATATGGGCATAAAATACTTTATGATGCATGAATAAATAAGAATTCCAAAGGTCTTTACAAATGAAAATTCCATTTACTCAGTAATCCATGTAAATGTTTTTTATAACAAAAGATTAACCAAAACCCAAACAAGGTATACTTGAAATGCTTGTTGTCAGCAGTTGTTACCTCCTTTGAAGGGTTCTCATTTTGACCACTAGATTAAGAGTTCACTCCTAAGTCGGCTCTTAGGTGAAACTCAGCTGTCACTATCACAGGTTTCCAATTATTTGCCTTGAGAAGACTGTGGGCTACTCCACAAACAGCATGAGTCTCCAAACATTGAGTAGTTTCATTGCCTAGATTGACCTTTATCCATAGACAGTTTAGATAGTGCCAACAAGCCCTGGTGGAACAGTGGTTAAGCTTCTGGCTGCCAATAGAAAGGTCTGGAGTTTGAATCCACTCATCACTCTGTAGGACAAAGATGTGGCAGTCTGCTTCTGTAAAGATGTTCCCCTAGGAAATCCTATGGGGTAATTCTACTGTGTCCTACAGGATCACTGTAAGTTGGAATCAGCTTGATAGCATTGGGTTCTGTTGTTTTTCATAATGGCAAGATCATCATTTACTTCATTATAAACATGGAGATCTAATGTATACAATGTTTGTGTATGTAATGGTCTTTGTTTCTTTGTGAAAATCCTATACAGAGAAGTCTCCCATTTCCTACATAAATTTCTGTGTTACGTATCTTGTTTCAAATCAGTGTTGTCTAGCCAATGTCAGGCTTTTGACCTTCCATCAAAGATTCAATTATGGGCTGACTCGCAGAGATAAAAAAGGTGCAGTGTGCAGCCTGGGGAAAATGCACCTATTTTCAGAGAGAACTTTACTCAGCTGTCTGCATCATGTTGCGAGGGAAAGCATTACAGGTTTCTGGAATGGAAAAGAATGATATGTTTCCTGAAATTGTCAGGCTTAACATTCATTGTAGTGATGAAATCTGACAGGTGATTGCTTAATCCCTGCCTACTGAGGGGAAAAGTATTTAGGGAAGTGTTAGTTCTGCTTCCTTCTACTCCACCCCTGACATTTAAAAACAAAGCAGCAACAAAAAACTCAGAAATCCAAAATATAGAAATATATATAGGTATATATACATATGTATGTGTGCATATATATGTATATATCCCACCCATATAAGGCAATTCCCTGAAAATTTTCCTTTATTATGATTGAGTGAAAATGTACAATCCTGTGTAAATTTGCATGCCTGCTTGTGTGCAGCTCCTCCTGCTCTCTCTGCCGAGTGAGAGCGCACTCCTCCTCTCCATTCTATACATGTCATACCCTAGTAATCTCCTATCCCCTCCTCTACCTGAAAAATTTTAAATGCTGAGAGATATAAAAGCAGAAAGAATAGGGATGTCATACGTCTGTCAATCCCTACTCACCTAGTTAATATCTGGTGTGTGTGTGCAGGTGTGCAGGTGCATGTGTGTGTACACATAGTGCATAGTTGCTACATATAACACTGACCTCAGTTCTAATCATACCTCTGCCATTAACTACTCAGAATGACTACTTACACCGTGGGCAAATCACTCACCTGTTCTGGGGCATCAGTAAAAAGATCAGTGGTTACCAAGTTAAGGAGCCCTGGTGGGACAGTGATTAAACATTTGACTGCTAACTAAAGGTCAGAGTTTGAAACTACCTGAAAAATATAGTAGTCTGCTTCCAATGATTTATATCTTGGCAACCACTGTGAGTCAGAGTTGACCAGAGGGCAGCAGGGTTTTGTGTTTTCCAGGGCTTGAGGGGAAAGTAGGGTGCAATGAGTAGACGGAGCACAAGGGATTTTTAGGGCAGTGAATCTACTTTGTATGATACTGAAATGGCAACTGTATAACATTAGGCATTTGTCAAAACTCACATAAATGTACAACACACAGAGTGAACTACGGACTTTGGTTAATAATATCACTATGACTCACCAACAGTAACTAATGTACCACATCAATGCAAGACAAAAACACTAGTGGAAACTGTGGGCAGGGGGAGAGAAAGTATATGAGAACTCTGAACGTTCTGCTGTTCTTTTTGTGAGGATAAATCTCTTCCTCAAAATAAAGTCTATCTATTAATTTTTTTAAAACCCCACTTATGGCATATGTCTATTTCAGAAAATAAATGTGAGTCAGTTTTGAGGGGTTATGGGAAGAATAGCAATGTTAGAAGTGTAAGGTCTGGATCAAACAAATCTGAGTTGTCACCCAACTGTACTGCTATTAGGTGTTATTGAGTTGGTTCTGACTCATAGGAACCCTATAGGACACAGTAGAACTGCCCCACAGGACTTCCTAGTAGTAGCTGTGAATTTGAACTGCTGACCTTTTGGATGGCAGCTGAGTTCTTAACCACTAGTCATCAGGCTCTCACCACTGTATTTCCTTTCCCAAGTTTCCAGATTCTCACATCAAATGAAGGGGAACGGTAATTCACATCTCATAGTGTTGTGAGGATTAACTGAATTAATATGTGTAACAAGCTTTGCACAGTATCTGGCAGACTAAGAATTTAATAACACCTTTAGTATTATCATTCACCCAATGGGTTGGTATTGAGTCAGTTTCAATTCATGGCAATCTCATGTATGTCAGAGTAGAACTATGTTTCATAGTGTTATCAATGGATGATTTTTTCAAAGTGGATCATCATACCTTGCTTACAAAGTGCCTCTTGGTGGGATCCAATTGCCAATGTTATTACATATATTAAAATAGTAAGAATATCCCCAAGAAATTATCAAACCCAGGCTTAGAAATCCTCAGTAATAAAAAGTTCAATATGCGTAATTCAAGTAAGCCTCATTTTACCATACACAACCTTAAATGTGAATTCCATTACCATTACTAGCACTTTTGAGGGAGCTAAAATTGTAAGAATCTATTTTTTCATTATCCTTACATAGTTTAAACACTCTTAGGTAATGGATACTGTGGAAGTTTATTAATTTCTTTGTCTTTGCAAAGACAGAGGCTGCCAGAATAGTGAACACATTCCTGCTTTAATACTTCCAGAAAAATAACTGATGAAATAACCTTTGAAAGGTTGATGAAACAACCTTTGAGTAACTAAATATTTAACCTATAGAAGAAAATAGTAAGTTATAATGACCTAGTCTGTAGAGGGAGCAGTGAATAAATATCATTGTGAAATATTTAACAATTATGCACATCTAATTTCACTGACCTTTAGGATAGGTCAAAATAAAAAGAATGCTATTTATTCATGTTTTCTGCCCATTCCTAAGAAAGGTAATCCATCAGAATGTGGAAATTATCACACAATGTCATTTATATCACACATAAGTAAAGTTTTCCTGAAGATCATTCAAAAGCCATTTCAGCAGTACGTTGACAGTGAACTCCCAGAGGTACAAGTCAGATTCAGAAGAGGAACCAGGGATGTCATTGCTACTGTCAGATGGATCTTGGATGAAAGCAGAGACTACCATGAAAATGTTTACCTATGTTTCACCGACTATGCAAGAGCATTCAACTATGTAACTTATGGACTGCATTGTGAAGTATGGGAATTCTGGAACACTAATTGTGCCCAGGAGCAAAGTATACATAGATCAAGAGGCAGTCATTCAAACAGAAGTAGTAGTACAGATAAAGGCAGGAAAGGTGTGTGTCAAGTCGCATCCTTGTACCATACTTAATCTGTACACTGAGTAAATATTCCAAGAAACTAGACTTTATATAGAAGAATGTGCCATCAGGATTGGAGTAAAAGTCATTAACAATCTTGGGCACACAAATGACACAACCTTGCTTGCTGAAAGTGAAGAGGACTCAAAGTACTTACTGATAAAGATCAAAGGCTAGTCCCTTCAGTATGGATGGCATCTCAACATAAAGAGAAGAAAAATTTTTACAACTGGACCAGTTAGCAACATTGTGATAAACGGGGGAAAGACTGAAGTAGTCAAGCATTTCATTTTACCTGGATCCATAATCAACACCCATGGAAGCAGAAGTCAAGAAATCAAATGACACACTGCATTGGGCAAATTTGTTGCAAAAGACCGTTTCAAAGTGTTGAAAAGCAAGGATGTCACTTTGAGGACTCAGGTGCACCTGATCTAAGCCATGGTATTTTCAACTTCCTTATATGCATACAAAAGATGGATAACAAATAATGAATGAACATGAAGACTCAAGAGTTGATGCCTTTGAATTATAGAGATGGGAAAAGATACCGAATATACCATGGATGACAAGAAGAACAAAGAAATCTGTCTTGGAAGAAGCACAATCAGAATGCTCCTCAGAAGCAAGGATGGTGAGACTTCATCTTACATACTTCAGCACGTTATGGAGAAGGTCCAGTCCCTGGAGAAGGACATTGTCTTAGCCATCTAGTGCTGCTCTTAAACAGAAATACCACAAGTGGATGGCTTTACAAGGAGAAATTTTATTCGTCACAGTACAGTAAGCTTCAAGTCCAAATTCAGGGTGTCATCACCAGGGGAAGACTTTCTCTGCTGGCTCTGGAGAAAGGTCCTTGTTGTCAATCTTCCCCCGAATTGGAAGCTTCTGAGGTGCAAGGACCCTGGTCCTTTCCAAAGGACATGCTCAGCTCCAGGAACTGCTTCTTGGTGGTATGTCAAAAGAAAAAGAAAAAGAATCACTGCCGTAGAGTAAATTCTGACTCACAGTGACCTCATAGGACAGAGTAGATTTGCTCCAGATGTTGCCAAACCAAAAGCAAGTTCATTCCAACTGTCACTGCAGCCAAAATTCAGAAACAGTGAAAGGTTCAAGCAATGCTTTTTTACCAGACAAGCATGTGAGTCTGGGCTACAGTGAGAACAGCTTCTCCAAGACTGTCCCACTTGGGTTACAACTCCAGTGGCTTTTATAGTCAGATTCTAAGGAGATTTTCATCTGGAAAATGTCAAACCTTGTCATAGAATAGAATTGGAAGTCACAAGTTATTTTTACATCACACTGAACCAATATCATTACCTCCCTGAGGTTTAAATAATTGATTTACTACCCTGGAGACAGGGAAAGGAATCTAAGTCTGTTGATTTAGTTTAGCAATCTAGGTGACCTTGATTAAGTCCCAGCTACTAACATTCCCCACTCTTAACCACCAATTTTATATCCATGAAATATGTTTCAGATGAAACAGCTGCTCTGATTTATAGCATTAACTCTAGGATCAAATCTTGGGTTGTGGGCTAGCTTTCCACAGCATGTGGTATAATTAGTTGTGAGGTAGCGTGCACACTGTTTATAGCAACAGTCCACAAATAATAATAGTTCTGATTCCTGTTATTAGTATGTGAAGCCAACCTACGTTGAGGAGCTATGAGAATAATTCTTAAACTCTCACCCGAAGAATCCTTCCCGCTATTTGATGTCATTCACAATATCCTTCACTGTGTATGTGTGTGTGTGTGTTTCAATTTAAAGCAACACATCCCCTTAAGCTCTTCACATCCATGATTATGTCCAAGGAGTAAGTAGTCTATAGCTGCCTGGTTTTCCATAACTGTCTCTCTGACCAGTCCCAATTCAGCACTTAAAGTGCTTGTGGCCTGCAAGGTTGCATTTAAGTCCTTAATCAGGGCACAGGCTAGACCACTAATTTCAATATTTAAACCTATCTCCATGGCAGGCCTGACAAAAAGGGACAAGGAGAAGTATTTAGCTGAAATGAACAGAAGTACATCACTATGGCAATCTCTGGGAAGGGTAATCTCGCTTGTATCTCAGGCATGGTTAGGTTGAATGCCTTTAATCTGGAGCAGGAATGGGTGACCCTCCCCAAGGAGCAAGGTTGCCCCATAGCATTGGCAGGGACATGAAAAAGCCCGATTTTCACACAACAAGAATCATCCTTTAGGTAACTTAATGTGTCCATTAGCATAACCCACTGCTGTTGAGTTATATCCGACTCATAGCAACCCTAAGCATAGGACACCATTATACTTTTGTTACATTTGAAGATGAGGTTATTAAGATCATAACAGAAGGCAGGGTACCCTGAAAGTTTGACATGTGACAGTCTCAAGCTGGATCGAGAACATCTCTCAGTCCTTTTGTTTTACCTGGTCCCCAATTATAAATATCCCCATCAGTGATGTTCTTTTCAACATGTCTGAACAGCGTAAAATTTCTAATCCACTCCAGAAGGGTACATTTACTGATCAAAAACTTGTTTAATGTAAGCACCTCCCACTGCACAGAAATCAGAAACATACATCTTGTGTAAGATAAATCCATACCTTTTCGTTTCATCAGAAAAGGGACAATGTCTTGTGAAAATGTAGAGCTAAGTTGAGTCAAAGGAAGAGAGGTTCTGGGCTGATTTCTCTTCTGCCAGTAGGGGTTCACCGCTGTGGTCGGGATCTGTCATGTCCATGTCTGCCGACAGGTACAGTTTCAACCAGGTATGATGTGTCCAGGCCATCAGTTCAGCCAGTTTCACAGCAGTAGGGGTGGTGAGGAGGATTTTCCACAGGCCAGTCCACTCTTCTTCCCGCTGTTCTTCAGACCCCTCCAGGTTTTTATCTGAGGAGAGAATAAAAACGTGGGAGAGACAGGTAAATTCTGAACCTTAAGGTCATTTTCTGCCTGTGGGGAAAGCTGTACTAAGGCAGCCTGGAAGGGTCTCCCAAACACAATTTCACAGGGCCTCAACTTGAGCCTGCTTCTAGGGACTACTCAGATTCTAAACAAGTCAACAGGCAAGTCCTGATCCCAGTGTAAATGAGACTCTTGATATAGCCTGGAGATCTGTCTCTTACAAGTGTGGTTCATCTTCTCAACATTTCTTGATGACTGTGTTCTCCAGGCAGTGAGTAGTCTCCATCTGATGTCCGGGAATTTGCTCACTTTCTGATTGTTGATTTCTCTTGGCTAGTCAAGCTGTACCTTGGGACACTGAATGAGGAGCTGCCAGGTGTTTTCATGAGTTACTTCCATCTGGAGGCTCTTCTTAGGGGAGAAGGTGATCTGGGCATTAAGTTTAGACAATATGTTTCTTTCTAACAACAGGACAGGACAGCCTGACATATACAGAAAGCCGTGACTCATGTGTTTTTCTCCAATCTGACAGTCAAGAAGCTGTTGGAAATGCTGTGTTCCAATTGCTCTGTTTTTCCCGTCATTGGGACTGACTGAGTAGTCAGTAGTGAAAGGGAGGTATTGAGGCCTGAATATGTGGCCCCAGTGTCCACTAGGAAATCCACTATTTGTTCCCTCAACTCTTAATTCTACCTGAGGCCCTTCGGGTGGAGGGGGTGGATTACAATGCTGGTAGTCAATTCCAGCTGTAGCCTCAGGGCTTTTCAGTCAGCTTCCATTCCTGACAGCTCAGCCATTTGGCGGCCTGTTTTACCGGTTTTGGCAGCCTCCTTCTTAGGCCACTCATTTTCTTAGTGTCCTATTTCTTTGTGATATGTGCACCGATTTTCCCTGATCTGGGCTTGTCCCTGAGATCCCTGTTGGGCTTTGAGTCCCTTACTGTACGTTGTCTCCAAGAGCACGATGACAGTTGAGTCTTCCCGAATTCCCTGTTATTAAAATACTTTGAATGTAATTTCTACCACCTGGGCATTCCCAAAGCTCCGTCCAACCATCATAGCTTTTTCTGGATGTCTGGTGTGCTTTGAAGATAAAAGTCATTTTCATTGTTTTCTGATTTTCAGGCACTCGGGGGTCCATATTAGTGTACTTATGGTAGGTGTCGCAGATTCTTTTCAGGAACATGGATGGATCCTTGGTAGCTTTTCACTGTTCTTCTTGCACCATGTTCAAACTTTTCTACTTAGGGATCCTGTTTTAGAGACATGCTAAAATATACCTTCTATAACGGTTTAGGAGAGCCAAGCCCTCACTGTTGGGGTCCCAATTAGGCTCAGTTGCTGGGATGGCTATTGATGGGTTGGGAGGGTTACCCGGGACCAGGCGCCTTTCATCACCATGTGAGAGGTACATTTAACAAAGCCTGAATATCAGCCTAATCTGGGTTCTGAGTGGCAAAGACGGTGGTTATTAATTCTGTTACCTTGTTAGGGTTTGCTGTGTATAAGCGATTTGAACTCTCCCAGTTTAATAAATTGGAGGTGATAAATGGGACATGTGCTCAACAATATCTAGCTGGATGCCCTTGTTGATTTACTTCAGTTGGGAGTTGTCAAAGAGGGTAGTTCCCTGCCTTGTTATCCCAGATCCCCTGGCCAAATTGCGTTCCCTGCTGGATATGTGATGGTGAGATTGCATCTAAGCTGTCTTCAGTAGGATAAGGGGGAGCCATTCCTCAGGAAAGGAGGGGGCAGCTGGTGTTCAAATTTTAACAGTATTAATAATCTCATTATCTAACACCTTTTTTTCGAAGAACATTTTCAATATAAGTGGAAGAAGCAACAAGGGAAAGGGGGTGCTTCACAGGGCACCAAGAAGTTTTACAGCACACATCACATTTTACACAATGGCCCTGTCCTCTAGACTCTAGGTATTGGCCCCTTTCTCCAGATTCTGAGTGGAAGCTACTCCACCCCGCCCCCCTGGCCCTGCCTTATAGCTCTGACTTTTAGGCCCACTGGGACAGTACCCTGTTTCCTGCACTTCAGGCAAACAATGTTTCAAGCCCACAGGAGTGTCAGCTCCACAATTAGAAACATTGAGGGGGGGGGGTGGCTCCATATTTTTTCAAACCCTTGAGGTGAACCTTTGAAGCTGAGGCAGTTCAGCTTCCAAGCTCAGCTTTTGTTTCCTAATCAGGTCAAATTAATAATTTAAAATTGGATTAAACTTACTGATGTGGAGCCAGTTTTAATTTGCAGTGACCCTATAGGGCAGAATAGAACTGCCCCTCTGAGTAGCTGGTGGATTTGAACTGTAGACTTTCTGATCAGTAAAACATTGCACTTATTACTAGGTAATCAGGGTATTTTTCCAGTTAGCAAAAATAAAATTATGACTTAATATTATGCATTTGTTAGATACCATTAAGAAGGGAATAAAAAAAAAATTTAAACCAATAAGATATGGGTACCCTTTGGATTCCAATCTGTGCCAAAACCTTCTTCCACAGCTTATGGCTTAATTTTGAATACAGAATTTTATTGCAACGAGAGGTCAAATCTTTGCCTTCAAGGGATAAATTAGCCATTTTACTCAGAAGTCAGAAAATATTGTTATTTAGCACAAAAACACCCAATTTTTCTAATGCTAATGTTCTTAGAAATCTCATGAATAAACCATTTATTAGACAAAGACCTTTAACCAGACCAAATATTTAAAAAAAATAACTTTTATACCATATTCCATAAACCAAAAAAAAAAAAAAAAAAACCCACTGCTGTCGAGTCCAGTCCTGCTCATAGTAACCCTGGAGGTCAGAGTAGAACTGCTCTATAGAGTTTACAAGGAATGCCTGGTGGGTTTGAACTTCTGACCTTTTGGTTAGCAGATGTAGCACTTAACCACTACACCACTGGCATTTCCACCAATTACTGAAAGGCTTACTATATGCTAGACTCAGCGTTGTTCACAACATCACGAAATATGTTCCGTCATCTGTAACTTTACAGATGTGAGAATCAAATCTCTGAGAGGCAAAAGTGGAATTTGAAGACACGTCTCTTTTTATTATTATTATTTTTAATTCTGCTTTAGGTGAAAGCTTATAGTTCAAATTATCTTCTCACACCAAAGGTATACACACTTTAGTCGCAACCCTGTAACAAACAACACACTGCCCTTTTCCACTCCAGGTTTCTTGTGTCCCATTCAACCAGTCCCTGGCCATTCCTGCCCTCTCAGCCTGTCTCTGGACAGGAGCCATCCATTTGGATTCATGTATCTGACTTAAATAAGCACACCCTTCATGAGTGTTACTGTATGTTGTATAGCCCAGCCTAATCTTTGTCTGGAAAGGGGCTTTGAGAATGGTTTTAATTCTAGATTGACAGAGCATCCACCAGCCATGGCTTCAGGGGTTTGTTCAGTCATAGAATATTAAGTGTGGCCTTCTTTATATGAATTTGAGTTCTGCTCCTCATTTCTCTCCAATTTCCTCAGAGACTCCCTGTTGTGTTCCCTATCAGGGTGGCCAGTGGTAGTAGCCAGGCTGACAGTCTCTGATTTATATGGCTCTTTTCTCTCTCAGGCTAATATTTTCCTTCAGTTTTGGTGTTCTTCATTCTCTTTGCTGTAAGTGGGTTAGTGTCAGTTGATGCTTCTTATGTGGCTGCTCAAAAGTTTTTAAGACCCCAGATGTCTCTTACCAAAGTGTGATTCAGAACAGTTTCTTAATCAACATTCTGACATTTGACCTAGATGTTTCTTGAAACCATGGTCCCCAGGGCCCTGCCCCAGCTGCCCTGTGCTTCAAAATATTTGTGTTCAAGAAACTTCTTAATTTGGCTTCAGTAAAGTTGTGTTGACATCCCTTGTACTGTTTTGCTCTTCCTTTCACCAATGATTGTTGTTTACTATCTAGTTAACAAATTCTCTTCTCCCTCCCTCCTCACCCTTTGTACCCATCAAAACATGTATTGTTCTCTGTATGAACCTTGAGTTCTTATACTAATAGTCTCATACAGCATTTATCCTTTTGTGAGTAACTTCACTCAGCATGATGCCTTCAAGACTTATCCATGCTACAAGATGTTTCAAGGATTCATTGCAATTCTTTATTGTTGCATAGTATTCTATGGTATGAATACATCATAATCTGTTTATCTGTCCATCCACTGACAAACACCTGGAGTGTTTCCATCATTTTGCTATTGTGAACAGTGTTGCCATTAACATGAGTGTGCATGTATCTATTCCTGTGATGGCTCTTAATTCTCTAGGATATATTCCAAGAAGGATTGCTGGATCATATTGTACTTCTATTTCTAGCTTTTTAAGGAAGTGCCAAATCAATTTCCAAAGTGGTTGGACTATTTTATACTCCCACTAGCAGTGCCTAAGTGTTCCAGTGTCTCCACAGTGTCTCCCACATTTATTATTTTGTGTTTTTTGCATTGGTGCCAGCCTTGTTGGGGTGATGTTGTATTCACTATAGTTTTGATTTCCACTTACCTGATGGTTAATGATGGTGAACATTTTCTCACGTGTCTGTTAGCTGTCTGAACACCTTCTTTGGTGAAATGTCTGTTTGTATCCTTTGCCCATTTTTTATTGTCTTTTGTTGTTGAAGTGTTGCAGTATCTTGTAGACTTTTAAGATTAGACCTTATCAGAAATGTCATTGCCAAAATTTTCTCCCAGTCTTTACTCTTTTGTTGAAGTCTTTTGATGAACACAAGTGTTTCATTCTTAGGAGATCCAGGTATCTAGTTTTTTTCCTGGTGTTTGTGCATTGTTAGTTGTGATTTATATTTTGTTTATGCCATATATTAGGGCTCCTAGCATTGTCCCTAATTTTTCTTCCATGATCTTTATCACTTTAGATTTTATATTTAGTTCTTTGATCCATTTTGAGTTAGATTTCATACATGGCATGAGGAATGGGTCATGTTTCATTTTTTGCAGACAGATATTCAGTTATGCCAACACCATTTGTTAAACAGACTATCTTTTTTGCAACTTACAGGTTTTGGACCTTTGTCACACATCAGTTGCTCATAGGTGGATGATATTACAGCTAGATTCTCAATTCTGTTTCACTGGTCTAAGCCTTTGTTGTTGCACCAAGCCATTTTGACTACCATGGCAGCATAACAGTGTCTGAAATCAGGTAACATAAGGTTTCCACTTAGTTGTTATTCTTCAGGAATGCTTTTCTTCACCAGGGCCTCTTATGCTTACCTATGATGTCAATTTGTTTCTCCATTCATTTAAAAAAGAAAAAAAAAACCTTTGGAATCTGGATTAGGATTGCATTATCCCTGTAGATCACTCAGAGTAGAAATGACATTTTCAGAATGTTGAGTCTTCCTATCCAAAAGCATGGTGCGCTTTTGTCTTCCCAAAGTAGTGTCATGTAGTTTTCTATGTACAGGCAAGGTTTATTCCTAAAAATTTTTATCTTTTGGGGGACTACTGTAAATGGTATTGACAGGAATTTCCCTTTTGAAGTTCTCTATTAATTACAGTAGAGGAATCTAACTGATATGTGTATGTTTATCTTGCATCCTGATACTCTGCTGAAATCTTCTATTAGTTCCAGTAGTTTTTCTGTCAGTTCCTTGGGATCTTCTGTATATAACATGGTATCCTCAAACAGGAATACTTTTGTTTCTTCTTTAATAATTTGAATGCCTTTTTTTGCCTTTTTCTTGCTTTACCACTCTAGCTAGAACCTACAGCACAACATTGAATAAGAGTAGTGATAAAGACATCCTTGCCTGGTTCCTGTTCTCACAGGGAATGTTTTCAGACTTTCTCTGCTGAGGGTGAAGTTGGCTTTTGTCTTTGTATAAATGCCATTCATTACACTGAAGAATTTCCTTCTATTCCTATTTCGCTGAGTGTTTTTGTCATGAATGGAAGTCGGACTTTGTCAAATGTCTTTTCCGAATCAATACATAACATCATGCAGTTCTTATGTTTTATAATTGGGATGGATTCCCCTGATCATTTTTCTAATGTTGAACTATCCCTGCCTATCTGGTATGAACCTCACTTGGTCATGATGAGTGATTATTTTGATATGCTGTTGAATTTTTTTGGCTAAATTTTTTTTGAAGATTTTTGTGTCTATATTTATGAGGGATACTGGTCTGTAATTTTCTTTTTTTGAGGTGTCTTTACGTGACTGTGGTATCAGGGTTTTGCAGCCTTCAAAGAACGAGTTTGGCAGTGTTCCATCATTTTCTATGCTCTGAAATGCCTTTAGCGCTAGTGGTGTTAACTCTTCTCTGAAAGTTTGGTGGAATTCCCCAGAGAAGCCATCGGGGCCAGAGCTTCCTTTTTGTTGTTGAAGTTTATTATTTTTTATTATCTCATCAATCTCATCTTTCTTTATAAATTTATTTACTTCTGCTTGTGTTAGTCTTTCTTCGCAGTTGTTTGGGTTAGGTAGGTAACATGTGTCTAGATATCTGTACATTTCCTCTAGGTTTTCAGTTTTTTTGGAGCACAACTTTTCATGGTACTCTGTTACAATCTTTTTAATTTCACCTGGGTCTTTGCCAGGGTCTTTGTGATATCACGTATTTTATTTTTGATTGGGGTTATTTGCTTCCTCTCCTGTTTTTCTTTTGTAAATTTGGCCAATGATTTATCCTTTTTTGTTGCTCTTTTTGAAGAACCAACTTTTTGTCTTGCTGACTTTTAAGTTGCTTTCCTATTCTGTTTCACTTATTTCTGCTCTAACCTTTATTATTTCCTTTCTGTCAAAGGGCTTCTTTTGTTGCTTTCCATTTGTTTGAATTGTAGGGTTAATGTTTTGATTTTGATCCTTTCTTCTTCACGGATGTGTGCATTTACTGCTATAAACTGATCTCTGAGCACTGCTTTTGCTGTTTCTCAAAGCTTCTGGTGAGATGAGTTTTCATTCTCACTTGATCCTAAGAATTTCTCTATTCTACCCTGGATTTCTTCTGTAATCCAGTAGATTCTGAGCAAGGTGTTGTTCAGTTTCCATGTATCTCGTTTTTCTCCCCTTGCTTATTATCTTCTTGATTTCTACTTTGATGGCTTTACGGTCAGAAAAGATGTTTTGTAATATTTTGATGTTTTAGATTCTGCTAAGGCTTTCCTTGTGCCCTAACATGTGGACTATTCAAAGAATTTCTGTGTTCACTGGAAAAAAGAGTATACTAACCAACTGTTGCTAAAGTGTTCTATGTGCTTGAGGTCAAATTTGTTGATTGTGGCATTTAGATCTTCTATTTCTTCACTGAGCTCCTTTCTGGATGTTCTGTCCTTCACAGAAAGTGTTGTGCCGAAGTCTCCCACTATTATTGTGGAGCTGTCCATTACTCTTACAAATGCTGTTAGTTTGTTTTATGTACTTTGGAGCCCTGTCACTGGATGCATAAATATTATTATGGTTATGTCCCTTTAATCATTATATACTGTCCAAATCCTGGTGGCATAGTGGGTAAGTGCTATGTCTGCTAACCAAAAGATCAGCAGTTCAAGTCCACCAGGCACTCTTTGTAAACTCCCTGGGGCAATTCTATTCTGATCTATGGGATTGCTGAGTTGGAATTGACTTGACAGCAGTGGATTTTCCTTCTTTGTGTTAAATTTTGCTATAAGGTCTATTTTGTCAGAGATCAACGTTGCCACTCCTATTCTTTTGGGTTATTTGCTCCCCCCATCCTTTGAGTTTTAGTTTGTTTGTGTCTTTGAGTCTAAGGTGTGTCTCTTGTAGGCAGCATATAGAGATTGTGCCACTCTCTGTCTCTTTATTATTGCATTTAGTCCACTTACATTTAGTGCAATTAGAGTTTAGTGCTGTCATTTCCATGTATTTGCACATGTGTGTGTGTGTGCATGTGTATGTGGTGTTGAGTTTCTTCATTCTACTTAATTTTCTGTGCCAAGTCATTCTGCTTTGTGTATTTTATGTTTTTCATTATTATTGATTTTGAATTTGCTGAGTCTATGTTTTCTTATTTTTTTATTTTGATGGGTAGATTTATTAGCTTTATTCGTAGTTACCTTAAAATTTCCCTCTTTCTGAACTTGAAGCAATCTTTTCTTCTTGATACTGCCCTAAGTTCCTTCTCATACGAAAGTTCTATGACTACACTATTCAGTCCTTTTTTTTTTTTTTTAATGTTGTCAAGTTTTCCTATTGACATCTGTTTCCCAATTTTCAGTCTTTTAACTTTCACTTATTTTTGTGACTTCCTTTTCTGGATTGACATCCAGTTGTTCTGTCATTATGTTCCAGTCTTGAGTTGTTGCCTGATATCATTGATTCTTTTCTAGAGAAAAGAATTCTTTTCTAGAGAACTCCATTTAATATTGCTTGTAATTTTGGTTTGGTTTTCACAAATTCCCTAAACTTCTGCTTATCTGGAAATGCCCTAATTTTACAATGATATTTGAGAGACAGTTTTGTTGGATATGTAATTATTGGTTTGCAGGTTTGTTTTTCTTCAGGGCTTTATATATGTCATCCCATTTCATCCTGCCTGCACGGCTTCTCCTAAGTAGTCTGTTCTTACTCTTATTGACTCTCCTTTATAGGGACTTTTCATTAATCCCTAGTTGCTCTGGAAATTCTCTCTTTGATTTTGGCAACTTTGATTATAATGTCTTCATGATTTCCTTTCCCTGTGTGGAGCTTGAAATTTCTTGGATAGACACTTTCTCATCTTTCACACAGTATCAGGGAAGTTTTCTGCCAGCAAATCTTCAATAATTCTCTTGTATTTTCTGTTATTCCCTTCCCCAACCCCTGTTCTGGTATGCCAATCATTTGTAGATTATTCCTCTTGATGGTGTTCCAGGCAATCCTTAGTGTTGCTTCATTTTTTTAAGATTCTTTTTTCTGATTTTTTCCTCAGATAAATTGGTTTCAAGGTCTTTATCTTCAATCTCACTAATTCTGACTTTCACTGCCTTAATTTTGCTCCTATGACCTTCAGTTGAGTCATGTAATTCTGAAATTTTGCTAATCTTCTGGATTTTTGTTTGCTCTCTATGAATTCTTGAAACCTGTTAAGTTTGTCATTATGCTCTTATATCTTCTTAAGTTACTCTATTGCTTTGCCTGTGAGCTCCTTGGCTTGTTCTGCATTTTCCCTGATCTCCTTCCTGATCCCTTGAAGAGTTCTATTTGTCTTTTATATTCTACTAAAGACTGGTGTGGCTGTGGAGATATAATATCTTCTTTTCCTCTGGAAGTTTTTCTGGTTCTTTGTTTTTGTTACTTCCTGGGACAACCTTGATCTGCTTCTTTATGTGATTTGATACTGACTTTTGTTTATGAGCCAACAATGTTATTATATTTATTTTATGATTGCTTATTATGTCACAGCTTTTTGTTTTACTTTGATATGCCCAAATAGGCTAGTTACTAGCTCTCACATCCCGTCCCTAGTGGTTAGAGATGCTAGTAAGTGTGTGAGTCCAGGAGTCCATTTACTTTTATGTGGATTCACCTCAAGTGTCCAGGTTGTCTGTCATTCACTGAGTGTACAGTATAGACTCTCATCTACATTCCTAGACATGCAAGGCTACATAGGGGTGATTGAAGCAGGCACAAGTATCTGAGTACAGTTAGGTGCTATATGCTCAGCAAGGTAGGTGGCTGATAACTGATCAAGTCCCTAGATGAAAGGCATATCCCTGTCCCCTAGAGCATGTAAGCACTAGGTTTTACAGCTGGACTTTGGCCACCCAATGCTGTTGGTTATGAGGAGTGGGAGGCACCACTTATTCTCAGATCTCTGTTATGGGTGGCTGGGTAGAATGGATGAAATCACCAGCCATCAGTCTCCTAATGTTCATGGCTGAGGACCCTCCTTAATGGGCAAGGAGGTGTCAAATGTTACAAATCTGCAGCTCCCCACTGGCTGCTGCAATTGAAAACAGGCTTCAGGTCTGCACTTTGCTTTTCTATGTTCTTGAGCACCAGCAATGTTGAACTGGCCAACACAGATCTAGGAGGTGGTGAAAGGAATTCAAAACTCATGGATTCCTTATAGCTGTGCCTAGGGAAAAGGGTAGAGCCTGCCCCAAGTTCCCAATTTAGGGGGTGCAGTGACTTTTTAACGCTGTGAGACTGGTGTAGGGGCTGCTAGTCCTGAACACCCGGTTTAGTGGAGGTGATTCCTCCCACCCCTCCCACAAAGCCCCGAGTGGTTTGTCCTGGATAACTCCTATTCCCAGCTTACAGGGAATGGCAGTTGTTGAATACTGCCAGACCAGTATAGGAGCAAAGTAGAGAGGAGGGTGGGGATAGTTGTATTTCTCACTTACAAAGGTCCCGGAGGGTGAGGTGTTATTTCAGTCCTTCGAGGTGAAACATTTGTACTTAAATTTCACAGATGCCATGCCATTTCTTCCTGGCTCCAGAGGCTTGTGCAGATGCTCTGCTGTCCAATCTCTCCCAGTATTGTGATAAGCATCTCAAATACTACCACTTGCCTCAGCACTTGTATGCCAGTCAATCTAGCCAGCAAGGTGCTGAGTAGCTCAAGTCTGGCTTCTCTTTGCTGCTTCTGAACAGTATCTCCCACCCCCTACTACTCAATCCAACTCCTCAAATTTGTGTTTGATGTTAAGGGCTCCTAAATTGTAATATATGGTCAATTCACTTCTTTTTAGTGTCTTTGCTATAAAAGGGGCCACAGGAAATATCTATTCTGCCATCTTGACCCCACCTATTCTACACCTATCATTTCACTGCAGTTCACTGCTCTCCTCTCTCCCTCTTGCATAGTGATTGCATCTTTAGTTTCTGTTAAAACAAGCCCAATCATGTAGATTGTTAGGATATTCATCAGTAAAAAGAGGAGCAGAGAATCAAAAACAATATACAGCAGAATAAGAGGCAGATTATACATTTCTTCAAAGTTCTCATGTAAGTACTTGTTCTCAGTTATATTAGAGACAAACACACACACACACAAAAAACAAAAAACATTGCCATCAAGTCAAATCTGACTCATAGTAACCCTACAGGAGAGTAGAACTGTCCCCATAAAGTTTCCATGGAGCGCTTGGTGAATTCGAACTGCTGACCTTTTGGTTTGTGGCTGTAGCTCTTCACCAACGTTTCCGTATTAAAAATGGCAGACATATTAAGAGGTAAACTGATGACAAAAGTGCAACAAGACTTCAACAAGGGCGCTCAGATGCTAACGGTCATGAAGGAGGCCCATCCCTTACAGGATTTCTCAAAGTGTGTCAGTTCGAGAACCTTTACTGGAATCACATCAGATGCTTTCAAAGACCTCTTGGAGATCTGATTCAGAAAATTTTAGAGAAGGCTTCAAACTCTGTCTGTGTGATTCTTACATAACTAAAACTTGAGAAATACTATTCCAGGTACTAACTATACTTTCATAACTAAACTTGTTTGTCAGACCTGCAAGGTGGTTGCTGAGCCCACAGAAGTCATGGTAACCTTTACAGAAAAAAATTATATAATAGACTTGTATTGATAAAAATGTTGTTGTTGAGTCAGCTCTAAATCATGGCAACTTTGTACATATAATGGAATACAGGTATTGCCCAGTCCCATGCCATCTTCATGGCTTTTGATATGCTTGATACCAAGCATATTTATTTTTTATTTACAGTGTATGTATACACTAAATGTAACAGTTAAATTTCAGAGATAGATTAGTATAGGGTAGACTGTGGGAACAGACAGACCTAAGCTCAAATCCCTCTTTCACTGCTCTGTAGTTATGCAACTTTTTGCAAGTTCCTTAATGTCTCTCAGCCTCAGTTTCTATTGCTGTAAAATACAATTATAATATCTCAATATAAAATACTGCTGTAAAATACTGATTATATCTCAATGTGAAGATTGAAGACAATATATGTATAATACCGAGAACATATTAGTTGCTCAATAAATAAGCACTTTTATAAGCAAGCATATATTAAAAATGTCATATTTTAATGGAGACTAATATTGTGACATCAGTCAATGGTTTCAAAATTGTCTGAATCATTGTGGTGGTGTGGTACACTAGCTTTGGAGACAATTGTCTGGTTCAAATATCAACTGGGCCACTTCCTCACTTACTACCAGTAAGGTAAATCAGAACTTCTGTTTGCTTTAGATAAGTCAGCTCAGAAATGGAAATGATAATACTACTTACCTTGCAGGATTGTGGTGAGGTTAAATGAGATTATACTGGTAAAGAGTTTACAACAACATCTGACTCATGGTCAAAGTGCTTCAGAAAAGCAAAACCTGCTCATTTCTATCAGAATTAACAACCACTTAGTATGTGACTACCATGTGCCAGACATTCCAGATTTAGTAGTCTAAAAATGAAGTCACCGTTTGTTCTGTCCTCTGAGATTGACAAGCTTCCTATATTTTCTTCTCACTGGATACTGTCAAATGTTCATCTAGTTATCCAAGCTAGAATGATAACCAGCAAACTTGAGAGTACAGCACTCTGGTTAAAGACTTTCTGGTATTAAATTATTTTAATTTACTGTATGAAGTACAGGCATTATCATCCCCATTTTATCTGAAGCAAAGAGGGTATAAAACTGTGGAACTACCCAAGGGCACCAATCAAAAAGGTCTATAGTTTGAACCCACCAGCCACTCTGTGACAGCAAGATATGGCAGTTTGCTTCTATAAAAAATACAGAAGTATTCTTTGGTATTGGAAACCCTAAGGGCGGTTCTACTCTGTTCTGTAGGGTCACTATGAGTCAGAATCAACTTAATGGCAATGGGTTTGGTTTGTTTAATTTGGTTTAGCCCATTAGTAGATAGCAGAGTCAATATTCAAACCAAGGTAGTCTATTCTCAGTCTATTTCCTTAAACTTACTACACAATACTACCTCTAGAAATTTTAGAGGTAACTTTCCAGCACCTCAATATCTAATAAGACACATAGTCTCTAAAACATCTCTATCTCCTCTTCTTTATTCACAATAACAGGAACCTAGTGTGGTCTCTAATAACTTCCTCCTTTAATTTCTAAGGAGACCCTGGTGGCATAGTGGTTAAGTGCTACATCTGCTAACCAAAAGGCTGGCAGTTCAAATCCACCAGGCTCTCCTTGGAAGCTCTTTAGGGAAGTTCTACTCTAGCCTAAAGAGTCACTATAGTCAGAATTGACTTGACAGAAGTGGCTTTTTTTTTTTTTTTTTGGTTAATTGTTAAACAAGCTGTCATTCATTTGACTGACTCATGTCACACTAGAACAGCAGTGCACATGGTTTCTAAAAGTGGATCACCAGGACTTTCTTCCAAGACACCTCTGGGTAAACCTCAACTTCCAACTTTTTGGTTAGCAGCAGAATGCACTTGCGTGTGTGTGTTTTAAGTGCAAGTTTAAATTTGAGTCAGTTTTCCCCTGTATTTCTGAGAGAAGGAGAAAAAGCTTTTAAGAAGATTCCACTTAAAACTCCAGAAGTCCAGATGCCTCTCTCTGGCACCAACCCCCCTCTCCTCACTTCTTGAGATAAGCCCTATTTCTAAGGAGAGGGTAGCTTCATCCTATGTAACCTAATGCTAACTGCTTATCTAGTGCTTCTTTAAGTGTGCTGTGCCAATGGAAATGCAATATGAAAATCTGTATACCTGTAGTTGCCAATTAGGAGGATGTATGGAAATTCCCTTGTCTGCTTCTTTGGGAAAACATATACACAGGAATGTCTGATAACAGAACTGGGTGCGAGGATATTTCAGAACTGAGTTCAGCCACTGCACCACTGGTCCAAATAAAAGCCCTTCATCTTCAAAGACAAAGTGGTGTTCAGGGTGCTTTTTGCTCTGTGGGCCGTACTTATCTTTTTCTTGCTACATTTCCCATGTCCATTTAACCAGCTCCTGCTCTGCTCTGCCTTCTTGTGTCACCTCTGAAAGGGAGCTGCCCAGTTAAATCTCCTGCATCTACTTAAACCGAGAAGCACACTCTTCAGCAGCATCATTTTATGTCTTAGAGACCAGTTTGGTCTTTGTCTGAGGAGTTAGTTGACTTGGAGAACACACTTTTTACACCACCCAGGGAGCTCCCCGATTTGCATTTCTACTCAATCCAATCCTTCTGACAAACCACCTAGTTACAAATATCTTTTTAAAGCACAGATCTGATAAATGACTCTCCTTTATTTTAAAACATTTAATGATTCCCCATTATCTTCAGAATAGGGCCTAAATACTGCAATTTAATGAAACACTGAGCACTGTGTGCCACTCAATAATGGTGAATGTCTTTTTGCCCACTAAAGTAAGTCTCTTTAGTAGGTATACACTTTTATTTATCTTTACATTACCCCTAGTTCCCCAGGCCCCAACATGCCAGAGGGACAAATGAAATGGTGATAGTATTAATATGTGAATCCTTATGATTTACTCGTCTACCTGCAAGTGCAGAACTTCTAGCTTTAGTAAAATCCTTCCCACACTTACTAGGAAGAATTTCTTAGTCTCGAGGGACGTTTCTCATATGCTCAGTAAACAAATAACTTCTACTATAGGGACAATAGGGTCTCTGTGAGTTGGAATTCACTCAACGGCAGTGGGTTTGGTTTGGCTTTATAGCAATGCTGCCAACCCAGGTGGCACGTAAATTGTCATGTCTCTCTCATTCTTCTTGGGGCATTGTATTCTCAGGTGGTCATCATGAGTTTAAGTGCCAAAGTAGGGAAGAATGACTTGCTTTTTTGTAACACACTGTCAAAGAAGCCCCAAAGGAGTGTTGCTTCAGTCCCATACTTAGTGAAACAGCTTTCCAGTGTATTCACTTAGAACTAATTAGCTCCCTGGAACTCAACTATCCTCCAGGAGTATCAGCCAGGACAAACTGGAGATACAGCCACACCATCATACTCAGAATCTCTCCTTCATTCCTATAGTAAGGACTTGATTATTGGCCCAGCTCAACTCCTTCTTCCTTCTGTGGGACCACCTATAGGTTTGCCACATGTATCTAAAATTAACTGAACCCGAGAATGCTCACTGTCAGTGTCCAAGGTATATAGTCCAAGCTTTGACTCTCTTTTTGCCAACACCCTTACCCCAACTCCACTGCCTAGCAGCCTAGAGGTTTGTATACATACTTGAACTTCAAAAAATATTTTTAAACATGTAATACAATAGATTTTTAGCCACTAAAGAGGGCTAAAGTTTATCTGAGGAAAGGAACACAAATTTAGTACAAAACTAAACCTGTTGCCATCAAACTGATCCTAACTCATAGCAACCCTACAGGACACTGAACTTCTCCATAAGGTTTCCAGGGAGTAGCGGGTAGATTTGAACTGCTGACATTTTATGTAGCAGCCACAGTGCTTAACTACCACACCAGCATAGCCCCAGTCTGAAACAATTGCACAGAAATCCAGAAATTTACAAAAAAGGAACACAGCACGTCTGTGGAAATGGGTTTGACTGTTGCAACAGATCTGATGACTACAGTATGCATGCATGTGTGTAGCAGCACCCGCCAAAGGAATCAGTCACAGCTAAGTGATCTGTTCAACAGAACATGACACACTCTTCACTCTCGGGCTGAAGCAACAGGAAGTTGACTCACTTTCCTCATGGTCAAATGTAGACAGAATTGCCTCAAGTACCTATTAACACACACACACACACACACACACACACACACATCTTTTACAGCAACTTAGTCAACATGTTCATGTAATACAAATCTTTTAGATTGATTTGACTTTTCAGATTTTATGAAAGCATTTCTTTCTTTTTATAAAACTGTGGCCTGTTAGGTCACATCGTATTAATGGTGACAATGTATTGAGTTGTTTGCTAGATCAGGTTTTAAGTACCAGTTACTGTTTTCAGCTCACGGGTATTAAACAGGTTCCATTTAAAAAGAAATTACTAGTTGATGAATAGTGTCTTGTTTAATGTGAAATTACAAATCCTATTAGTACCATGACAAGCTGTAACTGCTAATCTTTAAAACCTTGTTCAACTCTTAACAATTTGAATGATGGTATAGAGAAAGAGACATTGCTACTGATATCAGATGGATGTTGGCTGAAAGTAGAAAATACCAGCAAGATGTTTACCTGTGCTTTATTGAGTTTGCAGAGGCATTTGACTGTGTGGATTATAACAAATTTATGGGTAGCATTGTGAAGATTGGGAGTTCCAGAATACTTACTTATGACTCATGAGGAACTGTATTTAGACCAAGGGACACTCATTTGAATAGAACAAGAGGGATGCTGCATAGTTAAAAATCAGGAAAGGTGTGTTGTCTGGGTTGTATCCTTTTACCACACTTATTCAATCTGTATGCTCAGGAAATAATCCAAGAAGCTGTACTACATTAAGAATGACACATCAGAATTTAAGCAGGAGTCCAACAGCCTGGGATATGCAGATGATACAACCTTGCCTGCTGACAGCAAGGACTTCAAGTACTTAGTGATGAAGATCAAAGACCACAGACTTCAGTATGGATTACATCTGGAATGGACTGAACTGTGTCCCCTCAAAATAGATGTCAACTTGGCTAGGCCATGATCCTCAGTTCTGTGATTGTACTCTATTTGGTCATCTGGTGTGGTTTTTCCATGTATTGTAAATCCTACCTCTATGATGTTAATGAAGCAGGATTAGAAGTAGCTGTGTTGATGAGGTAGGACCCTACAAGATTAGGTTGTATCAATCTTTTTTGTGATATAAAGAGAAGTAAGCAGAGGCAAGGGATCTCATATTGCCAAGAAAGCAGCAAAGGGAGCAGAGTATACACTTTGGATCTGGGGTTGTTGTGTGGAGAAGTTCCTAGACCAAGGGAGGATAAATGACAGCAACATTCCCCCAGAGCTGACAGGAAGAGAGAGCATTTCCCTGGAGCTCATACCCTGAATTCAGACACTGGCCTACTATACTGTGAGAGAATAAATTTCTGTCTGCTAAGGCCATCCACTTGTGGTATTTCTGCTATATAGCACTAGATAACTAAAATACACAACATAAAGAAAACAAAAATCCTCACAACTGCACCAATAAATAACATCATGATAAACGGAGAAAATATTGAAGTTGGCAAGGGTTTCATTTTACTTGGATTCACAACAAACACCCACAAAAACAGCAATCAAGAAATCAAAGGATGCACTGCACTAGACAGATCTGCTGTAAAATACCTCACCAAAGTATTCAAAAGCAAAGATGTCATTTTAAGGACTAAGGTACACCTGACCAAGCCATGATGTTCTCAGTGATCTCATGTGCATGTAAAAACTAGACAATAAGTGAGGAAGACCAAATACCTTCATTTGTGGTGGTAGAAAAGAATACTGAAGTCTTGCCAGATGAATGAACAAATCTTTGAAGAAGTACAGCCAGAATGCTCTTCAGAAGCAATGATGAAGACAGTATGTCTTACATATTTTTACACGTTATCAGGAGACCAGTCCCTGAAGAAGGATGTCATGCTTAGTAGAGGGTCAGTGAAAAAAGGGGAGACAGTCAATGACACGGACTGACACAGTGGCTGCAACAACGGCTTCAAGCATAATAATTTTAAGGACAGGCACTGACTTGTTCTGTTAGATTCCATTTAATCAGTTCTGACTCATGGAAACACAATGTCCAGCAGAACACAACACCGCTCAGTTCTTACCACCCTTGCAGTTGTTTTTTGAGCTTACTGTTGCAGCCAAGCTTCATGACCTTTTCCAGGTATTGGTCCCTCTTGATACTAAGTCCAATGGAAGTGAGATGAACTCCTGCCATCTTTGCTTCCAAGGAGTACTCTAACTGTACTTTCTCCAAGACAGATTTGTTGATTTTTCTAGCAGTTAATGGTATATTCAATATTCTGGCCAACATTATAATACAAAGGCATAAATTCTTCTTTGGTCTTATTTATTGTCCAGCTTTTGGATGCATATCAACTGACTGAAAATACCATCATTTCAGTCAAGCACACCTTAGTTCTCAAAGTGACATCTTTGTTTTTTAATCCTTTAAAGAAGTCTCTTGCAACAGATTTGTCCAATGCCATACATCATTTGATTTCTTGACTGCTGCTTCCATTGCAGCACTGACTGTGGATCCAAGTAAAATGGAATCCTTGACAACTTCAAGCTCTTCTCCATTAACCATGATGCTACTTACTAGTCTAGTTATTAGGATTTTTTTTAATTGAAGTGTAGTCCATTTGAGTGAATGCCTCAGTGATGGTCTAGAGTAGAGAAAATAACAATTATAATACAATAGAAACCAGAAACAGAACCACACTGTATGTAGACTTGGTGTATGACATAGAATGTACTGTAGATCAGTTGAGCCAATGCTTTTTCAACAGAAAATACTGAGACAAATGATAATATCAGGGAAATAGCTGTATATCTACCTCAAACTAAATAAAAAAAATCAATTCTAAGTACACTAAGAATTCAAATGTAAAAAGTAAAACACTCAGAAAAAAAGGAGAGAATATCTCTTTTATTCTGTAGGTTGGGAATAACTTCTTAATTAAGATGCAGTAAAAAGAACACTTGTCCATTTTAACATTGCCTTTTGTAGGTAAGCCCTTCTAGCACCCAACAGTTTCTCTGTGATAAATCCTTTATCATTCTAATTCACATTCTCCAGTTGTTCAGGATTTCTACTTATAAATTTTCTTAGCAAAAAACATTCCCCCAAATTATATTCCTTTTCTCCCCAAATACCCATCAAAAAAGCAGTATCTCTCCCAGTGTGCTGATGGCAGTATAAAGGGGACCACTCTACGAAGGGCAATTTTCGTTATCACATTTACATTTCTTATTTGGTTCTGAAATTCTCTCTGGAGTATCTGACAGCTAAACTTGCAAACTCAGGAAAAGACATATATTCATTGAAGCATTGTTTCTACTATCCAAAGATTGGAAACAACAATCTACAGGGGATTGAATGTATCAATCACAGTGCATTCAGAATGGAATATGTGACAGCTTTAAAAAAAAAAAAGCTTAATTAAATACTGATAAACAGAACATACAGAATATACTGTGAAAAGAAAAAAAGCCAAGTGCAGAACAATGCAAAACATACTTGAGGAGAAATGGAAGGAAATGTATATTCCCATGTATCTGTATCTGCATAAAAACTTGAAGGATAATTAGAAAACAAATTAGAAAGGATTACCTACAGGCGACTAAGACTCCTGGGTGGCTCAAATGGTTAAGTGATATTGCTAAGTGAAAAGTCGGTGCTTTCAGTGCATCACAGTATCTCAGAAAAAAAGGTCTGATTTATTTCTGAAAAATGGTGCACAGTTCTATTCTAACACACATGGAGTTGCTATGAGTCAGAATTCACTTGAAGACAACTGGTTTGGTTTTTGGTTTGGGGCGAGAACTAGGGAATACTCAATGTGTTAGAACTAGAGAGAAGATTTGGCGTCTTGCGAATTTTTCACAGAGTTGGACTGAGTCACGGGAAACAAATATTAAATAAAACATGGCTTTAACAAGTCCAGAGAGAAGAAAAATGTTTTATAAGTCTGTTTTTCTGTAATCCTACAGATAAGCAAATTAGCAGCTTGACAGAAAGAAACGTTGACAAGGTCACATGAAGTTTATCACTGGAACTAAAACATCTGTTCTTAACCTTTTCTTATTTCTTAAACTAAATTATAACAAAAAGCAATAAATGTATCTGCTCAAGAAATATTTGATTTGTAACAAACATGCACTCATTTGCATTGACTTGTTGTATTAAGACACGTATTTTATTAAAACCATCACAGGGCAGAAACAGAAATACATAGGTAAACAAATACATACATATATTTATATCTAAGGTGTATTATGGCTGTGGTGGTGTTTTAGTTAACTAGTGCTGCTCTAACAGAAACACCACAAAGTAGATGACTTTAACAAAGCAAAGTTTATTGTGACACAGTCCAGTAGGCTACAAGTCTGCATTCAGGGTGTCCACTTCAGGGGAAGGCTTTCTCTCTGTTGGCTCTGGAGGAAAGTCCTGTGCTGATCAGCCTTTATCCAGGGAGCATCTTGGTGCTCAGGTCTGAAGGATGTGCTCTTCTCCCAGTGCTGCTTTCTTGATAGTATGAGGTTCCCAACTCTCTGCTTGCTTCCCTTTCATCTCTCATAGGATGAAAGGATAAAGGGTGGTACAAGCCATACTCCAGGGAAACTCCCTTTATAGTGGTGCAGGAAGGTGATCTTATGAAGGGATTTGCAGTCCCATACACACCACAGGAAAACCACAAAATGGAGGACAATCATAAACTATTGGGAATCACGGCTCAGAAGACAGAGTTCAACTCATGATTAGTGGTTCAACAGTAAAATTCTCCTTTTTCACGCAGATGTGGCTTGGATTTGTCCTATGCAGCCACTGTCAGTGGGGGCTTTCATGGTGCAATGATACCGCCTGGTGATCTACTTCTGAAAAACCAGCCATCGGAAGACACTGTTGTTAGCTGCCACCACGACAACTTCAATTCATGAGCATCCAATATGACGGAGCTGAACTGCTCTCTAAGGTTTCCTAGGCTATATTCTTTATGGAAGCAGATCACCAGGTCTTTCTCCTGTAGAGCTGCTGGGTAGGTTCTAACTGCCATCCTTGCAGGTAGCAGCAGAGCACTTAATCATTACGACACCAGGGCTCAATGTATCTCTGCGAATATACATATACTTATATATATATGTATGTTTATATACACACAAAACTGAATTTAAAGAAACAGATTTATGTTAATAGTCAACAAACTGGTAATATAGAGATACAGGACTACTATGATAATTAATACATTTTAGCTCTGTAAATAAGTAGAGACATCACCTTGAAGACTTAGGTGAGCCTGACCCAAGCTATGGCGTTTTCAATCACCTCATATACATGCAAAAGCTGGACAATGAATAAAGAAGACTAAAGAATTGATGGCTTTGAACTATGATGTTGGAAAGAATAGTGAACATACCATGGCCTACTAGAAGAACAAACAAATCTGTCCTGGAAAAAGCATAGCCAGAATATGCATTAGAAGCAAGGATGGTGAGAACTGTCTCACACACTTTGGACATGTTACCAGTCCCTGAAGCAGCACACCAAGCTTGGGAGAGGATGACTGAAAAAGCAGATCACAATGAGACTGATTAATGCTGTGGCTCTGACAACAGGCTCAAACATAAAAGCAATTGTGAGGACATTATGGGACCGGCAGTGTTTTGTTGTGTTGTACACAGTGTTCCGATGAGTTAGAACAGACAAGATGGCACCTAAGAACAAAAATAAATAAGTAAACAGGTAAAATTATACTATTAAAATTCCCTATCATTCATCTCACAAACTGCCAAAAAAGTATAGTTGAACCTCATAAACAATGTCACTGAACTGTACATATGAAGACTGTAGGAATAGAAAATACTGTTTG
The DNA here is from genome assembly GCA_028571685.1 of Heterohyrax brucei. Taxonomy (NCBI): domain Eukaryota; kingdom Metazoa; phylum Chordata; class Mammalia; order Hyracoidea; family Procaviidae; genus Heterohyrax; species Heterohyrax brucei. Next base: position 182,131,695 of record CM053143.1, on the reverse strand, counting down.
ACCTATATACTTAACCACAACTATAGAAAGAACTTAAGATAAATAAAACTGATTTGATATTGTGCTATTTGGTGTACCGCGCCCTGGTGGCGCAGTGGTTAAGAGCTGCTAACCAAGAGGGTCACCAATTCGAACTCACCAGTCGTTTCTTGGGCACCTTATGGGGCAGTTCCTCTTTGCCCTACAGTGTCGCTATGAGTCGTAACTGACTTGACTGCAGTGGGTTTGGGATTTGGGGTATGTGGTGTTAAGCTGGCACGGAGAGGGCGCGCGTGGACGGCAGAGGACCGGGCGGGCCCACCATCGGATTAGCCAGATTCTGGTGGGGCTCCCGGGCCAGCTCTAAAGCCTCTTCTCTGCTCCCGTGGAGCCAGGAACAACTGTACCCATACTCAGCTGCAGGTGTCTGGCTGGGTTACGGACACCAGTCTGAATTCTCCTCAATCTTCTCCCACCCCCAAAAACAGCCCTGGTGCGCCCCTCAGCTGCCGCAACCGTGTTACCGCCAGCATTCAAATAACGCCGATGGGGAGGAAAATATCGCGAGAGGACGCAAGTATCTCGTGAAGCTGAAAACCCCGGAGCCAGTGCAGTTTCACACATGCGCAGAGTGTCTATTTAGCTCTTCCCCGGATGTAAGTGGAGTTTCTACGGGAAAGGAGGTTCGCCCGGAAGTGGTGCTGCAGGTGAAGCGCTGTCGCGCTTGCGCACTGAGACTCGCGGCTCTGGCTTGGCTTCGGGCTTGGATTGGACTTTGGCTGCCAGGAAGGACGTGAGAAAAGAAATGCAGCCTTCGCTGAGAGCAGACTAAAGTCCACTGTAGAGAAACGTTTCAGCGCTCGTTGGGAGCAGACACATTCTGATTTTGCGGAGAAAACGAGTGGAGGGTTACTCAGGGTCCAGGTAGCATGGAGATCTGGGAGGTGATATTCCAAGGTTGGTCAAAGGGGTCAGTCCGAAGTCTCTTGAAGGCTAAGTTCTAGGAGGACGTGAGGGAGCTGTCAGGAATTGCCCCGGAAGAAGAGTGCACTCTACCGAAAGCTTGTACCTGGAAGTTCCTAGATTAAGGTGGGGTGTCCTAATATGTGCAAAAAGACAATGCTAAGAATGAAAGAATAGTACAGGACATGTTAGGTAATTTTAAGGTAGTGGTTATGAGAGATGTGAAAAATCTTCAGGAAGGAATCAACCCTTATACATCTTTTGTGAAAATGTAGAAACAAAACTCGTAGATGTGTACTGGCCACTCAACTGGAGAAAAGTCTTTTATCTACTCCATCCCATTCTGTTTACTCAAGGAGACCACTCTCAAGTATTATATTTTAGCTTTAGTTAAATATAAACTGCTGTTTTTGTGTGATTTTAACAATTAGTAATGTTTATAGCTTCGACTTGCTTGTTGACTCATTGTTGAGATTCATGGATGTTATGTAACTAATTCATTCATGGTAATAACTAAACAGGCATTTCATTATATGACTATACAAGGCTTTTATCCATTCTCGTTGTACCACCACTGCCTGACTGTATTTAAACTAAATCATAAAAAACAAATAGGATTTCAACTAACTTACAAAGGGAAGAAAAGTATTCCTGGCAAAGAGCAAAAGCTCTTTTGAAAGTATGTGACATATTTTAAGAGCTTCCATAGCCTTACAACTTAAAATGTCAGAGATAGAGCTATGTGACAAAGGAGAAAACTAGATAGTATGAGACCTAGGTTTCAAGGATATTGTCCTAAGGTGCTTACATAGCTCAAAGCCATTAGAGGTTTCTGAATTATGAAGAAACTAATTAGAAATGTTTTACAGAAAATAGTCACATCATTGTAGAGATGTGTCTAAGAGATAAGAAATATTTTTTTAAGTCCACTGCTCTCAAGTCCATTCTAACTTGTAGTAATGCTGTATGACAAGGTAGAACTGTCCCATAGGGTTTCTGAGGCTGCATTCTTTATAGGAGCAGACTGCTACAAGTTTCGCCTATGGAGTGGCTGGTGCATTCAAACTGTTGACCTTTCATTTAGCAGCTGAACCCTTAACCATAGTGCCAAGAGGTTAGTATCTGGGAAATAAAGACCACCTGTTATGCATGGTCACCCTGGTGGCACAGTGCTTAAGTGATTGACTACTAATGAAAAAAGTCAGTGGTTCAAATCCACCAGCCACTCCTTGGAAATTGTGTGGGGCAATTCTACTGTATGGTGTTGGTCACTGTGAATCAGAATCAACTTGACAGCTATAAGGGTGGGGAGGGAGGGAGAGGGTTATTCATAAATAGTCAGTAGGAATTTGTTTAAGTGATGGGAGGGACAGCACTCAGTAGAAGGCAGGTCAGCATAACTGGACTACACAGTAAACTAAAAGATTTTCTAAATTCAACCCAACATTTCAAAGGATAGAGTAGCAGAGACAGGGGGCCTGGGACCATGTTCTGGGGGGACTTCAAGGTCAGTTGACATAACTATTCTTTTTCTAACAGACTCTTCTGCACCCCATGTTGATGAGTGGCGTCTCGGGTCTGAAAAGCCAGCAAGCTGCCATCTGAGTAACATCAGTTGGTCCCAACCCATGTGGAACAGATTATGACCAAGACGTCAAAGACAGGAGGAAAAAGGATCCGAGGAGACAGAAGGACCCATATGATTGGGAGATTGCATCAGCATGAGCCCAGAAGATCCAGGTGGTACCGAGACTCCACCACAGACAGCCTAAATATGGGACACAATGTACAGCATGAGAAAAAGAGGTGAGCAGATCAAGAACTTTGCTAAAAGACCAGAGTTTATGATTTGACAACCTGGAGGGTCCCCTGGGAACATGACTTGCTGTTGCCCCGGACCTGAGACCACTACGGAGGTCAACACTTCAGAGAAAGAAGGACTGGACTTATGGACACAGAGTGAGCATGTGGTGTGTGTAGTGTATGGAAATCCTCGTGGCGTAGTGGTTAAGTGTTCTGCCTGCTAACAAAGAGGTTGGCAGTTCACATCTGCCAGGTGCTCCTTGGAAACTATGGGGCAGTTGTGCTGTGTCCTGTAGGATCGCTATGAGTTGGAATCTACTCTCAGTGGCCCTGTGTTTGGTTTGGTTTTGGTCCTACTGGTTTGGATTCGACTCCACGGCACTTGGCTTTGGGTGGCTTGGTTTCTTTCTAGAGGGGGGAAGGGAGGGTGGAGAAGAGGGGACAGATGTCTGCTAAGAGGATGCCATAAGTAAAGAGTGAAAAGGAGAAATGTGCTGTCACGGGGTGAGGAGAGCAGAGTTGCGGAGAGGCAGGCATATGAAATTGACTTGGATTGTATACTTTCACTTACTCATTAAAAAAATTAAAAATATGTATATTTTAACTGTAATTCAGTATGACTTGATAAAAGAACTCAGGTTGTGTAAAAATTTATACAAAAAAGTAATATTATTTGTGCAGAAAATAGGGTTAGAACTAGACTATACAACTTTACAACTACAACAATAATAGCAAATTAAACCATCCTAATAAAAGTATCAGCACAGTTAAGTTGAATGTCCAGTAGATATATAGTACAGTCAATGTAGGCCTTCATTCCCTGCTTTTCCCTACCCTCTCCTCCCAAAAATGAACTTGATGTAAGAGCATGTAAGGAAGAATTGAAACAGCTTTGTTACAGTGATTAAGCCCAAATTCACTAAGATCAAAAGGGCAGTGTAATGAGGACCTCTAAAATAAGCATGGCCAAATAAAGCTAAGAGGAAGTTTTACTCTTCCATATTAATATATTTTGCAACTTTGGATGATGACTTCCGTGGTTTATTGACTTGAGGTGATCTGCCTTACAGTTTGGTGTAGCTGGTAGTACTATTATTTTATATTATGATGCTCTAATGTCGTGTCTCTGATCTCACTCCAGGTAAAGGATTCATCGTAAGAAAGTGCCTTAAAAAATATCACCTCCAACCTGATAGTTGACCTGCCCCTGGAAATCCACACTGGACCTTTGCTAGATTGGATTATAACTCGTACTCTTTAAAACTTTTTGTGGTAAAGTATCAGAAGTGAAAATCCAGGATATGTGCTTGTCACTCCAAGAAAGTTCTTCACCAATTGACAGTCTAGCAGGTGAGCCAGTTTATGTGGTCATGAAGCAGACATACCCAAGCTACCAAGCAGAGAGCACAAGAAAGCAGAGTCCACAAAATGTCTCTACTTCAGTGTTTTTCACACTGCATGTACGCCCCACTAGTGAGTCATGAACTCAGTTCTGTTAGTCGCAAACGTTATTTTTAAAACAAAATAAAGTGTAAAATACTAGAGCATTTTGCATGGATCCATTGCTAGAATCATCATATTGCAAGGCACTTTTAGTGTACAAGGAAGGTAGTTGGTGCAGAGGATATAATGAATATATTCATATTAGCTAGAAAATGGTTTGTCCATCATTTACTGGTGTTTTGTTTGGTTTTCATAGTAGCAAGGTTAATGTACATTCTAGTTCTGTATTGCCAAGTGTGCAGTCTTGAGGTTTTCATCTGATACTCAGTTACAAGCACCGTACATGTTTTGGAAAGGATGTTATCTAGGCTATCTGTTTTTCAGTTAGAGTCAGTGATAACATTTTAATCAAAATGGAGCAAATGACACTTAGAATGGACAATTTCTTTATTAAAAGAAAGGGATAATGAAGTGAAATATACAGAAGCATGTGCAAGTTCAACGTTGGATATGGAAATACAAGTAATGACGATGTCAAGAACATTGACTCTAATCAGCAGACATCAACTTTATTCAAACCATATGTCCATAAAAGGAAAAAAGCAAGTTAAAAATGTTATAATGAAGATTTTTCGAAATACAATTTTATCAAATGTGAAAAACCTTTTGAAAATGACAGGCCCCAGTGTTATTTTGTATTAATATTCTTGCAAATGAAAGCTTAAAACCTTCCAAAGTAAAATGACACGTAAATATTCAGCATGCTGAACTTCTTGTGAAGCCTCTTGAATATTTTCAAAGAAACAGAAAGATGTAAAGTAACCAGCACAGTTTCTTAGGTGTTTTACTGATGTTAGTGAGAAAGCTATTATCTTCATATTTAGTTGCATGTCACGTCACAAAAGAGAACATCGCAACGTAATTGCTGAAAAAATTACTCTTCCAGCATGTTTGGAAATGGTGCAAATGGTTTTTGATGATTAATTAGCTGATAAAAACTATACCTAATGATAACACAGTAGCTTTTCAAATTTGTACTGTTGCAGGACATTTAGAAACAATGCTTATTATTCAGTTACAGTCTGGTATTGATTTTGTACTCCAGCTGGATGAAAGCACTGATAGTGAAAGCTTCAGAATGTTTTTAGTTTGTCTCAGATAATACATGGCAAGATGATTTTGTGGAGGATTTTTTATGTTGGTTACATTTAACCTCACACCTAAGTGGTTTAGATATTTTTGCAGAATTAGAAAACTGCATTGTTAGTCAATATAAATTAAGCTAGAAAAACTGTGAAGGGATCACAAGTGATAGAACAGCGTATCTAAGTAGAAAACATAGAGTAATTAAGAAATTGCTAGAAGCTGCTAATAATGATGCTCTGTAGAATCATTATTTTATATATTGGAAAGCTTTAGTGTCCAGAGAAATTCCAAAGAATCTCATGGAAGTAATTAAAAAAAAGTAGTGAAAGTTGTTAATTTTATTAAAGGTAGCTCACTGAATAGCTGGCTTCTTGAAACATTTTGTTCCGAGATTGGAACTAATCTTACCCACTTATATCACACCAAAGTTCATTGATTGTCTCAAGGGAAAATACTAATAAGGGTTTATAACCACAGGAATGAGATTCACGTATTTCTCTTTGAAAACAAATTCATTTGGCAGATATTTTCAAAGATGACATTTGGGTAACAGAATTGGCATATTTGACTGATATTTTTGGCATTCATAATGAAATGAGTTTAAAACTACAAGGGAAAAACAGTAATATATTTCAACACATTGAAAGTATCCAAGGGTTCTGCAAGACATTAGCATTATGGCAAACAAGGCTTAAAAGTAGTGTCCTAGCTACTATGTTTCCAAATTTTTGCAACATATTAACGAGAATATCATCAATGAAAACATTTTAAAAGAAGTAAAATTAGAGATACTGTTGCATTTCACTTCTGTACTTCGGATTTTTAACCATTTCTTTCCAGAAGCAAAGTTTGAAACATTGAAGGGAAACTGTTAGGAAAAAGATCCATTTGCTTTCTCAAAACCCCAAATCAGAACTTGAATTAAGCTTTGAACCTGAAGAACAGGATGAATTATTGCAGCTCTATTCATCACATACACTGAAGCGTGATTATGAGACATAAAGTTTATCAGCACTTTGAATTAAGATAAAAGAAGACTTTGGTAAGTAGAAAGAGTATCCTGCTCTTGTTACTATTCACAACAATGAATTTACGTGAACTAGGGTTTTCTGTTCTTGACTCAGTTGTAAACAAAGGAAACAAATGGTTGAATAAAGCAGCAGGTATGTGGGTAGCATTGTCTTTCTGTGTTCCAGACTAGAATGAATTTATGAACAGGCAGGCACACCCATCACATTAAATAAAATCTTACCGAGTTTTTGATTTTACATTTTGTGATACCTTTCTATGTCGTATCTAAGTTTAATATTCTATGTGAATAACTTTGTATTTAAAATCTTTTTTTGTTATATTTAAATGTTAATATTGTGATTTTATGTTCACTGAATAAAAATTTAATAAACACCTCCTGTGTGCCAGTAACTGTTCTAGACATTTGGAGTACAAAAATGAACAAAACAAAGACCCTTCTCTGGTGGATTTAGGTTCTAGTAAGAAGAGATAGACAAATTATATAATACTTTGAAAATAATAAGTACTTTAGAAAGAATGGAAACCCTGGTAGCACAGCAATTAAGTGCTACATCTGCTAACCACGAGGTCAGCAGTTCAAATCTGCCGGGTGCTCCTTGGAAACTATAGGGCAGTTCTACTCTGTCAGTAGGGTCAGTATGAGTTGGAATGAGCTTGATAGCGGTGGGTATAAAAAGAATACTAAGGGCAGCACTTGGGGGCCAAATATGAAGGACTCCATAGGCCATCATCGGGCCTCTGGCTTTTTATCAGTGAAATAGATAGCAATCGAAAAATTTAAGCAGACAAGAAACATGGTCTGAGCTAGGTTTTAAAAGATTCAACTGGCTGCCATTTTCAAAATAGAATTAAATGTTACTTCCATAAAAATGTCGTTTCTAACCACCATAAAAACCAAAAACAAACCATTACTGTGGAGTTAATTCTGGCTCATAGGAACCCTTTAGGACAATGAAACTGCCCTATAGGGTTTCTAATGAGCACCTGGTTGCTGACCATGCGGTTAGCAGCTGAACTCTTAGCTGCTATGCCACTAGGGTTTCTGTAACTACCATAGTTCAGGTGTATCTTCCATTATGTAATTTCTCTGTACCATTTATAATTTTAGTAATTGTATTCATTTGATGATTCTTCATTCTGCTGTGTTGCAATGAATGTTTCAGAGGATCCAGATCATATCTACTTTGCATGACACAGAGTAGGTAATAGGTAAAAAATTGATGACAAAAAATAGGTAACATCTGTAATTTGAAGTCATATTCTCAGGAATAATTAAATCTGTGCTAGCTTTATTTGTCTCTTACACTCTTTAAAATGGTTTCTTAGTCATATAGTGCTGGTATAACAGAAATACCGCAAATAGATGGCTTTAACAAAGAGAAATTTATTATATTACAATCCAGAAGGCTGCAAGTTTGAATTCAGGGTAGGGGAAGTCATTCTCTACTGGCTCTGGAGGAAGGTCCTTGTTGTCAGTGTTTCTCTGGACTGGGAGCCTCTGTGGATCAGGGCCTCTGGGTCCAAAGGACACTCTCTGCTCCAAGGCACTACTTCTTTCCCAATGGCATGAGATCCCCAACTCTCTGCTTACTTCCCTTTCTTTTGTATCCGAAGAGACTGCCTCAAGACACAATACAGTCTTGTAGATTGAATCCTGCTTTAGTAACACAACCACTGGCCGTCTTTCTTCTTTGTCATCATGAAGGTGAGATTTACAGCATAAAGGAACATCACACAAATTGCAACATATGCTTTTGAAGGGAGACAATTCAATATGTAACATTTCAACTTATGCTTCCCCCAAATGACAGCCTTGCAACATGCAGAAGACGCCCCATCGTAGCAGAAGTCTTAAATGCACTTCCAAAATCCAGAAGTTCTTTTTTCAGCTGTGAAATCTGGAATACAAGTTACCTATTTCCAAAATATAATGGCAGAACAGGTAGGTACAAATTAGACATTTCCATTACAAATGATAGAAACTGAATGAAAAGAATGGATAACAGGCAACAAGCAAGTCAGCAGCTTGTTACATTAGCACTGAAGGCTTGAAAATCAGATATTTTACAGTGGCCCTGGGCTTCAGTATCACCCTCCAGGCCCACTGGGGCAGCAACTCTGCTTCCTTAGATTTTGGCATACCATTTTCCTAGTCCATCTGAGTGGCAACCCCATCCTTAGAAACACCAGAGGCCATGGCTGTACCCTTTGAAATTTCTGGTTGTGACTATACCCTTAAGACTGAGGTGGCTCAGCTTCTTGTGTTTCTTGTCTCTTTAGATCTGTTTCTTTGGTCTCTTGGCCTGGGTGTATGCCCACATCTACCTGGCTGGGGCAAGTGTTCCAAAGCTCTGTAGCTCCACTGATAAGTGCTGAAGACACCCCGCTCCACCTGGAGCCCTCCAGCACACAGGCAGTCAGCTCTTTCACTTCATGGGTTGGCTCCAGCGCCTGCTATCTTGCAGTGGTCTCTTGGTTCTGTGTTGGCGATTAACAGCTACTGTTTCTCATTACCTGTACCTTCTCCAGTGTGAACAGATCCTCCTGAGTCTTTTACCCATTCACAGTTAAAAACTGCTTCCATGCTTTAGGTATCTGTTTCTGTTGAGTCTATTCTGATTCACTGAGACCCTGTAGGACAGAGCAGAACTGCCCCATAGTTTCTAAGGAGCACCTGGTGAGTTAAAACTGCTGATCTTGTAGTTGGCAGCCATAGTGCTTAACCACTGTGTCACCAGGATTTCTCTGTGTGTGTGTGTGTAAAAGTATACTCCTTTGGATTTCTGAGTTTGACCCATTGTATGTCTGTCTAACAATGTGATGATCACTTCATGGAGTCTCCTGTTCTTGAACATTTGCACTGTTTTAAACTTGGAGATGCTGTGAATGATACATAACAAAATTTCCACAGTCACTTCACACATGCACACACACACGTATATATGTGTATAAACTTCAAACCTGTTGTTACTGAGTCAATTCCAACTCAGCAACACTTTAGGACAGAGTAGAACAGCCCTATAGGGTCTCCAAAAAGCAACTGGTGGATTCAAACTGCTGACCTTTTAGTTAACAACTGAATGCTTAAGTACTGTGCCACCAGCGCTGCATGTATGTGTGCACAATCACAATACCAAAAAAAGAAACTCATTGCCATTGAGTCAATTCCGAATCATAGCAACCATTATGTACAACAGATTGAAAAGCTACTGCCTGCACTACCCTCAACCATCGTTGCTGTATTTGAGCACATTGCTACAGCAGTGACGTCAGCGCTTACCATTGATGGTCTTCCTCTATTGCAGTGACACTCTGCTTCACCAAGTATGGTGTCTTTCTCCGGAGACTGGTTCCTCCTGATAACATGTCCAAAATAGGTGAGACGAAGTCTTGCCACCCTATCTTCTAAACAGTGTTCTGGATGTATTCATTCTGGAACCGATTTGCTCATTCTTTGGGCCATCTGTGTTATAGTCAATATTTTTTAACTACACCGCAATTCAAGTGCATCGATTCTGTCTTCCTTTCTCATTGTCCTGCTTTCAGATGAAAATACCACAGCTTGTGTGCAAAAATATAGCACCCATGTCTCTTCTCAGGAAGCTACTTGGAGATGTGTCCCGTAAAGCAATAAAGACGACGTGAGATCTAAGGAATAAAGGATTGAACACAGGAGAGGGAGGAAGGGAAGTACAAAGATGACAACTGTACATTAATTCCAGGAGCAACCAGTTCAAATTGGGACAGGAAATTGGATAACCATGGGTAGAAATTTCCAGAAAAGAAATAACACACACCTGAAATATTGACTGAAGTTCTTGAATGCAATGAGAGACTTATGTATCTTACGGGGTATGATGATAAAGAGAAGTATACAAAATACCAGGCAAAAAAATGAGGGGGTGAGGGGTACAGTTATTACATCTAGGGAAAACAAGAGTTTTACAAAAAAGGAAATGTAACCATGGAATCTGTAAACTCAGTCCTGAACAGTATTCACACTGTTTGTATAATGTGAATGCTGATGGCTGATTTAAAGTTTGTGTTGTAACCCTACTGGGGGCAGAAGGGTACAGAAGGATGTCTTGGAGGTAGGGTGGTGTTAAAACAATATCTCCCCATCTGTACTAGGAAATTAAAGAATTGTGTCCAAAGCACAAACATCAAGAAACAGTATTTTTTTTTCCTGGTAACAAAAATATCACAAGTAGATGAATAAAAAAATAAAAACGTATTTTCACTCAGTTCAGGAGACTAAAAGTACGAATCAGAACACCAGCTATAGTGGAAGGCTCTCCGTATGAGCTCTGAGGGAAGATCCCGGTCCCTTGCAGCTTTTGAAGGCTGTAGAAATAAAAGCTATATACCCTGTAGACTTGCTGCAGCCTAATGGCAGAAAGATGGAAACTGTCCCAAATTCTTAAGGAATTAAGTTGCTCATAAATGACCTTGAATTTATTGCCCTCCGTTCACTATCAAAATCTTTGGTAAGACACCACGTAATCACTAACTGCCCTCGTGTATAACTATACATTCATTGAACATCCTGTACCATGTTTTATAAATGTTAACAGTTAAGTCTTTAAGGTTTTTTGCTATATAAACTTCTTTGCTATATCTAGAGTTCTTGCTATAGAAATCCTTGCTTTTCTGCTGTAGCTACAGCCCCTTGCCATTTTGGGTGTGGGTGCTGACAGATTCGTGAATTGTTTTGGTCTGTTCCAATAAATTCATCATAAATTTAAAATTTGTCTTAATCTCTGAAATATTCTTGGACAAGCTCCAGCATTCTTCAGTTACATAGTGATCTTAATACAACCTCTTTCTTCTCCAGTATGTGCTGCTTGTCTCTGTTTCCACTACTTCTTATGACTCAGAGATGATTAGGTTTAGGACACATCCTACATTAATAGCATTTTATTAACAAAGAAAACCTGTTTCCATGTAGGGTTACATCCACAGGTATGTTACTGTGTGTTGTCAAGTCGATTCCAACTCAGTCACTCTGTATGACAGAGTGAAACTGTCCTCACGAGGTTTCCTAGGTTATAATGTTGATGGGAGTCAATGGCCAGATCTTTTACAGACTCTCCCAACATATTTTGGAGGAACAGAATTTAATGCTTCACAAGAGTATGTTGTTATTAGGTGCTGTAGAGTCAGTTCCTACTCATAGCGATCCTGTGTGCAACAGAATGAAACACTGCCCCGTCCTGGGCTATCCTCACAATTATTGTTTTGTTTGAGCCCATTGTTGCGGCCACTTTGTCTTTGCTAGCCCTCTACTGTACCAAGCATGATAGCATTTTTCAGGGGCCAGTCCCTCCTGATAACATTTCTAAAGAATGTTAGAAGAAGTCTCATCATCCTTGCTCTAAGGAGTGTTTTAGTTATACCTTTTCAAAGCAGGTTTGTTTGTCTTTTGGCAGTCTACGGTATAGTCAGTATACTTTGCCAACATCACAATTTGCCATGCGCTTATGTTGGCAGCATTGTACAGACAACTTGGTAAGGTTTCAGAACCATAGTATATCTGTGTCTCACAGCTGTGTTTGTGTGGATGTGTGGCAGTGTCTTGTTGAGTGGCATTCATTATTGTTGCATGATTTTGTGTGCTGTTGCAAGAATGTAAGAGCTTGAATTAGAGCAATGGAAATTCAATTTCTTGTTAAACTTGGTAAGAGTGGAAGTAATATCAGGAACATGTTAGTCCAAGCTTATGAGGATAATGCCGTGAAGAAACCAGCAGTATACAAATGGATTAGATGTTTCTCTGAGGGGAGAGAAAGCATAACTCAGGAAGAGAGGTTGGCAGCCAGTGATGAGCAGAACTGACAAAAACACTGCAAGAATTCGTCAAATTGTGCATCAAAATTGTCTACTGACCGTGTGAAACATAGCAGATGAGGTAAACATTGATAGAGGAACAGGAAAAATCTTGGCATGAGAAAGGTGTGTACAAAAATGATACTGGAGGAGCTTACCAATGAACAAAAGGAAAGGACAATTGACATTTTCCAAGAGCCTTTGGAAAGGGAAGATGATGTTGTGGGCTGTTTTATCACTGGTGATGACATGTGAGTGTACCAATACGACCCTGAAACAAAGCATCAAAGTGCAAAATAGAAATTGATCAATTCTCCGTGACCAAAAAAGTTCCATCAGTCCAAATCAAGAATAAAAGCAATGTTGCTAACTTTTTTTTTGTTTTCAATATCAGATGGGATTGTTCATTATGAATTTGTACCAACCGGACAAACAGTTAAACAAGTTTGCTATTTGAAAGTGCTAAAAAGGCTGTGTGAAAAAGTTAGATGAAAGTGACTGGAACTTTTTGTCAACGACTCATGCTCTTGCATCACAACAGAGCACCAGCTCACATGGCACTGTCTGTGAGAGAGTTTTTAGCCAGTAAACGAACAGCTGTCTTGGAACACCTACCTACTCACCTAGTCTGGCCCCCAGTGGCTTTTTCCTTTACCCAAAATAAAGGAAAGATAAAGGAAATACTGAAAGGAAGACATTTTGATGACATTCAGGACATCCAGGGCAATACGATGAGAGCTCTGATGGCCTTTCTAGAAGAAGAGTTCCAAAACTGCTTTGAAGGGTAGACTAGGCACTGTCATTGGTGCATAGCTTCCAAAGGAGAGTACTTTGAAGGTGACCATAGTGATATTCAGCAATGAGGTATGTAGTACTTTTTCTAAGATGAGTTCACAAAGTTATTTGTCAGACCTCATAGACATCAGTTCTTCTTCAGTCTTCCTGATTCATTGTTCAGCTTTCACATGCATATGGGGAAGCCCGAACCACTATGGTCTGGATCAGCTGCACCTTGCTCCTCTAAGTGACATTTTTGTTTTTTAACCCCTTAACAAGTTGTTTTGCAGCAGATTTGCACAATATAATGTGTTATTTGGTTTCTTGACAGCTGATTCCATGGTTGTTGATTATGGGTCAAGTAAAATGAAATCCTTGATAACATTAGTCTTTTTTCTGTACATCATGATGTTGTTTATTGGTCCAGATGTGAGAATCTTTTTGTGTTGAAGTATAATCCATACTGAAGGCTATGGTCTTTGATCTTCATCAGTAAGTGCTTCAAGTTCTCTTTATTTATAGGAAACAAAGTTGTGTCATTTGCATATCACAGGTTGTTAACAATCCTGTTAACACAGGTTGTTCCACCAATCCTGATGTCCCATTCTTCATATATTCCAGCTTCTCCAATTGTTTGCTCTGTATGAAGATACAGATATGGTGAAAGGATACAGTGTGACACGACACCTTTCCTGACTTTAAGCCGTGCAGTATTTCCTTGCTCTGTTCAAATTGCTGCCTCTTGATCCATATACATTTCCTCATGAACACAGTTAAGTGTTCTGGAATTCCTATTCTTCAATGCAATCCATACTTTGTTAGGATCCACACAGTCAAATGCCTTTGTGTGGCACTTGGGTTGGCTGACCGGTCTTCTCTGCTTTCAGCCAGGATCCCGCTGACATTAGTGATGATATCCCTGGTGCCCCATCCTTTTCTGAATCCGACTTCAATTTCTGGTGGTTACCTGGGGATGCACTGCTGCAGCTGCTCTTGAGCAAAAATTTCTCGTGTGTGTTATTTATAGTATTGTTTGATAACTTCCTCATTCAGCTGGATCACCTTTCTTGGGACTAGGCATAAATATGTCTTCTAGTTGGTTAGTCAGGTATCTGTCTTGCATGTTTCTCAGTATAAATGAGTGAGCACTCCCAGCGCTGCATATTTTGTCAATTCCTTTGTTTGTTGCCAGTACTTTCTGCAGCCGAGACTTCTTCCTTTGGCACCGTCAGTTTCTCATCACATGGCTACCTCCTGAGTGCATGAATGTCCAACCAATCCATTTTGATATAGTGACTCTGTTATACCTATATGTACAACAAAGGCATAGGTATGTTATTAGAAATGTGGATGTAAATACCAGGAAGAAAAAAAATTCTTTGAAGAATGGAAAATGCTTTCTTTTTCAAATGGACTCGAGTTATGGAGAGATGGAGCAGAAGAACACGATTTGGGGTCATGAATGTTAAAGATAGAGAAAAAGAGGTTCCAGTTACATCCTATACACCAAACTCACTGCCATCCAGTATATTCCAGCTCACAGCAACCCTGTAAGACAGAGTAGAGGTGCACCACAGGCTTGCCGAGGCTGTGGTCTTTACAGAAACTGACTACAGCATCTTTTTTCTGGGTTTAAACTGCTGACCTTTTAGTCTGCAGCTGAGAGCTTAACCACTGCTCCACTGTCCCACTGTATCTTCCCGTGTCTACCTGGTGCTTTAAGGCACAAGGACTTCATCGGTATCATCACTACGAAGATGAAGGCTGTGATCCTCCACTTGGAATTCTCTGCAGGCTGCGTCCCAGCTGACTGGCTGTCTCTAAGATTTTGCTCTTATATGGGAGGAAGTTGGGCACCTCAGACAAGTTCCTTCTCTGAGTTTCCTCATTTGTAAAATAGAGACTGATAAAACCAGCTCAGAGGAACGTTATGAGAAAGAAATGAAAACTACGGCTCTACAGCGCTGGGTTAATACTAACTGCTCAGTAGCGCTAGTTCTGTGGCTGCTGTTCCCTGCAAACCTGCTCATTCCTGTATGATCTGTGCTGAAAAGGGCGCCCCTCAAAGTTGCCGCAGTGTGGAGGCAGAAAAATCTTCTCTCTTTTGGGGACCAGACTCTCCGCACTTACCAACCTCGTTTCCTCTGGTGTGGAAACAGGCAAGAGACAAGATTCGGCAAGAGCAAAAGTCGTGGCCCTGTATCCCAAGGACCACTGACTGTCTTAGAGCTGAAGACAGAAGGGGGTGGTATTGGGACGAGGGAGCCGGCGTCAGCTCAGGGAGCCGTCTTCTTGGGAAAAGAGAGGAGACGAGTCCCGGAGAGTCCAGGCGGTGAACACTGCAAGGGCCAAAGTCCCCTAGATGGCAACGAGGAGCAGCACGCCATCGCTGCTGCTGCTGGTGGCTGAGGGCGGCGCAGGTGCGAGGTGGCGCGGGGAGGGGACCAGCACGCACTTGCAGACCATCTTCCTGGGCCGCTGCAGCGACTACAGCGGGCTGCTCAGCCCCGAGGAGCGGTGAGCGGGTCTGGGATGCGGGACAGCTAAGAAATGAGAGGCGAGGGGGAGACACAAGAGTGCAGGGGGTGAGGTGGAGGCCACGGAGGTGAGGACTGTGGGGGGAGGGGAGACCGGGAATCTGAAGGTGAGATGGCAGGGGCTAGACTAGAGGTGACGGGTGCCTGTGTGTTTGTTTGGGAGGGCAGACCGGGTCTGGGGTGAGGGGGCTTGTGTGTTTGCAAGGGAGGTTGGGAGTCTGGAGATGACCACTTGTGTTTCGAAAGAGGGGTCTCATGGTCCAGGGTCCTGTGTTGGGAGGATGAGGGGCTTAGACCTGAAGGGGGCTTGTGTGAGGGACAAGAGTTTAGAACTAAGAGAGGTGTGATGGAGGTGGGGAGTCTAGAGGCACCTGCAGATGAGAGAGCCCGTGCGTCTGTGTGTGTGTGTGTGCCCAGTGAGAGACACAGAGAGGGAGAGACAGAGGCGGGCAGGGGGCTGGGGGGAAGAGGAAGAAGGAGGGGACAGCCCCAGAGGTAAGGGTTAGTATTTCAGTCAGCTAGTGCTGCTCTAACAGAAGTACCACAGAGTGGATGGCTTTAATAAACCAAGGTTTACTCCTACACAGTCCGGTAGGCTACAAGTTCAAGTTCAGGATGTCTGCTCCACGGGGAGGCTTTCTCCCTTGTCAGCTCTGAAGGAAAGTCCAGTATTGCATCAGTCTTTGTCCAGGGAGCATCTTGGTGCAGGAACCTCAGGTCTGAAGGACATGCTCTTCTCCCGTGCTGCTTTCTTGATGGTGTGAGGTTCCCAATTCTTTGCTTGTTTCTCTTTCCTTTTATTTCTTGTAGATACTCCAGGGACACTCCCTTTACAATGGAGCAGGGAGGTAATCCTACGAAGGGATTTACAGTCCCACCCTAATCCTTTAACATACAGCACAGGAAAATTACAAAATGTAGGACAATCACATCGTTACACATATTCTGCGGGGGACACAATTCAATCCATGATAATTAGGGAGAGGTCAGTTTCCATGACTCACCTTAGTCTTAGTCAGGACCTTGAGACCCTGGAATATGGTCCCTGGAATTCCATGAGTCCAGATATTTCATGAGTTAGATCCTCTAACCTAAAAACTTTCTGAGTTTGACTATACATCTTACTGGAGTCCTTGGGGCACAGTGCATAGGCACTGTGACTGCTAGACAAAAGGTTGGTGGTTCAAATCCCCCAGCCACCCTTTGGAAACCTATGGGATAGTCCAACCCTGTCCCATGGAGTTGGTGTTAGTTAGAAGCCTATATGTCTTCTTAATTTTTATTTCATAAAAGAAGTGGGTTATTAACCCGTGCTATTAACCATCCAGTATGATAGCAGTCTGCGACATCTTTCTCTCTTAGAGCAGCTGGTGGGTTTGAATCTTTATGGGCTCCTCTCCATAAAGATTGCAGCCTTAGAGGCCCCATGGGGCAGTAGTGCTCTGTCCTATAAGGTTGCCATGAGTGGAATTGACTCGATGGCATTGGCGCACTTGTGGCCTCGCCCTGCCCCTCATGCTGCACAATTGACCTGGGCAGTGGCGTGATTCACACCCTCATGTCTTAGTGAAGAGGGAGGTGAGGCTGGGAGGCTTCCTGGTTTAATGGGATTAGCACTTTCTGTCTGTCTCTCTGGGAAGATCCCGCATTCCTTAACTCAGAGAACCTGTATGGTGCTTCCTGAGAGACACCAAGAATGTCAGGTGGGGAATCTAAAGGTGACAAGGCCAGGGCTAGCCTAGAGGTGAGGGGTGCCTGTGTGTTTGGGAAGACAGTCTGGGGCCTGGGGTTGGGGGTTATGTGTGTTTGCAAGGGAGGTTGGGCATCTCAAGGTGACCACTTGTGTTTGGAAAGAGGGGTCTAATGGTCAAGGGTCCTGTGTTAGGAGGATGGCGGGCGGGCTTTGACCCAAAGGGGACACGAGCCATGACAACTTGTCTTTTTTATATGCCTAGGCACTCGGCTTGGCTAGTTATATAGACCAGGAGCCCTGGTGGTGCGGTGGTTAAGTGCTCACACTGACTGAAAGGGGGCAGGTTCAAACACACGACCCTGTCTGTGGGAGGAAGGTGTGGCAGCCTGCTTCTGTAAAGATTACAACCTTGGAACCCCTCTAGAGTCAGTCTACTCTGTTTTATAGGGTTGCTAGGAACTGGAATTGACTTCATAGCAATAGGTTCTTTTGGTATAGTTCTGAAGAGTCAATATGTGGCAGTTGCTTGTTAAGCCTTTGAAGCTCTTTGAGAGAAATGGAAATAATTCACAACGCGCAGTGATACGATTCTTAATTTCCTTTGTTTTTCACGTCTTGTATTTTCACACAGAGACAAGAACTGCACAGCTATCTGGGAAGCCTTTCGTGTGGTGCTGGACAAGGATCCCTGCTCTGTGCTACCCTCCGACTATGATCTCTTCATTAACCTCTCGAGGCACTCCATTCCCAGAGACAAGGTAATTCTGTGAGGGTTGTGTGAATCGCTCTGTCTCTGTAGAGTTGCAAACATCCCTGGATGGCACGAAGGGTTTGGGATCCTCTACCAGTATAAAGATTGGCAGTTCGAATCCATTCAGGGGCACCATGGTAGAGTGACAAGTTGATCATCTTCTGTAAAGATTACAGCCAAGAAAACCCTAGGGAGCAGTTCTAATCTATAACACACGGTGTTGCTGTGAGTCAGAATCGACTTGACAACAGTGGGTTTGATGGAGACACGTGGTGCCAGGTTCAAGTAGGTGGTTAGCGTCCATGTAGTGCCACCTCAACAGGAAGCAGTAAGTTGGCAGCGTATGTGCCAAGCTCTGTGGTCGGAAGGAAGCTGTGTTTCAGCAGGGACCCAAGGTCCCCTGTCTCTGCCATCATCATAGGCAGAAGTAACATTCCCAACTCAACAAGCCAGTATAAGAATCACCTTTAGGTCATGGCCAAACCTTTCACACTTGGCCTTTCCATCTGGCTACTTCTGAATGAATGACTTCCATCCTAACTAGGCTAAAAGGCCTGAATCATAATTCAGAAAACTCTCAACCTCTGTGTCCTCCCAGAAAACTAACCCCTCCTCTCAATAGGCTTTAAAATGATCATTTTTAGGGCAGCAGCAGTTCAGTGGTAGAATTTTCACCTTCTATATGGGAGACTCCTATAGGTTTGAGGCCTGACCAGCACACCGTGTATGTGGCTACCACCTCTGTTTAAGTAAAAGTTTGCAGGCTGCTATGATGCTGAACAGGTTTTGCAGAACCTCCAGACTAAGGAAGATTAGAAAGAAAGGCCTGGTGATCTATTTCTAAAATCAGCAAGTGAAAACCCCATGGACCACAGAGCTCAGATCTGCAACAAATCATGGAAGTGATGATTCTTTGGTCAGGGAGCATCTTGGTGCAGGAACCTCAGGTCTGAAGGATGTGCTCTATTCCTGGTAGAGCTGCTTTCTTTGTGGTATGAGGTTCCCAACTCTATGCTTCCTTCTATTTCCTTTATGACAAGATAAAAGGTGGTACAAGCCACACCCCAAGGAAACTCCCTTAGTAAGGGTGTTACGGTCTCACCCTAATCCTGTTTAACGTAATCCTGTCTACTAATCACAGAGATTAGGATTTACAGCACGGGAAAATCATGAAATGGAAGGCAATCACGCGATAGTGGGAATCATGGCCCAGCCACATTTTCTGGGGGACACAATGTAATCCATGACACCCTTGTACTAAACAGAGGAGAGATGGTGGCACTCTTGTAGAGGGGAAATAAAGACAAAAGGACCATTTCAATAGATAGTTAGGTTGTCTGACTTGTCTTGGTATCATGCCTGAAAAATCTGTTTTGATTTTATTTTGTATTTGAATTTTGTTTTGTTTTCTTTTAGTCCCTGTTTTGGGAAAATAACCGTCTACTTGTGATTAGCTATTCAGAGAACGCCCGTCGCTTTATGCCTCTGTGCGATGTTCTGTACGGCAGGGTTGGAGATTTCTTGAGCTGGTGTCGACAGGAAAACGCCTCTGGTAAGACTCCTGCACAGATATTAAAATAGTGTGTTAACACCTATTTACTATTTGCATATTCATTTATGGAAACCGTGGTGGTGTAGTGGTTAAGTCCTACATCCGCAAACCAAAAGGTCAGTAGTTTGAATCCGCCAGGCACTGCTTGGAAATTTGAGTAGTTCTACTCTGCCCTATGAGGTCACCACGAGTCAGAATTGACGTGATGGCACTGGTTCTTGTTGGTTGTAGATTCATTTATATAAATTTTTACTTCCATTGATCTCATTTGTTTTTCCCCAAGACCCTCTGAAGAAGATGATGATGATAATAATAATAAAGAGCACTTACTCGATGGCACTTGGCACTTGGCTTTTGGCTACTTTATGCTAGGTACTGTTCTAATCGCTTTAATATGAACTTATATAATCTCTGCAACAAGCCCTGGTGGCACAGTGGTTAAGAGCTACAGCTGCTAACCGAAAGTCCAGCAGTTTGACTCCATCAGTCAGTCTTTGAAAACCGTATGGGCAGTTCTACTCTGTTCTATTAGATCGCTGTGAGTCAGGATCAATTTGACAGCAATGGGTGTGTTTTCTTTTTCTGGTTATAATCTCTGCAACAGTCCGCCAGTGCTACTGTAGTCCCTATTTTTACGACCGTCACAACAGTGCCATCGCAATTCCTATTTTTACAGATGGGGGAAATGAGGCACAGAAAACTCCAGCAGCTTGCTCGGAGGTGCATCTCTAGTAACAGCAGAGTCTGGCAGTCTGAGTCCGGAGCCCAGGTTGTCAGTCCTGCGTGACTCTTTCTCACTCTCCTGGTTTTCCAGAGGGGGTAACTGAGGCTCAGGGACCATAAGGAATTGAAAGTGGTAGGTCAGGATTCAGCCCTGATTCCGACTGATTCTGAAGCCTGAACTCTTTAAATCCTGTATCAGAGAGCAAGCAGATACTTTCAAAATTGAAACCATGGAAACAATTAAAATCTCAAGAGTTGTCTTGCTAGTGCTGAAAAACTCTCCTCATTCCGCCAGTGTCAGTACTAGGAGGTGACAGAACAGTGGCCCTTGCCCTTACGGGCGCATGGTCTTGGGGGCGGGGAGGCATTTATGAGAACAGCATGTGCTCTGATGGAGGATGAACCAGATGCTAAGGAGGAAGAGTTTATTCCCAGGTGTATGTATATGCGTGACGCCACTGTTGGTTATAGGAGTGACTTACAGGAGTGTGTGCGATCACAAAGATTATAATTATGGTGACAAGATGCTTACTGTTCTTATTCTCAGAGTAGGCTGTGAAAGTCTGTTTTGATATACAATACTCCTTGGGGTTGTCGTATTTAGTGGAATATACCTCTCAAGGATTGCTTGGTGCTGGCTTTTGTAGTAAGGTTGGTGTCCTCACTCCCTCCTGAGACATACAGTCCTTCCACATTTCTTCAGGATTAGTGTAAGCGTTTCCTCTGGTAACCTATGGTTGCTAGGTTGCTAGGCAGGGAAAATTCCCCCCAAACCTAACCCTTTGCTGTTGAGCTGATTCTAACTCACAGTGACCCTACATGAGAGATCTGAAAGTCAGGCATTGCTCATTTTAGCTTTTAATGCTGCTGAATGTAGCTGAAACCTGGTGTACTGGAAACTTGCTCTCCTACAGAAGAGAGAGATAATTTCTAGAAATTTACAAGGGTCTTTCTTTCTCTGTTTTTATCTATGTCATCCTATCTTTGGTCTTTGTTTAAAAAGTTAGTGAAGTGTAGCAGTTTGCATTAAATAAAAGAATGGTAGTGTTCACATCAGGGAATCCTTTGGATCCACAAACAATGATGAGCTTTGCATTTACCAACCAGGAAAAATGTTTGAGATTCTTTTAAGTAAAAAACTAAGTTACAGGACCCTGTGATTGGTGTGATAACATTCAAATATGTGTGTGTATGTGTATGTGTATGTGTATGTGTATGTGTATGTACACCCAGTGCCATCGAGTCAATGCAGACTCATGGCGACCCTACAGACAGAGTAGAACTGCCCCACAGAGTTTCCAAGGAGCACCTGGTGGATTTGAACTGCTGACCTTTTGGTTAGCAGCTGTAGCACTTAACCACTACATCACCAGGGTTTCCATGTATATGTATACGTATACATATATGTATAATATATGCATGTACACACACATGTGATATACATTAAAATATATGCATAGGATATAAGTCAAGAAAATGCCAAACCCAAATTATTAACAGCATTTTTTTCTTATCCATATTTCATTTTTTTTTGGTAAATTGCATGTATTCTTTATGGAAATGAAATTTTTTAAAGAAGAGAAGTCCAGGAGAGGTGGGGCCAAGATGGGAGAGTAGGCATAGGCTTCTCATAACCCCTCTAACAACAAAGACCCAAAAGAACAAATGAATCCAGTACCTATGACATCCTAGAAGCCCTCAGCATCAAACATAAAGCTGAGGAATTGGACTGAGCAATGAGGAAGGGAGAGTGCTGCAAGACGGACCCACAATTACACAGACTTGACCTGCTAGGAAATGGGTGCAACCATCATGGTGAGCCAAGTGGCAGTGAAATTTCCTGGGGGCTCCCAGTGTGTCTCAGTGGGAAACAGCCCTGGCTTGTCAAAAGCTAAGTCTTTGTGTGTAACCTACCACATGTGTGGGTCTAAGTCTTTCCTTTAGCATAGGCCTGTCTCTCTGCTCCCGGAGCATCCCACTCCCTTCTCTGCCCTGCACCCAGTGCTAAAGTGTGATACCATTAACTGAGCCAGAAGTAGGAAGCTTCAAGCCCTTCCTGAGCCATTCTCCCCCTCATTTCTGTGCACTGCACTGGGCTTTTGAGTCTGACACCATTAACTGTGATGGAAGTAAGACTCCTTAAGCCCACCCTAAACCCCACACTGAGGCTCAGAGGGGGAGCAACTTAACAAACTTGGAAAGGGGGCAAAATTCTGCTGGCTCCCCTAAGCTGGAAAATCAGGGCAGAAACTGTTCCTTTACCTAGGACCAGAGATAAGGAAATATGCCATCCTCACAGACACTCAGGGATGACTGTTAGCACCCTACCTTTCTCAGTGGCTACTGCCAGACAGTAGTGCCTATGCCAATCACCCCTGCCAATTAAGAACAGTAGATGAGAGCCTGCACCACACACTTGCTGACTAACTACCTGAACATCTGAGCTGAATCCATATAAGAAAAGTAAACAGACTATTGTGCTCCCAAGTCTAGTAACAGCTCTAACAACCTGGTAACAAGACATTAGAACTTCAAAGACAGTAATACCCAAACTACCACATATAACCAGCCTATTAGGACATCTCGAAACAAGAAAATAGAACACAGGTGGCAAACATAAAATAAATAACTACAATTAACTG